>NW_020872287.1:32500-52500 GCF_003789085.1 Penaeus vannamei
GGTTTGTGAGTGTATGGTTGGATGGATGAGAATGTATCTTTGTATGTGTGTGTGGGAGGGGTGAGCGTATACGTGTGTGTGAGAGAGTGTTTGTGTATGTATGAGTAGGGGGATGGGTGAGTGGGCTTTGGTGTGTGTGTGTGTGTGCGCGTGTACATGCGTGTGTGTGTGAGCCTCTGTGTGTTTATGTGTATGGGGGGGGGGTGAATGGGTGAGTGGGGTTTTGGTGGTTGTGCGTATGTGTGTGTGTTGGGGGGGGGGGGGAGTGGGTTTTGGTGGCTGTGTGGTGTGTGTTGTGTATGTGCATAAAGCGACGGGGAGGGGGGGGGAGAATACCCTTAAGAACACCCCGATAAGCGACCCCCTGCGATCCGCCTCCCCTTCCTCTCGTCTCCAAAAAAATAACAACGCAAATAAATCATCTTCAAGTCGCATTTTGGACCTTTCGCTGATCATCATTCGGTCGCGCAGGAAGTAATTGCACGTCATTGCGATCGCGCATTTGCAAGAAGTCACTGGGTTTTTGGCGCTGGCAGATTGGGAGGAAAATCACGTGTTATTAGATTCAGCGCTGGGATGATCAGTCGGTTTCACGGATATTTTTTGAAATACATGCAAATGTTTCTTGAAGAACACACACACACACACACACACACACACACATATATATATATATATATATATATATATATATATATATATATATATATTATATATATATATATATATATATTATATAATATACATATATATGTGTTGTGTGTGTGTGTGTGTGGTGTGTGTGTGTGTGTGTGTGTGTGTGTTTGTGTTGTGTGTGTGTGTGTGTGTTGTGTGTGTGTGTGTTTGTGTGTGTTGTTTGTGTGTGTTTGTGTTTGTTTTTGTCTATGTTGTGCGTGTGGCGAAACTTCCAAAGCCGACAGACCTCCGTGCCTCGTCGCGTGAACACAGTGCCAAACGGAACGCAGGTCAGAAGGGCGAATATCCGCTGAAGAAGAGACCGCGAGGGAAAGAAGGAAGCATGTTGAGAGAAGAAGAAGAAGAAGAAGAAGGAGTATATTCTCAGAACAACTTTTTTTTTTCCTTTTCTTCCGTTCCTCTGGTCCCTTTAAGGGTGGAAGATCAAAGGGGAAAAAAAAAAGAAAAAGAAGGGAAAAAAAAACTGTGTTATATTTGGTAATAACCTTAACGCACCTCAAGGAAGAATGAGAAAAAAAAGTTTGTCTGTTTTTTCCGGTGAATTAATGACCACACTGAAGGGGGAAATGGGAAGGGTAATAGCAGCAAGGAAGTTGGGTATCGGAGCCGAGGAAGTTGTTTGTCAAAGTCTCCGTAAAGTTAGCTTCAAAGAGGAGTTCCTCGAGCCAAGGAGAGCGCAGGCCTATTGGTCCTAGGAGGGGGGGGGGGGGATGGGGGTGGGTGGGGTGGGGGGAGTTGGAGGTAGATCTCGTTAGCAGTCTCGGTTCCTTATCCCCCTTTGCCTTGCCTTCTACTTTCCTTCCCCTTTATCCCGCTCCCTCTCTTCTTCCTTTTCCATTCCCCTTCTTTCGCTCGAGTTACCTCTTCCCTTCCTTCCTCTACCTCTCTTCTCTTCCTTTCTTTCCCCTCTCTATCCTCCTTCTCCACCCCATAGCCTACATCTCACTCTCCTCCTCTGCCTCTATTCCCTAACTTTCCTTTCCCTCTATCTCCCTCCCCATCCTCCTTCAACCCCCCCCAACCTTCCAAAATTACCCCCCCCCAAACCTTCCAACCGAAACCTTCCAAAATTACCCCCCCCAACCTTCCAAAATTACCCCCCCACCTTCCAAACCCCCCACCTTTCAAACTTACCCCCCCCCAAACCTTCCAAAATTACCCCCCCCCCCCCCAAACCTTCCAAAATTACCCCCCCCCCCTCCCCAACCTTCCAAAATTACCCCCCCTCCCAAACCTTCCAAAATTACCCCCCCCCCCAACCTCCAACCTCCCCACCAACCTCCCGGCCCCAACCTACCCCTCCCCTCCCCTCCTCGCCCATTCTCCCCCACCCCCCTTCTGGATTTGCGTTTTCCCCGGGCGGACATAGAGTGGGCGTGGAGAGCGAGATAAGTGCTGTCGGCGTTGCCACTTCCTCCTTCTGGGATAAGATAAAGAGAGGAAGAGAGGCAGCCGCTGAGGATCTGACGGCGGTAGATTTCTTCTTCTTCTTCTCCTTCTTCTTCTTCTTTCTTCTCCTTCTTCTTCTTCTTCTTCTTCTTTCTTCTTCTTCTTCTTCTTCTTCTTCTTCTTCTTCTTCTTCTTCTTCTTCTTCTTCTTCTTCTTCTTCTTCTTCTTCTTCTTAGGGGGGGGGAGGAGTACATTAACTTATCTAAGGGAGATTAAAAAAAAAAAAAAAAAAAAAAAAAAACTAGGGCTGCAAGAAAGTGTTTCAAGACTAGTACAAGAAGGAAAAAAAATATAGAGATAAATAGACAGATAGATAGATATGCAAATGACAGTCTTTTTCCGAGCAAAGGAGGATATAAACTCCAACTGGTGCAAGGAATACCAACCCAACGTGACCAAGAGAAGGGTAACGAAACGAGTGGACGAGAGAGAGAGAAAGAGAGATCCGGGGAACCCAATAAGACGTAGGGAAGCGAGAGAATGTTGAAAGGAAGCTCATAACAAAGGGGGGGGGGGAGGCGACGGCAGCGACAATGCGCGAGAATCCACGTGGAAGCGCGAGAGGGTCATTTCCGCCGCTCGTCGCGAGGGGGCAGTTGGTTGCGCGACGAGTGGGGAGGGGGGAGGGGGAGGGGAAGAGGGGAGGGAGCGAGGGAGAGGGGAGGGCGAGGAGAGGGGAAGGGGGAGGAGCGAGGGAGAGGGGAAGGGAGCGAGGGGGCAGTTGGTTGCGACAAGTGGGGAGGGGGAGGGAGAGAGGAAGGGGGAGGAGAGGGAAGGGGGCGAGGGGAGGGTTGCGACGAGGGGGAAGGGGGCGAGGGAGAGGGAAGGGGGCGAGGGAGAGGGGATGGGGGCGAGGGGAGGGGATGGAGGAGAGGGGAGGGAGGGGGGAGGGAGGGAGAGGGAGAGGGGAGAGGGGATGAGGGGAAGGGAGCGAGGGAGAGGGAGAGAAGAGGTTTGTACTCTCACAGGGATGCTAAAAGGCGGCGGCGAGCAGGCTGGAGGAGAGAGGAACGTGGTCTGTCGTTTTCATAATCTGTGCTCGGAGTGTTTGCGTTCGGCGACGGAGTGGAATCGGCGTTGGCGTTGGCGGACCGAGATGCCCTCGCCCCCCCCCCCCCCCTCGTCGGCTGAGGGCGCGGCGCTTTCTATCTATCTGTCTATATCAAAAAAAAAAAAAAAAAAAAAAAAAAAAAAAAAAAAAAAAAAAAAAAAAAAATATATATATATATATATATATATATATATATATATATATATATATATATATATATATATATATATATATATAATATATACATTCATAACCGCTCAGTCATGTGTGTGTGTGTGGATAAATGTGTATATATGCGCGTATAAATAGTCAAGTGTATGATATCTTAGTGTATTTTTCCGAGGTATTTGTAAGTGTACGTTTACCAAAGGCCGAGCTTGTGCCCCAGTGTGTGCAGAAGTGAAATGGGAAAGAGCTTTTAAAGAGGCTGACAGAAGATGCCAGCGACGAAAGTTAGATGTCAAAATCTTGTTTATTGTCGTCAGTGCGTGGAACAGATTCTGCGACGACGGAACAGATTCTGCGACGACGGAACAGATTCTGCGACGACGGAACAGATTCTGCGACGACGGAACAGATTCTGCGACGACGGAACAGATTCTGCGACGACGGAACAGATTCTGCGACGACGAACAGATTCTGCGACGACGATTCTGCGACGAATTCAAATCCAAAAAATCTGTTCAAAATCCTGTTCAAAATCCTTCACTCTGAACACTAACCACTCGGGCGACGGAAGTGGGGGAAAAAATCTACGTTCCCGAACACCCGTATTTCACGACACACGAAAGGCCGGATTCCTATAACACAGTTTGTTGTTTTCGTTGCAGTCTGGAGTCCTAAGCAAGGTCATGCAGATCGCTAAGAAAGGTCAGCATGTGGCAAGCAAAACACGGACACGGAAGTTTAATCAATGATAGGTGTTGCTTGATTAGTTGTCAAATTAAAAAGGATTCCTCATTGGCTTAAAAAAGGCAAAAGCAAGACAATGTTATGTTGGTTGCAATTGGCTGGGGTGCATTCTCTGCTTGCAAACTGGCGACACGTGCAATGTAGATAGAAACATGCGTAAATTTTGCAAAGAAGAATGCAAACGAATATTTTTTTACACCAATCTCAGAGTGCTTTGTGCTGCACCCATTCAGACTACTTACTATAAGGTACATATTTCATCGAAATGTTATCCAAAATCTATCATTTAATACGAATAATGTAACAACATGCAGTTAAAGAACTAAACTAATGATAAATATCAGATTAAAGGCAAACCGTGCAAAGTAACTTGAGGTTTCCATAGATGTTAAGTAAATACCAGTATCTTTCGGTATTCCACAACGAGCTCAGACATCGTGGAACGAGCAAAGTGGACATGCGGTGAGTCTGTCAAAATTGTGCGAGCCACGACCTAGTAAATATCAATATATACGAACACGTAAATACACATATATTTCATGTATTTCTGACGAAGATATAATCGAAACCGGTTAAATACATCTCTTGTATTGTGAAGATATTCGTTCTCATTCATACCTTTCCACATTTGTCAACATGAATACGGTTCAAATACGGACACGCAAATACACAGAAATAAATACATATATGTCATCTGTGTGATATACATACATCTATCTATCTACCCGGTACATATGCGTGTCTAGAGATAGATAGATATACTTATTTATGTATATGCACGTCTATATAATGGATATTCTTTGGGTCGGACCTCGCGCAATCTTAACCAACCAGCCGATGGAATTTGAAATACTTCTCACTGGGTCACAGAATAAAAATAAAAATAAAAATGATACAATATGGAGAAGGTTTATCTTATAAATTACCAGAGGTCAGAAAACCGTAGCGCTGAGACCGAAAATAAACATGAAAAAATGTACTGTTTACTAAGGACAAAAATACAGTGAAAGGAAATCGCGAGCTTAAGGCTTATAATACTGTACACACTTTACTAGCAAGTCCACTAAGTAAACAATTAATATAAAGGTAATGGAAGTTGGAATATATCCTGATGATTGTATGAGATGTAACACGGATGCATCGCTAAAAATAATAATAATAATTATAATGATCATAGAATAATGATTATAATAATCATAGTAATAATAAAAAAAAATAATAATAATAATGATAGGAAAAATAAATTGTAATAACGGTAACAATAATAATGAGAATAATAATTATAATAATAAGTAAGATAATGATACTAATGCTAATAGTAATAATTACTGTAATAATAATAAAAAAATAATGATAGGGATAACAATAATTATAATAATAATGATGATGATAACAATTATAATATTAATAATGATAATGATGATAATACTCATAACAATAGTAATAAAAATAATAACAATGACGATATTAACAATGATAAGAAGAAGAAAAATAAGAAGAATGAGTATGGTAAGATTAATAACAATAATGATAATAGCAATAACAATAAGTATAATAATAATGAAATGATATTGCTAATAACAACGATAGTATTCGCAGTAGTTGTTGTAGTAGCAATAACAATCATCATTATATCAATAATAGCAACAACACTACCAACAATAACAATAACAATGACATCACAAATAACAATAACAGTACTTATAACAATAATGATAATGTTAATGAAATGATATTGCTAATAACAACGATAGTACTAGTAGTAGTTCTTGTTGTTGTCGTAATAACAATTATCACTATAACAATCACAACAGCATTATAACAATCACAGCAACATCATTATAACAATCACAGCAACATCACCAACAATAACAACAACATCAATTATAACAATAACAGCGCTAACAATAATAGCCATAACTATAAAACAAAAAAAAGTCAAAACAATTCTTACCTTCATCTACAGCAAACGGATTAATAAACTAAATTCAAGAATAGGTCTCGTTTAATCACAGTTGCCGAACAGCGATTATTTCAATGGTTTTCCGCGAGGGCTCTGCGTTAATTTAATCGCTAAGTTTTATGAAAGACATTAAGCTAATGGCTTTCACAGAGGATTAGTTCAGGATAGGAAACTCAGATTTAGGATTTAGGCGCCTGAGTTGTCGATTTTTGGGTTCGGGTTGTTGGGTATGTGTTTGTTCGGTGTTTGTTTGTTTGTTCTATATTGTTTAGCTCCGTTTTTTTTTTTTTTTTTTTTTTTTTTTGCTTATATTTTTTCTGAATATATGTGGCTATATGCATATACATGTATCTTTTTTACACACACTCACAGACACACACATACATACACACACACACACACACACACACACAATCTATCCATCTATCTTTCATACCGCAAGCTATATCTATACCGCTATTCTCATTTTCACAATTATCAAAACCTTCATTTTATTTACACATTGACATCAAGGAGGTGCGACGATGAGCGAAGGAATGAAAAAAATATCATAATGTATTAGGATTTACTCACTGAGAATAGTAGTAATAGTCTAGTAGTAGTGGTAGTGGTGGTAGTAGGAGTTAGTAGCAGCAACTTGGCTACTTTCAAAAGCGAATAATTCACGTTTGTTGTAACACTGAATAAGCAATATTTTCATTTTAATTTGTTTAACAATGCGTCATCGGGAGAAGTCTTTCAACGCAGAGAGAGAGAGAGAGAGAGAGAGAGAGAGAGAGAGAAAGAAAGAGAGAGAGAGAGAGAGAGAGAGAGAGAGAGAGAGAGAGAGTGAGAGAGAAGAGGAGAGTGAGAGAGAGAGAGGAGAGAGAGAGAGGAGAGTGAGAGAGAGGAGAGAGAGAGAGAGAGAGAGAGAGAGAGAGAGAGAGAGAGGGAGGAGAGGGAGAGAGAGAGAGAGAGAGAGAGAGAGAGAGAGAGAAGAGAGGAGAGAGAGAGAGAGAAAGATAGAGAGAGACCGAGAGAGAGAGAGAGAGGAGAGAGAAGAAGGGAGGAGGAGAGCATGAGAGAGAATGACCAAAAGAGAGGAGAGAGGAAGGAGAGGAGCATGATGGAATACGTAAATGAGCGAGGAAAGTACGATAGAGAATGTTTCAATTGTGATAGATGAACGTTGAATGTTTATATGGAGGAGTACTGATGACCTCATTTAATTCAATAATAGCAATAGTAGTGACGTTAGTGATCAAATAGTGGTAAAATTTATAATTTCTAGGTAACTCATACGACAGCGACTGCGTACAAGAGAGGAACCAGATTTTTTCACTCTTTTTCTTTTTAGCTTCTGTCATTTTGATTGTTCTAAGATGTATCATGCTGCTGTACTGTAGTATTTTTTATTAGGTACTAGAATTGATGTATAACCAGCCTCTAACAAATCATGAATGTTTATTGCTAAACATCATTTATTTAATCATTTGAATTAATCCTTAATCCGGTTTAAAATCGGTAAACTATTGTGCATTTCACTTTTTTTAGATGCTGGCAATTTGTGCTGTTTTTGATGTCTTACTAAAATGAAAATAAATGCGTGAAGCCCTATTGTAGTTTAAAGATGTTTTATCGAAAGTTGATTCAATCTGTATGACATTTTTGTCATTTCAGATGAAGTTAGTCTTATGTGACATCATGAGTGTATATACACAGGCACATACAGCTACTTCCTTTTTAGTACACATTTATGTACGCACACACAGATATACATAACTCCTATAATCTCTTCCATGAATAGAGATGTACTGGTTCTGCAAGCAATCATTCTCCTTCCTTTTGGGATGTAGTAGACTTCCATATTTCAGTTTCCTTTGATATAGAAGATAGAAAGTCTGTCTCTGTCTCTGTCTCTGTCTCTGTCTCTGTCTCTCTCTCTCTCTCTCTCTCTCTCTCTCTCTCTCTCTTCTCTCTCTCTCTCTCTCTCTCTCTCTCTCTCTCTCTCTCTCTCTCTCTCTCTCTTCTCTCTCTCTCTCTCTCTCTCTCTCTGTCTCTCTCTCTCTCTCTCTCTCTCCTTCTCTCTCTCTCTCATTCTCTTCTCTCTCCTCCTCTTCTCTCTCTCTCTCTCTCTCTCTCTCTCTCTCTCTCTCTCTCTCTCTCTCTCTCTCTCTCTCTCTCTCTCTTCTCTCTCTCTCTTCTCTCTCTCTCTCTCTCTCTCTCTCTCTCTCTCTCTCTCTCTCTCTCTCTCTCTCTCTCTCTCTCTCTCTCTCTCTCTCTCTATATATTATATATATATATATATATATATATATATATAATATATTATATATTATTTATTTATCATCTCTCATTACGAATTTAATAATCAAGTCATTTCTGGGTAAATAGGAACGACCGAGAAAATCATGATAACAGAATAAAGAAAAACATGTAAACACTTATGAAGAATTCAACAACAACAAAAACTCGATTACTGGTTAAAAGAACCAAGGAAAGAAATTCAATAAACCCGATAAAAAAAAAAAAAATCAACCAAATAACAAAAAAAAAAAAAAAACATTTACTTTTTTTAAACAAAAAAACTTTTTTTTTAGAAACCCAACGAGGAAAACATTCTGAAAGATTCTGAACACGATCCTTGAGACGAAGCAGAGATTAGCATTCAAACGGGGAACAGATCCCCTTCGAATCCATATTGTAAGTCCCTAATCTTGATGGATTAGAGGGATTAGGCAGAGGGATCCGCAGAAACACCCACAGGAAGAGAAAGACACAGAAGAAAAGTATTTATTGTGAAAGTTTAGTGAGGGAGGGGGGAGGGGGGGAGGGGGGAGGGGGGAGGAGGAGGGAGGAAGGGGGGAGGGGGAGGAAGGGGGTGGGGGTGGAGGGGGTGGGGAGAGAGAGGGGATGAAGGGGAGGGAGGAGGAGGATGGAGGAAAGTAAAAGGAGGATGGAAGGGAGGGAGAGGAGGGAAGTAGGAGAGAAGGAGGAGAGGGGAGGATGGGACTGGTGGAAGGAAAGGGTAGGGGGAGTGGAGGGAGGGGAGAGAGGAGGAGGAGATGGAGGGCGAGGAAGGGGGGGGAGGGAAGAGGAGGGGAGGGGAGGGAAGGAGGGAGGACTGGGGAGGGGGAGGGAAGGACAGGACTGGGGGGGAGTGGGGCGAGGAAGGAGCGGAAGGTTAAGAGAGAAAGAGATAGAGAGAAAAGGAGGAAGAGGAGAAAAAGAAAAAAAAACGAGAACGGAAAGGGGAGGGAAGAACACAGAAACAAAAAGAAGGAAATATAAAAAAATACAAAATAAAAACCTCGTTCAGACCCCCGCCCTCCCCCCCCCCCCCTCCCCTCCTCCCACCAAAAGAAAAAAAAAGAAAAAAAAGGAAAAAAAAAAGTTCCCTTGGAAGGAAAATACTGATTATAAAAGTTAAAACAGGGAAACTATTGAAACAGCTAGCAAGGAGGAAGCACCAAAGCGAAGGTTTTGTGTGGGATAATTCGATCAGCTGTTAGCTCTTTACAAAATATCTAAATAAAATAGATAAATAAATAGCTGAATAAATAGACTATTGTAATCAAATAAAAATTAATAAATCCCAAGTGTTGATGGACTGATAGATTAGCAGATAGCTGATAGATTAGTAGATAGATAGACTGATAGACATAGAGATGGATAGTTTAGATAGACTGACTGATTGTTTGATTGACATGGTTAGATAGACAGGTAGACATAGATAGATAGATAGGTAGACTGATAGAGATAAGACTAGATTGATGATTAGATAGACTTAGATATATAGATAGACTAGATAGATAGATATGCAATAGATAGACATATAGATAGATAGTCTTACAGATAGATAAATAGAGAGATAGAG
Organism: Penaeus vannamei; assembly: GCF_003789085.1. Lineage (NCBI taxonomy): Eukaryota > Metazoa > Arthropoda > Malacostraca > Decapoda > Penaeidae > Penaeus > Penaeus vannamei. The sequence continues at coordinate 42,428 of NW_020872287.1, forward strand.
AGATAGATAGACAAAGAGATAGATTGGTAGATAGACATATAGATAGAAAGATAGACAGACAGATAGATAAATAGAGAGATGGATAGATAAATAGATAGATGAATAAATAGATAAAAAGATAGACACAGATAGAGACAGAAAGGAAGATTGATAGCCAGACAAACAGACTCTGTGTAAGTCGAATGGCTTGACCGATCTCTTGACACGTTCGGGCAATTTAAAGTCACGTGACAAGCCTTCCAATTTCTTTCTCCGTTAATCAAAACATCTGATTCATTATAAACATCTATAAACTCTATAAACTGAACACCAAAAAAGATGGTTGCTGATTTCTTGATAATTGTTATCACGTGACAGTTATTCATATTTCAATTCATTATAAAGTTCTATATCCTTTAAAAACTAACTGAACATTAAAAAAAAAAAAAAAAAAAAACTATTTTACCCTGCTAATCATTCTTTTTTTTTTAATTATTCCAACACCGACCTGGATCTTCTACGGCAAAATGGTCAATGGAAATCTTAAAAAACAAATAAATAAATAAATAAATAATGTAAAAAAGCTTCTCAGTTCCCGGGCGAGTAAAAAATAGATGTTTTTTTTTTTTTTTTTTTTTTTAATAATAATTACTTGTGAGTATTTAAAGATAGAACTGAGATAACAAAAAATATATATATACATAATTATGTATCTAAAAACAACTCGTTTTTTTCGAAAATCCAGCACGAATTAAAACCCTGATAAAGAGGAGAAGAAAAATATATATATTGTGGATTGAAAATTAAACATTATATCTATTTCTTCAAGAAAAAATGAAGTCTTCTGACTTTTCTTCTCTTTTTCTTCTTTTCTCTTTTTCTTCTTTTCTTCTTTTCCTTCTTTTTCTTTTTCTTCTTGTCTTCTTATTTTTCCTTTTTTCTCTTTCTTCTCTTTCTGTTGCTGCTTTACTTCTTTAATTCTCTTTATATTTCTTCTACTTATTTTTATATTTTTCTTAATTTCCTCATTTTTCTTATTCCATCTTTTTCTTCTTGTATTTTTCTTATTTTTCTTTTTTTCTTATTTTCCTTCTTTTCTTTCTTCTTTTACTTTTTTTTTTACTTCTTTTTATTTTCTTTTCTCTTCATTCTTTTTCTTTTCCTTCTTTCTTCTTTCTTCTTTTTCTTCTTCTTCTTTCTTCTTCTTCTTAACTAAGCGAAGATGCACTTGAGAGGCTGATAAAGATTAGCTTCGTGTTGCTTTCCAATCATTAAATCATCACCAGCAACATCTCTCTTTTCCCATGATTAGCATCACCGATTCGTCACCAGTTCCCCAATCATCACCAGTTGGACAATTAAAGAATTAGTTAAAACCTTAAAACGTAATGTCGATATACTTAAAAGACAATATTCTATTTTTGGTTGAGTCTCTCCTTTAAAATCCTCAGAGAAGTGGGATAGAAATGTGTGGGATAATTAGTTAAATAATTAGTTAATTAGTTGAAAGAATTAGTTAAATCCTTAAAACTTAATGTCGATATACTTAAAAGACAATATTCTATTTTTGGTTGAGTCTCTCCTTAAAAATCCTCAGACGAGTGGGATAGAAAATGGAGATCTTGTTTCCATATTCAAGGTAAAGACAAGAAGGAGTTTCCTTGTCAAGTTTCCTAAAAGATAATGGCAAGAAGGAGGAGGGAAGGAAAGAGAGAGAAGAGAGAAAGGGAAGGAGGGAGGGAAGAGAGAGAGAGAGAGGGAAGGAGGGAGGGAGAGAGAGAGAGAGACGGGGAGGGAAGGAAAGAGAGAGAGAGAGAAGGAGAGAGAGGGAAGGAAAAGAGAGGAAGAGAGAGAGAGCGAGAGGAGAGAGAGAAAGGGAAGGAAGGGGAGAGAAAGGAAGGGGAAGAAAGAGAGAGAGAAAAAAAAGAGAGAGGGAGAGAGGCAGGCATGAAGGGAGAAAGAGAGAGAGACGAAGAAAAATCCAGCTTGATTTAATCAAAAATAAAGATATAAATAAACCCTCATTATTCATATATATATATATATATATATATATATATATATATATATATATATATATATATATATATATATATATATATATATATATATATAAGGCTGTTGTGTGTCTGTTTGAAATGAGAGAGAGAGAGAGCGAACAAAATGAAAGACGAAGAGATACAAACAGAGAAAAAAAAATCTCAACAAAACTGAAAGATAGCAATCACCTTTTTCCCTCCCCTCTCCCCCCCTCCTTCTCCCCTTCTCCCTCCCCCCCCCTCCTCCTTTGACCTCGTCCGCCGTGCCGTGCGTGTCGACCTGACCTTTGACCCCAAAAATGCCCAGTTATTTCCCGACATTGCCGTGCTATTCTTCCGTGAGTCATGTCGACTATCAATTTTTTCTTTTTGTGTGTTGTTCTCTTTCTCTCTTTTCTCTCTGTCTCTTTCTCTCTTCTCTCTGTTCTCTTCTCTCTTTCTTTCTCTTCTCTCTTTCAATTTTGTTACCTATCTATCCATCTTTTCTCTATCCTCTCTCTCTTCTCTCTCTCTCTCTCTCTCTCTCTCTCTCTCTCTCTCTCTCTCCTCTCTCTCTCTCTCTCTCTCTCTCTCTCTCTCTCTCTATCTCTCTCTCTCTCTCTCTCTCCTTCCCTTTCCCTCCCTCCCTCCTCCCTCTCTCCCCCTCCCTCCCCTCCTCCCTCTCCTCCCTCCTCCCTCCCTCCCTCCCTCCTCCCTCCCTCCCTCCCTCCTCTCCCCCCTCTCTCTCCCTCTCCCTCCCTCCCTCTCCTCTGGTCTAAAACCCCATCAACATTGCAGAGCGTCATTATTGCGTTTTCTCTGCTGTCTATGACTCGACCTCCCGCTGCAACCCTACATTACGTTGCAATATGACCTTTTGTTGCAAGGCTTTTGGGTCTATCTATCTGCTCGGGAGGTGATCTATCGCCCCGCCGCGATGCCGCCTAATGAGGTCTATTATTGGGAATTGTCTTGGAGGCTTGCTTGACGGCACGATGGATGGGCGTTGTTTTTTTTTTTTTTTTTCTTTTTTTTTTTTTTCATTTTCTTTTTTTGCTTTTTTTTTCATTTTTTCAATTTTCTTTTTTTTTTTTTTCTTTTTCGCTTTTCTCTTTTATTTTTTTTTTTCATTTTTTAATTTTTTTTTTTTTTCTTTTTTCATTTTTTCTTTTCTTTTTTTTCTTTTTTTTTTTCCTTTTTTCATTTTTTCATTTTTCATTTTTTTCATTTTTTTTTTTTTCATTTCTTTTTTTTTTTTTTTCTTTTTTTTTTTTTTTCTTTTTTTTTTTCTTTTTTTTTTTCTTTTTTTTTTTTCTTTTTTTTCTTTTTTTCATTTTCTTTTTTTTTCGTTTTTTTTTTTTCGTTTTTTTTTTTTTTTATTTTCTTTTTAATTATTCATTTTCTTTTTTTTTTTCATTTTTTTTTTCATTTTTCATTTTTCTTTTTTTTTTCATTTTCTCTTTCATTTTTTTCATTTTTCTTTTTTTCATTTTCTTTTTTTCTTTTTTCTTTTTCTTTTTTCATTTTTCTTTTTCTTTCTTTTTTTTCGTTGTTTTTTTTTTCATTTTTTCCCGTTTTCCTTCTTTTTTTTCTTTTTCTTTTTTTTCTTTTTTTCTTTTTTTTTCATTTTAAGGTGCAGAGATCTTCGAGATAAATTTACGGTTGGGTTGAAGGAAGGAAGGAAAGGAGGAGGTGAGAGGGGAGGAAGGAGAGGAAGGAAGGAGGGAGAAAGAGAGAGAGAATTAATAGAGAAAGGAAGGAGAGAAATAAGGAAAGGAGGGAGAGAAAAAGAGAGGAAAACGAAAAAAAAGGAGGGAGGGAAAAAGAAGAGAAATGAAAGGGGAGAGAAAGAGAGAAAAGAAAGAAAAGAAAATGGAGGGAGGGAAATAAAGAAAAGAGGAAAATGAAGGAGAGGAGAGAGGAAAAGAAAGAAGAGACAGAAAAAGAATGAGAAGATAGACACTGAAGAAAAAATAAGAAAGGAAAGAAAATGAAAAAAGAGGAAGGAAGGAAAGAGATAGAAACAGATGAAAATAGAGAAAGTACGAAGACAAAAGAAGAAACGATGAGGAATATTTAGGGGAAAGAGAAACAGAAAAAAAGAAAAAAAGAAAAGAGAGAGAAAAGTGAAAGAGAATAAAAAGACTAAACAGAAAAAAATGTAAAAAAGGGAGAGAAAAGACAAAAAAAAAACGTTAAAAAAGAGAGAAAAACAAAGACAAAAAAGAGAGATGAAAACGAAAGAGAGAAAGAAAAACAAAAAAAGATATATAAAAAACGAAAGAGAGAAGGAAAAAAAAAGATATAAAAAACGAAAGAGAGAACAGAGAGAGAGAGAAGAAAGAAAAGCAGAGCAGCATACAAATTTCGAGTCTAATTGCTCATTACCAAAATTCCTCGAGATTTGAACACCAATATTTTCAGAAAAAAAAAAAAAAATCTAGAATTATCCTCGTTTGTGCCTTCCTTTTTTTCTCTCTCTTTCGCTTTTTGCCCTTTCTTTTTTATTTCGTTTGGTCTTCCTTTTTTCGCTCTCTTTCGCTCTTGTCCTTCTTTTTTATTTATATTATTCCTACTGAAACAACCGCAAAGAAAACGGAGACAAAGAAAATGGCGGGAAAGTGTTCGAATCGCTGCGTTGGATTTTCCGTTTTATTCAAATTTTGCTTTTCATTAATCAAATGCTTTTGTCCTTGCCACGTGCTTGGTTCTGAAAAATGATGATAATAATGATAAATAAAACGATTAAAAACTTTTCTTGCAATCTGTCGACGCGTTGAAATGGTTCGCCCAGAATGCAATAACAAAAAAAAAAAAAAAAAAAAAAAAAAAAAAAAAAAAAACAAAAAACATACAAGCAAACGAAAAAAAACAAGAACAAAAATAGAAAGAAGGAACGATAGAAAATAAATACAAATAGAACACATTTTCTCTTCGATAGTTGCAGTTATTATCACTCACTTTCTCACCCTTTCGTTCAATTAACCTTTTCACGGGACTTTGAGTGCGAGAGAGGGAAAACAGGTGAGTAAATAGGGGGAGAGGAGGAGAGGTGAGGAAAGAGAGAAGATGAGAGAAAAGAATGTAGAGGAGGAGAGAGGCAAAAGAGGGGAGACAAGGAGAGCAAAGAGGGTGAAAGAGAGAAGGGAGAAGGAGAGGTGAGGAGAGAGGGGAGAAGGAGAGGTAATGAGAGAGGGAGAGGAGGAGGGAAAAGAGGGTAGATGAAGGAAGGTGATGAAAGAGGGAAGAGGAGGAGCAAGGAGGGGGAGAAAGGGAGAGAAAGGAGGCAATGAATGAGGGGAGAGGAAGGAGAGGCGAGGAAAGAAAGGAAAGGAGGGAGAGGTAATGAGAGCAAGGAGGGGAGATGAAAGAGGAAAAGGAGGAGAGAAATTAGGGGAGAGGAGAAGAGAGTGAAAAGGGAGAGGAGTGAAGGAGAAAAGAAAGAAAAGGAGGAGAAAAGGGAGGGAGGAAGAGGGAAACAAAAGGGTAAGAGGAAGGGAAGGAAAAAGAGGAAAAAGAAGGAAAAGAGGGAGAGGCAAGGAGAAAAGGAGAGCAAGGAGGAGAGATGAGAGAGGGAAGAGGAGGAGAGAAATTAGGGAAGAGAAGGAGAGAGGGTGAAGGTGAGGGAGTGAAAGGAAAAAAAAAGAAGAGAGAGAGAGAGAGAGAGGGAAGGAAAGAGATAACAGGGAAAGGGAAGGAAAGAGAAGGGAAATGGAAAACGAAACGCAAGAGCAAGGAAAAAGGAAGAGAAAGAAAGGGAAATGGAATGAGATGAGAAGGGGAGAAGGGGGAGGGGGGGGACTGGGGCCTAATGGTCGCCCTGAAGCATTGATCTTGTGGGGCAAGAAAGTGCTCAAGATTATTTATGTTCCCACGGCGTTCGCTAACCGCTGTCTGTGCTTCATAATTCCCCCTATTTTCTTCTCCTCTCTCTTCTTCTCCTTCTTCCTTCTTGTTCTTTTACTTCCTCTCTCTCTTCTTTCTTCTTCTCTTTCTTTTTCTTCTACTTCTCTCTCTCTTCTTCTCCTTCTTCTTTTCTTCTTGTTCTTCTACTTCCTCTCTCTCTTCTTATTCTTCTCTTTCTTTTTCTTCTTCTTCCTCTCTCTCTCTTCTTCTCCTTCTTTCTCTTGTTCTCTTTCTCTTCTTCTTCTTCTTTCTTCTTCTTCTACCTCTTCATCTCCTTTTTCTTCTATTCCTTTTCTTCCTTTTCTTCTACTTCTACCGTTTTATTCTTCTATTTATTATTATTCTTCCTTTGGATTCTCTACTCTTCTTCTTCTTTTTTTTCTTTTCTTCAATTTCTTCTTTTTTCTTCTCCTTCCTCTTCTAATCATTATTCTTCTCTCACTTCTTCCGTTTCTTCTCCTTCTCCCCCTCCTCCTCCTCCTCCTCCTCCTCCTCCTCCTCCTCCTTCCTCCTTCCTCTTCTTCCTCCTCCTCCCTCCTCTCCTCCTCCTCCTCCTCCTCCTCCTCCTCCTCCTCTCCTCCTCCTCCTCCTCCTCCTCCTCCTCTCCTCCTCCTCCTCCTCCTCCTCCTCCTCCTCCTCCTCCTCCTCCTCCTTCCTCCTCCTCCTCCTCCTCCTCCTCCTCCTCCTCCTTCCTCCTCCTCCTCCTATAACAACTTCTTATGAATATGATATTTTTAATTAGTATTATGGCGCGGGAGAGGGAGAGGGAGAGGAGGGAAGAAGGAGAGAAAAGTAGGAGAGGGAGAGAATGAAAGGAGAGGGAGGAGGAAGAGGAGAGGGAGGAGAGAAGAGAAAAGAAGGGAGAAGCAGAAGAGAAGAAGATGGAGAAAAGAGAAGTGGGGGAGAGGGGCAGAAGGGGAGAAAAGTGAGAGAAGGAGAGAGAACAGAACAGAAGAGAAAGAGAAAAAAAGAGGAGGAGGAGGAAAAGAGGGGGAGGAGATAAAGGACGAGGAGGAGGAGGAGGAAAAAGGAAGAGAACGGAAGGGCAATGGTAGGTTTCCCTTCATTCAAAATTTCTCCCTCTTTTTATCAGTTCTACGCCTCGAGGGGAAAGCCGTGGGTGAGGGAGGGAGGAAGAGGGAGAGGGAGGGGAGAGGGAGAGGGAGGGAGGCGGAGGAGGGAGGAGGGGGAGGGGGAGGGAGGGAGAGGGAGGGGGAGGGAGGGGGAGAGGGGGGAGGGAGGGAGGGGAGGGGAGGGAGGGGGAGGAAGAGGGAGAGGGGAGGGGAGAGGGGGGGAGAGGGAGGGAGGGGAGGGAGAGGAGGGAGAGGGAGAGGGGAGAGCGAGGGAGAGGGAGGGAGAGGGGGGAGAGGGAGGAGGAGAGAGGGAGAGGGAGGGAGAGGGGGGGGGAGGGGAAAGGGAGGAGGGAGGGGGGAGGGAGAGGGGGGAGGGGGAGGAGAGACCGAATTTTCATATTTTAATCTTACCTTTGTTGTCGCGGCAATTGAAGCGCAGAGGAACTGACTTAAAAAGGAATGATTCAGAGTAACTATTATAAATTTTTTTTGTCCATATGAGAGAATGAGATTAGTCGTTCTTCAGTGTAAAATAAATACGCATTTTCCTCGAAGCTTTTGGTCGTTTTCAGCGTCTTATTATTGGAAAAGAGAAGAAAAACGTGTGTGAACTAAGTAGATTATATGCACCGGTTTTACCTTTTTCTCTTGCTCTAATTTCTTTCTTTCTTTCTCTCTCTCTCTTCTCTCGGCTCTATTTCTTTCTTTCTTCTCTCTTCTCTCTTCTCTCTCTCTCTCTCTCTCCTCTCTCTCTCTCTCTCTCCCACCGCCTCTCTCCCTCCATCCCGGAGGAAAAGTTAAAGATGGAAATTAAATCAGCAGCTGTTTTTTTTCTTTCTTTTTTTTTTTTCTGCATAAAAGACAAATAGCCGTTGATTATATTATGATTTTTCGTTTTTTTTTTTTTTTTTTTTTTTCTTTTTTTTTTTTTGCTGTGAAAAAGCAACAGAAATAACTACTTTCTTTTTTTCATGTATTTACCGAGATAATACAAAAACGGCCGTTTCCTCAGGATATGTTTTATCTTGTAATATATCTCTATCTCCTTCTTTCATCACTCTATTTCTCAATTTTCCCACTCTGTCTGTCTGTCTGTTTACCTCTCTCTCTCTCTCTCTCTCTCTATCTATCTATCTATCTATCTATCTATCTATCTATCTGTCTCTCTCTCTCTCTCTCTCTCTCTCTCTCTCTTTCTCTCTCTCTCTCTCTCTCTCTCTCTCTCTCTCTCTCTCTCTCTCTCTCTCTCTCTCTCTCTCTCTCTCTCTCTCTCCTCCTCTCTCTCTCTCTTTTCTCTTCTCTCTCTCTCTCTCTCTCCCTCCCTCCTACCTACCTACCTGTCCTCTCTCTCTCTCTCTTCTCTCTGGTATCTATCTATTTATCTACCTCGATCTATTTATCTGTCGCTCTGTTGCCCATCTATCTATCTATCTATATATCAAAAGGTGAGAGATTGTGATTGAAAAAGAATAGAGAGAGATATATATGCACATACTGCATGTATGTATACAATATACATACATGAAATCTGTCTGTCTGTGTCTTCATCTCTCTATTTCTATGTATATCTATCAATCTATTTATCTCTTATCTGTCTCTATTTCTCTCCTCATCCTTCACCCTCCCACCCTTTCCCTCCTTTTTCCTCCCTCTTCCTTCCTCCCTCCCTCCCTCTCCTCCTCTCCTCCCTCCCTCTCCCTCTCCTCCTCTTCCCTCCTCTCCCCCCCCCTCTCCTCCTCTCTCCCCCCTCCCCCTCGCCCTCTTCCCTCCCCTCCCCCTCTCCCTCCCCTTTCCCTCCTCTTTCTTCCTCTCTCTCCCTCTTCCTCTCCCTCCCTCCCTCTCCCCTTCTCCTCCCCCTCTTCCCCTCCTCTCCCTCCCCTCCCCTTCTCCCTCTCCCTCCCTCCCTCTCCTTCTCCCTCCCTCTCCCTCCCCTCTCCCTCCTCTTCTCCCTCCCTCTCCCTCTCCCCCCATAAAACTTTCCGCCCCCCACCCCACCCCACCCCCACCCGGGCGAGCGGCGTGTGTTCCAATCCTCCCAAACTGATGAGACGCTTAAGTGTGGTGTAATGTTCCTCTCGCAGTAGTCTTTGCGCAAAACGTTCCTGGAAAACGTTTAGGTTATGGCCAAACGTTTTTTTTTTTTTTTTTTTTTGGGGGGGGTTTATATTTTTTTTTTTCTTTTCTTTTTCTTTTCTTTTATGGAATTTCCTCTCTCGTTTTCGGAAGAAGTTTGAAGCCTAACCACCCCGAGGGCAGACAAGGAATCGAAATTTTAGATCTGATTCGAAAAGGAAAAATCAAATTGCAAAATGTCGTGCGAAGAGAGGTTAGGCATCGTGGTTTTCTTTTATTTCATTTTCTTCTTTCCTTTCTCCTTTTTTCATTCTTCTTCTTTTTTTCCTTCTTCATTCTCTGTCTTCTTTCTGTCTTCTTCTTTATTCTTCTAATTCTATCTTTTTCTATCTTCTATTCTTTTCTTTCTGGTTTTCTTTATTCTTCTTCCTTTTCTTCTTCATTTTATGCTTCCTCTTTGTCTTCTCCTTTTCCTTCTCCTTGTTTTTTCTTCTTCTCTTTCTCCTCCCATCTCCTTTGTCTTCTTTCCCTACTCCTCCTCATCATCATGATCTTCATCTTCATATTGATCTTTATCTTTATCTTCATCATCTTTATCTTTATCTTTATCTTTGTCTTTGTCTTTATCTTTATCATCTTTATCTTTATCTCTACTTTATCTTTATCTTTATCTTTATCTTTATCTTTATCTTTATCTTTATCTTTATTTATCTTCTATCTTTATCTTTATCTTTATCTTTTATCTTTATCTTTATCTTATCTTTATGCTTTATCTTCATCTTCATCTTCATCTTCATCTTCATCATCATCTTTTTCTCCTTCTTCTCCCTCACTATCATAACCATCATCCTTTTCCTAATCCTCTCTAATTGTTTCTTCTTCTATGTCTCTTTCTCCGTTTCCATTCTTTCTTCTCTCATTCTCCTCCTTCGTCTCCCTCCTCTACGTCCTTGACCTTCTTCCCGAATAGATTTTCCTTCGAATATTTAGTCCTCAACTTTTTCTTTATTTATTTTTCTTATCA
>NW_020872287.1:99958-102458 GCF_003789085.1 Penaeus vannamei
ATCAAGGAGCTATAGCACTAGCTAAGAATCCAGTTCATTATCAACGTTCAAAGCATATTGATATTAGATACTCTCTTATACGTTCTGAAATATAGAACGGAATTGTGAATGTTATGGATATCCCCTCAGAGAAGAATACTGGATTTGTTTACAAAGTCACTTTCTAAAAGGAAAAGAAAATGTTTTCTAAGTTTCGGGAGTGACTTCTGTTTATGGGAGGGGGGGTGTTGGGATAAGAGTAAACTTCAGTCATTATCCCATATTATAAATGCCAATAATATGTAAAGATGACAATGCGATTATATACTGGAAGAGGAACAACAATATTATACCCAGCACGGAGCTACAAATTTTACTTTATCCTCACATGCTCTGCCTGCTTACCCATCACAACTGTGGGGACCCCAATGGTTATGTCCACAAACCTTGCCATCTCAAACCGTCTCGAATGTAAACAATACTATGAGATTTCTGGAAAGTTCATAAATGTTGCTGCGTATCCCCAGTAGAGACTTTAAAGAATCTTAGATAATGCTATTCATACATTTCTTGTATTCATCTATCTATTCATCTCTCTCTCTCTCTCTCTCTCTCTCTCTCTCTCTCTCTCTCTCTCTCTCTCTCTCTCTCTATATATATATATATATATATATATATATATTCATATATATATACATATATATTTACATATATTCATATATGTGTGTGTGTGTGTGTGTGTGTGTGTGTGTGTGTGTGTGTTTGTTGTGTGTGTGTGTGTGTCTGTGTGTGTGTGATTTAAGATAAACGACAATTTATGATATCTTAAATTATTTATCAGTTAATGTCAAGAACCTGTCGTTACTAATTCGACTACCCTTTTTGTGTACGCTTGTCATTTCGACTCCTGTGACTTTGGAGCTAAGTGAGAATGACAGCGTGTGTCGGCTGCGACTATGGGTATGATGATTTCTTATTGAAATTTGTTGTGAATACGTAAAACATTCTAGATTCTTTACGTGCTCATGGTGTTTTGTTGAATACATTTAATCATCCCAATTGCGGCAATGAATGTAGGGTACTCTGGAGAAGAAAAGACTTCTGCTGTGATAAATTTTATGCTAAGGATAAGAAAAAAGAAAGAAAGAAAGAAAAAAAAGAAAAGAAAAGAAAAGAAAAGAAAAGAAAAAGAAAAAGAAAAGAAAAGAAAAGAAAAGAAAAGAAAAGAAAAGAAAAGAAAAGAAAAAACGCGCGTACAACTTCATCCGAACAATTCTTACAGGTGAACTGGATGTGAAAACGAACTTAAGGTTATGTAATTTATTTTGTGAAAAGGATTTTCATACGAACTAAATAGAAATTAATGAAAAAACGGTCGTATGCTTAAATAAACTGTGGAATCCTATCTTTGAACCACAAAATTTTATACTAAGGAATGACACCGCAAAAGAGTCAATTGGTATTAAAAAAAAAAAAAAAAAAAAAAAAAAAAAAGGACAAGAACACTGTAGTTCTGAAACCGAGTCCTTAAATTATGTTAAGACTTGTAGCAGTAATGATTCTAGCATACGAAATTTGTGTTGGAAATTGATGTGCGTTACACAATCTCTTTAAGCATACGGCCATAAGTGATGATGCCATAAATGACTGGTCAAGTTTTTGTAGGGAAGTGCTAGTCTCTTGGTGCATGAAATTGAAAGGGGTGGCAGGAAAAAAATGAGGAAAATTATGAAAGTAATTTCGGAAAGAGAAAATATAATGTAAGGGCTAGTAGGTGTTGGGTGAACTTTGTCGAGAAACAAAAGAACTTTTTTTTCGTTCTCGATGAGAAAAGGTAGCTAAACGCAACGCTAATACTACAAACACGTTAATAGCAACTATCAAAGATGAAGTGCGACCCGGGACAACTATCATTTCAGATTGTTTGAAACCAAACGAAAAGGGCTTCAGTCACCTAAAAGTTAACCACTCATATAATTTTGATCTCAAAACTGGCACCCATACTTATAACATCGAGAGGAAGTGGAGGGACGCAAAATGCACGGTCCTTTAATTTGGCTGCAGAAAACGCATTTTGTTGGGAATCTCGCATGGGGGATTAACTTCAAAGCATACCCCGAGGCAAATAAGCGACTGCACCATTTCCTGTTTGCTGCTGCCGTGTTATACCTTCCTCATTAAAATAAGCCAAATATTTTGGGGAAAGGGTGTCCGGGAGCTCGTCCCTGGTGGTGGGTCAGGAAGGTATGCTTCTTTTGCACGGCAAAATACCTCAGGAAAGGGGGTCTATGGGCTTGAACCGAGTAGGGAAATGGCCCAGGGAAAGGTGTCCGGTGGTAGGGAAATACCCCCGGAATCATGAGGTCTATATTTGTATCACGACTCATCAATAAGAATGTCCATAGAGAACTACTTGAAGTTGACAAAATTCACAGTAACAAACTTTTGAAATTAGGAATTGATATTAAGAAAAAAGTGAAAAAACAGTTATCTTTAATTTTTCAGAATAAATCTTAACTGA
>NW_020872287.1:114958-119958 GCF_003789085.1 Penaeus vannamei
AAACTCCCAAGACGGGATTGAAGTTGGGAGCGCCGGGCTGTTATGTCTATAACGCTGATAAGTTGAAAATTATAAAGTGTGTGTTTTCCTTTGCGTATTAATCTTGCAAGTATTTATTATTTTGCATATATAAAAATATACGTGGATTTCTGCTGAAGCACACACACACACACATACACATATATATACACACACACACATATATATATATACACACACACACACAAACACAGTAGAGGGCAAATTAAATTTTCTTTCCTTTCTTTTCAGGTTTCACTTATTTATGTTTTTACTTCCAATAATCCAAATTTCTTGAATTACTTGCTTCATATCCACAGGACACTCAGGCACGAGACTTAGTACGAGACTTTTGGTAGAAATGCAAAGAGAAGTTACCCGGTATTGAACCAATGGAGCAAATGATAATACCAGGTATCCTCCTTGGAAAGATTCTTTAAGAGTAGGTGGTGTTGCTATTAAGCTTTATGTCATTTGAAGAAAATATGGGAACCATGACTGGCAGTTCATTAAATATCGTATATAGACCACGATGTTAATACACAATTAAGGGGAGAGATCCTGAAAAAGAAAGCAACAAAAATTGATGTGAAAAGAAAAAAAATACCCTACCCTCTTACGGACACGTACACCCTGGTTAACGCTCCGCTTTTCCTAACAAAATACCGTGGTTCTAGATGTTTAACAGCCACAGAAAGAGGCTCCTCTATGAAGTATGACGTGCTGCATTAGTCTGTTTAGTGGTGGCAGAGGTTGTGTTTGGACTTTGGACGAAAATTCCACACCTATCCTATGCGGATTTTTTGAAGTTGGTACATGAGCAGTCAGCCTCACCTGTAATACCCCCCCCCCCCTATCGACCCCCCTCTCACCTCAGGTGTCCTGCTGACTACCGAAAGCACCCCCAAGCATGCCTCCACGGCCAGATCACGTCTCGCCACTATCTACAGCAGAGATGACTAAAAGCATGAATGCATTGCTTGAAGCATAGCGCAAATGTTATAATGACGCAATTGTGCGTCTCAAAGATAAATTTTTAAACTATATCAAAGAAACTGAACCAAAATCCCATGGTGTCATCTCAAGCCTTGAATTTTCTCAAAAGGAATTAGCCGACCTCAAATCCCAACTAGCCATCAGTGAAGGAGAAAAGAAGACCAGGCAGATTGAGCAATTGCAACATTCAAACCAGGACCTCAAAGAAAATTTACAGATGTCCAAACACACGGACTATCTAGACGAACAATCTCAGCGCAACAATCTTCGGTTCACGGGGGTGACAGTAGTTCTCGTCCCGTAGAGACCTGGGAAAAATGTCAGGAGAAACTGTGCAGCATCCTTCTCGGCCATCTGAACCTGAGCCCGTCGTTCGAGCGCGTTCACCGCATCGGAAACCTAGGAGACAAGCAGCCCAGACACATTGTGGCTAAATTCACCTTCTTCTCAGAGCGGGAAGATGTGATGCGGAATTGACGGAAGATGAAGGGCACCAACATCGTCATCAATGAAGACCTTTGTCCAGCATCAGTCGAGGCAGAGTGCAGCAGATACCAACATATCACCAAGCTCGTAAAGACGGCAAACATGCTTATTTCAACTACTGAACGCTCATCATTCGTGACCTTACGATTTCCAAGCAAACAAGCACACAAGCAATTTCGCACCAGAGTCAACAGACATCCCAAACACCGGCTCCAGCCACGGCCTCTTCCACTCGCCCGCCAGGCAACTTCTGCGAGGACTCATGATGACGGCCAGCGCGCGTCTGTTCGCCAGAAAAAAACGACGTTTTATCAATTTTAATAGTGCACTGTTGTATAAATTAAACTTTCTAATTTATATTTAGAAATGAGTTTCAGTTCTGATGCTGAAATCGGTGAATTGTTACCCCGTTGTAATGTTGAAATGAATAATCTCGCTAATCTTAGTAATATGCAGTATAATAACTTTTCTGTCAATAATGATGATCATACAGTAAGCCCTGATCCTGATAATTTTCTGCAAGAGAAGTTGTTTTTACCTAATCCTGTTAGTTGTTATCATTTTCCAGATTCCCCCTTAATGTACACATGCTCGCCTGACCCATTATCTGTCATCTCGCTCAACATTAATAGCCTACCCCAAAATCTCAGTTCCTTCGTTGATGAATGCATTGAACTCTTGAAGCAGCAATTTGATGCCATGGCTTTCTGTGAGTCAAAACTTACAGATGATATAGAAGAACTGTATTATATGCCTAATTATAGATTGTTTAGCAACAACCGCTCGAGTGATAGTCTGTCTCTATGTACACGACCGGCTGAACTGTTCTCACCGAACGGACCTTTCGGTCATGGACCAGTACTTAGAGTCCACTTTCATTGAAATCAGCAATTTTCGGCAGAACATCTTAGTCGGAGTCATTTACAGACGCCCTCACACGGACTTGGTGACCTTTATCTCAGCGCTTTCTAAAGCCATTAATACAACTGAATCAGAAAACAAAATTTGTACTCTAACAGATTTCGATATAAATCTATTACAGCCTCAAAAATTATCTGTACAAGATCTGCTTGCCACTTCACATCCTAAATTGCATTTCTGCACAATCACCAAGCCCACGCGCGTTCATGGTCCTTCCGCCACTTTGATTGATCATATTTGGACGAACGATCTGGCAAAACTTCTAAGTTCATTTATTATCTATTTCTCTATATCGGATCACTTTCCCAATTTTTCAATATTTGATTTCAAAACAAGCACACAAAACACAAAAAGACAATTTGCTACGTACAGAGATCATTGTCAGAATAATATCAATAACGTCTATAATTCACTATCATAGATCTGGCGTCTCATATATTGTTCAGACAACCTGGATGTGACATATGACAATTTCTTCAGTATATTTTCGGCTATGTATAATCAATATTTTCCTTTGAAATCCAAACTAGCGAATTCAAAATCCTCAAAACCATATATTACACCCGAAATAAAACTCCTGATTAAAGAAAAGAACAAACTGGAATGCAAGGCAGCAAAATGGCCTTTTACATACTAACAGCAATTAAAACGCGCCCTGATTGATCTGACAAGAGTAATTAGAGATGTTCGTAATAGGTACTTCCGCCGCAAATAGTCGCCAAACTTGGAAGTGACTAACACTGTTTTGAATAGAACGAGTAGTATATATTAAGAAACCATTTCTGTTAATGGACAAACATGTAAGAATGGAATGTTAATAGCGAATTAATTTAATAACATTTTCTTCAATGTTACTTATGAACTAGCGATCTTGTCTGATATAGGTTACGAAAATTTTCTTAGCCATCCTACAAAAAAATTATTTCAATTTGAAAACGTAACAGAATCAGAAATAGAAAGCACTGTAGAGAACTTAAATAACTCTGCCCCACGCTATGACAGTTATTCTTCGTATATCTTTAAGCACGTAATTTCAAGTCTACGAAAAACACTAGCCCATTTAGTCAACTGTTCTTTCCATTCTGGCATTTTTACTTCTCAACTGAAAACAACCAGAATCACCCCAATTCACAAATCTGGGTCAATTATTGATAGAATCATTGAAACCGCCGTTTATTCTAGAATTGAAACTTATCTAGCTGGCAATAATATCATTACGTCCTCTCAGTTTGGATTTCGAAAGAATTGTTCAACAGAAACTGTAGTCAATTTATTTGTAAACTATGTCTATAGGGCATTTGATTCTAATGAATTCATCTTGGCTGTTTGCTCAGACTTGTCCAAGGCATTTAACACGGTTGATCATTCTGTCCTCCTGCGGTGTGATGGCATGGAATAATCTCCCCTCTCATGTACGAGATGCCTGTGGACTTAGCATATTATCAAGAAACTCATTTACTAAATTCCTTGGCATTATCATTGATGAGCAACTTAGCTGGAAAGACAATATAATACATATTACAAACAAAATCAACAAACAATGTGGACTTTATCTTACGCGTGATTCTCTCACGGTCAATACCCGTCAACAGATTTATTATTCTCTAAGGTATCCATACCTCATATTTTGCAATACGGTTTGGGAAGCTGTCTGCCAAACCACAGCTAAACCAATTGTCACTGCTCAGAAAAGAGCAATCCGTACGATTATGAGATTGCGAAGGTATGATCACACCCATGATAGCTTCTGCACTCTAAGGTTACTAAAATTCAATTAAATTGATATTTACTTCAGCGCTTTGTTTGTTTATAAATCACTAAACATTTACAATGATCATATGTTTCACTTAAGGAATTCTGATACTTACGGGCTTCGTTATCCAAATTCATTAACTGTTCCATTATTAAGACCGAAGCAATCTGAATTATGCATTCGCTATCATGGTGTGATGGCTTGGAATAATCTCCCCTCTCATGTACGAGATGCCTCGTCTTTACCATCTTTCAAGAGGCTTCTAAAATTGCATTTATTATCACAGTATTAAATGTGTACTCTGTAAACCAATCAGTGAACCACAAATGTAACATTTGTTATTACTATTTTTTCCATAATCTATTAGCAAATCCCATGTAATTGTGTACGTGACACGTTCCATGTAAATACCAGTGAGCTACCCTAAGAATGTACCCACCCTCGGGAGGTTCAGCCGTTTCTCTCTTGTAAAGAGTTCTTTTGTATTTTTTTTTTTTTTTTTTTTTTTTTTGTGGCTCAATAAATATTTGAATTTGAAAAAAATTGAATTTGAATTTGAAGAAAAGGTACCGAATAAAAGAAAACAAAAATGTATGAAAGAGAAGATTGAAGAAAAGATATATTAATATATATATATATATATATATATATATTATATATATATATATATATATATCAGAAGGGACAAAACGAAAAAAAAATCTTGAAGATATCAGCACAGTCCAAAGATTGAAAAAAGAAAGACGCAACGACGTTTAGAAAGGCGATGGGAAGAGGCCGGGGACATTAGGAAGGACTCTAGGATAAATGAACGTCAGAAGGGGCC
>NW_020872287.1:141102-143602 GCF_003789085.1 Penaeus vannamei
ACTCCTGCTATCACAGTGGAAACTTTTCCCTCTCTGCCTCCTACTGACCCACCAACAGCAGCGCCGGCCAGTCATACCATGTCTTCCATAAAGACTAATGACTCCACCAACAAGGCCTCTGATTACTTATCATAGAGGAAACGATTTCGGCGGTCCTCTAGTAGTGACAGAGATTCTACAGAATCATCAAAGACTAACTTTTCCATCAAACAAGCTCCACACTCTGATGATCACCTGCCTTCTCTCACTGATGCCAAGTTCTACCCTTGGCTCCGAAAATGGCTCCCCTCCAGTCATCCACATTCCTGATGGAATAGATAACTCAAGTCCAACCACCTCCTCACATGGTGAACAGCTACTCTAATACGTAGATTCCGATATGGACTCAGAAGCGCTTACTGACCATGAGTAGTAATGTTTCCAGCTTTGACAGACTCCACATATTTACATTGGAACATCAATGGTCTGAAATCTCATCTCCCAACTCTTACCCTTGCCTTAGCCGAATGTCGCTGTGATGTAATAATCCTATTGGAAACGCTGCTCAAGTCCAATTTCAGTCTCCATCACTACAACGAATTTCATAAATTTCAATCTTTGTCAGAACCGACATCCTAACCAAACCATCAACCTTCCTACTGACTGTGGACAGGAAAGGAAGTATCAGGTCACCATCTCTTACAAGAGAGAGTGATTACCACATCTTCAATATCTTACCCCCCCCCCCCCCCCAGACACCACTTGACCTTCTCTTAGCACTAGTCAATGACTCACCATCGATCCTGTGTGGTGATTTCAATGCCCACAGTCCTCATTGGAACAACCTTCCAATTCCAACGCTCATAAAAACACACATCTGGTCGCCATCTCACTCGTCTCCAACAAGACAGAGCCCATACATGTCTGTGGGGGAGTTTTGGATCTAATGTTTGTTTCAATCCCACTATCTTCCTTGACGACATGGTCTCTTCACTCATACTTAGCCTCAGACCATTTTGCCGTGACTGCCATTGACAAGCCTCAAATACAGACCCTTCCCCCACTCTAAGGTGGAAGAAAGCAAACTGGCAAAAGTACACTCAGCTGATGGAAACATGGGCCAGCAGTTTCAAACCACCTGACGACATTGATCACCTGGAATCTAAAATAGTCCAAGCCATACACACAGCAGCAAATCAACCCATTCCTCTGACGACACCTGTTTCCTATCACCGCAATCACTGGTTCTACGATGATGGGATAAAGGAGCTTCGACATCGCCTCCTAATTCTCTGAAACCTTACACAAATACCCTTCACCAGGGCTTCTCCAAACATACAGAGACAAACTTATACGTAAGGAAATACAGGAAGTTAAGACTAACAAATGGCTTGAAAGGTGTGAATCCTTGAATGTTCACACCTCCCTCCATGACCTATGGCAGAAGTTAAATATTGCTGCAGGCAAGTACAAGACACAGGCTCGTCACCCATAACCCAAGAGAGAAACAGATGCTCTATTAACAACCTTCATAACAAGAAGCAACATATCTCAGCTTCCACTCTCAAAGAGAAACTGCCTTGCAGCACTGTCACCTGAGAGAGATGCCAAAGTCCAACAAGCTCTTTGGAAAACTGCAGTCTGACAATCCCTTTACCTAACGGGAGATTAATAATGCTCTAAAACTAATAAGGATACAGCCTCAGGTTTGGATAGGTTTCTTACTCTATGTTAAATAATTTTGGCATTGAATCCCTCAAAATACGCCAGCTGCTCTTTGATAAGTCCCTTGCTGCTGGTCGTCTTCCCACAAGTTGGAAGGTTGCCGTCATCCAACCTATTCCTAAACCAGGCCCATCTACCTCTTACAGACCTATTTCCCTTCTGTTCTATTTAGGTAAAACAATGGAGCATGCCATACTGGCTAGACTGTCTTATTACATACCACATCCCCATCAACATGTTTATATCTATACTAAAGATCAGCACTAAAGATAATCTGGCCACCATCTACTCCATTCACTGACGGTACAGACAGCATTATTACCTTTTTACACATGGAAAAGGCATTTGAACTGGCAAACAGTAAAGCTATCATCAACATTCTCGCCTCAAAAGGTATCTCCGGCAAACTTTTAAGTTGGACACAAATATCTCCAAAACACGAGGGCTCACTTCAGACCTCAAGGCACCCTATCTGATCTGGAAACCTTAAAAAATGGAACGCCCCAAGGAGGGATGCTCAGTCCTTTCCATTTTAATATCCTCATTGCTGACATGATATCATTCCAACTTCCACCTGATACACACATACTGGCATGTGCAGATGATCTACACGTCATCCCCATGGGTCGCAACAGATTTGTACATGCCCAGACAGCTCTGGTTGTAAACAGTGAAGAAGCAACCAGACATTAAGCCTCATCTTCCTGGATTACAGTGATTTATGGAGTGATTTTAGTGCAGTGAAGTTATTTTCCCATGTTGTGTCGTATGTAGTACAGTACTCTTATTACTGTGG
>NW_020872287.1:151102-152458 GCF_003789085.1 Penaeus vannamei
TCCTACCCCAATACAATTCACAGTGTGTACAGAGGAGACGAAGTACAGTTGCGGTAATTTCCAACTGGTACACTCCTATGGTACGTGGTCTGATTTCTTTCTGGTAATACATGCGGAGTATCCAGTATTTTGTGAAGTCTGTGACTGGCGCCTGGTATTACGCAAATATATTCAGTGGCAACTAATATCAGCCATTAAAACTGTTCAACAGTTTGGAAACAACAAAGTTTTGCCCAATACCAATACTATTGCTTGAAATATGTGGTGTTTTTCTTTAAAAGAACAATTAGAAATGGTATAACTAGCATCTCCAGCACAATCACAATAACTAACCTCGTTCACATTTGGTGCAGCAACAAAAGTGCCAAGGCGTTGGATTTTTCCAGGCGTTGGAAAAATCCAGGGTCTACGCATTGGCACTTTCGTTGCTCTCCCAAAGACGTCTTCAATCTCGAACTGTTTTTAAAACAAAATATGTGATTATATATATATATATATATATATATATATATATATATATATATATATATATATATATATATATATATATATATATATATATATTATATAATAAGTTCTTTAGATCTGCAAATATAAAACATTTTCAGGTGAGATGTTATATTATCTGAAAATGTAAAAGTTGTTTATTTACCTGATTTATTGTCTTTTTGTGGCTTCCTTATGGAATTTATGAATAGCAAATTTACCCAATTGCTAGATGTTTTTTGTGCTGACGAGTTGTTAGCGGTCAAGGAATGCGCACTTGGGTCACATGGAGTGATCCCTTAGATATCAAGATGTGAAGAGAACATTAGATCAGAAATATCTGACAGGTCGACAGAGATACCATTATGGAAGACTGTATTAAGCATACTTAAAGACATATCTCATTCTCACGTATTTGTTTCTCTCTCTCCTTTCTAGTGTGAAACATATAGAGAAGGAACGTCCTGAACTACCAAGTAAGTGTCACCGAAAATTACTTAGCAAGCAACTATGGCTTAAAACTGGTTTAGTATTTAAGAAGAAAGGGAAAACACTGAGTACTCAAACTCCTCGAAGGAGATGTCTTTTTTCTCACGAAATATGAAATAAATATCATGCTTTAGAAATTAATCACTTAAAAACTCCATTCAGACTGCTATAATATTTTACAAATTTAGAAATACAACAGATTGCCAAACCGTTATTAGTATATTCATATAAATATTGATTATATATATATATATATATATATAATATATATATATATATATATATATATATATATATATATATATATATATATATATATATATTATATATATTATATTTATATATATATTTATATATATGTGTCTGTGTGTTAGTGTGTGT
>NW_020872287.1:157549-170049 GCF_003789085.1 Penaeus vannamei
GTTCCAGTAAGATCTAGCAGAATCTCCCGTCCCTGTCGGATTTTGGTCACCAAGATGGGGAAGTTTAAGAAGCCTCCTCCCTCTCGAACTGAAGGTAGTTCCAGTACTGTCAGTCCGCAGCCCAGAACCTCTCACTCGACAGAACCCGAGTCTTCAGACAAGTCCACCGAAATGATGGACACAACAATTGTGGGATGATTTTCCAGTCTCCCAGCGGCTGCACCAGGCACTTCAGATGAATCCAATACACAGTATCTCCCTGTGAAATCCCGCTCACTCTCAGTCTGACGACTTTTCCTCTTCCATTGCTGCACTTCTCGTTCTCGAGAAGATCAGGATGGTCCTTGAAGGTTACCCAGTGGGTTTTCCTATGGAGTGCTTGGAAGATCATCCCCAAATAGAATCTGCCTCCCGTTTAAAGGTTCGCTCCTCAAAGGAGGAAACGAGGCAAGTACTCGTGACTATTGTCGAGGACCCGCCTTCAAAGATTCACCTTGGCATTTTTGGTACTTTTTCCCTCCGAGAATATCATAAGGAACCTCTGAGATGTAGCAAATGCCAATGGTTCGACCATCATATCTCCAAGTGTCGTTCCAAACCAAGATGTGGAGTTTGCTCAGAGGATCATCTTTCAGACATATGTTTTCGCAAAATTAAGGAGGGTTCACGACTCACAGCTAAGTGCCCTAACTGTGGCTTGGGCCATCATGCATGGAAACCTATTTGTGAAGAACGTCGCAAAAGACTGAATATTCCAGGTCACAGAATAACCATAGTTTCCCATGGGAATCTCATTCATGGAGAAACAAACCAGTTGCTCAATTCTCTAGACTTCCCACACCCTCTGTCAGCTATGCCAGGGCAGTTTCAGCTGCAGCCAAAGATTCGAGACCCTCACCGGCACCCTCTCTAATATCTCTTCCTCCACGACCCTGTCACTGCCATCAACAGGATACCAATCATGAAGCCGACTTCCTCTCCACAATTCTTCAGATGGGTTTACTCCTAGTTGGCAGACAAGTAGACCACCGTCTCATCAAAGAAGCTGTAACAACGGTGCTTCATTTTCCCACAAGCAATCGTCTTGCAGTCAAAAAGCCTCCCCCAGGTCTCACAGTTGACAACAACAATGTGTGCCGGCCCATGAGCACTCCTGCTATCACAGTGGAAACTTTTCCCTCTCTGCCTCCTACTGACCCACCAACAGCAGCGCCGGCCAGTCATACCATGTCTTCCATAAAGACTAATGACTCCACCAACAAGGCCTCTGATTACTTATCATAGAGGAAACGATTTCGGCGGTCCTCTAGTAGTGACAGAGATTCTACAGAATCATCAAAGACTAACTTTTCCATCAAACAAGCTCCACACTCTGATGATCACCTGCCTTCTCTCACTGATGCCAAGTTCTACCCCTTGGCTCCGAAAATGGCTCCCCTCCAGTCATCCACATTCCTGATGGAATAGATAACTCAAGTCCAACCACCTCCTCACATGGTGAACAGCTACTCTAATACGTAGATTCCGATATGGACTCAGAAGCGCTTACTGACCATGAGTAGTAATGTTTCCAGCTTTGACAGACTCCACATATTACATTGGAACATCAATGGTCTGAAATCTCATCTCCCAACTCTTACCCTTGCCTTAGCCGAATGTCGCTGTGATGTAATAATCCTATTGGAAACGCTGCTCAAGTCCAATTTCAGTCTCCATCACTACAACGAATTTCATAATTTCAATCTTTGTCAGAACCGACATCCTAACCAAACCCATCAACCTTCCTACTGACTGTGGACAGGAAGTTGAGTATCAGGAGTCACCATCTCCTTACAAGAGAGAGTGATTACCACATCTTCAATATCTACCGCCCCCCCCCCCCGTGAATCAGCCAGACACCACCTTGACCTTCTCTTAGCACTAGTCAATGACTCACCATCGATCCTGTGTGGTGATTTCAATGCCCACAGTCCTCATTGGAACAACCCTTCCAATTCCAACGCTCATAAAACCTGCACATCTGGTCGCCATCTCACTCGTCTCCAACAAGACAGAGCCCATACATGTCTGTGGGGGAGTTTTGGATCTAATGTTTGTTTCAATCCCACTATCTTCCTTGACGACATGGTCTCTTCACTCATACTTAGCCTCAGACCATTTTGCCGTGACTGCCACCATTGACAAGCCTCAAATACAGACCCTTCCCCCCACTCTAAGGTGGAAGAAAGCAAACTGGCAAAAGTACACTCAGCTGATGGAAACATGGGCCAGCAGTTTCAAACCACCTGACGACATTGATCACCTGGAATCTAAAATAGTCCAAGCCATACACACAGCAGCAAATCAACCCATTCCTCTGACGACACCTGTTTCCTATCACCGCAATCACTGGTTCTACGATGATGGGATAAAGGAGCTTCGACATCGCCTCCTAATTCTCTGGAAAACCTTACACAAATACCCTTCACCAGGGCTTCTCCAAACATACAGAGACAAACTTATACGTAAGGAAATACAGGAAGTTAAGACTAACAAATGGCTTGAAAGGTGTGAATCCTTGAATGTTCACACCTCCCTCCATGACCTATGGCAGAAGTTAAATATTGCTGCAGGCAAGTACAAGACACAGGCTCGTCACCCATAACCCAAGAGAGAAACAGATGCTCTATTAACAACCTTCATAACAAGAAGCAACATATCTCAGCTTCCACTCTCAAAGAGAAACTGCCTTGCAGCACTGTCACCTGAGAGAGATGCCAAAGTCCAACAAGCTCTTTGGAAAACTGCAGTCTGACAATCCCTTTACCTAACGGGAGATTAATAATGCTCTAAAACTAATAAGGATACAGCCTCAGGTTTGGATAGGTTTCTTACTCTATGTTAAATAATTTTGGCATTGAATCCCTCAAAATACGCCAGCTGCTCTTTGATAAGTCCCTTGCTGCTGGTCGTCTTCCCACAAGTTGGAAGGTTGCCGTCATCCAACCTATTCCTAAACCAGGCCCATCTACCTCTTACAGACCTATTTCCCTTCTGTTCTATTTAGGTAAAACAATGGAGCATGCCATACTGGCTAGACTGTCTTATTACATACCACATCCCCATCAACATGTTTATATCTATACTAAAGATCAGCACTAAAGATAATCTGGCCACCATCTACTCCATTACTGACGGTACAGACAGCATTATTACCTTTTTACACATGGAAAAGGCATTTGAACTGGCAAACAGTAAAGCTATCATCAACATTCTCGCCTCAAAAGGTATCTCCGGCAAACTTTTAAGTTGGACACAAATATCTCCAAAACACGAGGGCTCACTTCAGACCTCAAGGCACCCTATCTGATCTGGAAACCTTAAAAAATGGAACGCCCCAAGGAGGGATGCTCAGTCCTTTCCATTTTAATATCCTCATTGCTGACATGATATCATTCCAACTTCCACCTGATACACACATACTGGCATGTGCAGATGATCTACACGTCATCCCCATGGGTCGCAACAGATTTGTACATGCCCAGACAGCTCTGGTTGTAAACAGTGAAGAAGCAACCAGACATTAAGCCTCATCTTCCTGGATTACAGTGATTTATGGAGTGATTTTAGTGCAGTGAAGTTATTTTCCCATGTTGTGTCGTATGTAGTACAGTACTCTTATTACTGTGGCTGAGTTTCGTGTTCTGTGTGGGAGCACTGCCTTGAACACCCTCCCACCACGACATCTGTTCATGCACTGACGAGCGGTCCTAGCAACGCGCCCCTATGAACTTCCCTTCCGTGCTTCCAAACGCCTCTCTTGGCAACACAAAGCAACACATGTACACATGCACATGCCGACTGCTCACTCACATTTAATAATTAATTCCAAGCCTTTCTGCTAGATATTACTTTTATTGGAATTACATAAGTGTTTCAGTTTCATCAGGAATTTTCTGCCGAGTCCAACGAAGCCTAACAAGATACACCTCAGTATTCAATTCAAGTGGGTAGAGTGTCAGGTGGAGCGACAGGTGGAGGAGTGGACCAGCCTCACTTCTCTCCCCTCCCCAGCGACTGCTGCTGATTTTCTCCACCTTATACAGTATTTGGAGAAATCTCGTGTACACGATGAAAGTAGACGACGACGGGAAAATATTCGTCGTCAGGAAGATAACTTACATCACCAGGAGGAACGTGCATGAAGAGAAGACGACTTACGTTGCCAGGAAGAGACTGCCAGATTCACGACCCTCATCTAGCTCCTGTCACCTGTCAACCTTCAGCCTACTTCAGCTGGCTCTTCACCTCCACTTGCTCCTGGGCTTCACCCCACCCGTCATCATCCTTCACCACAGAAACCTATTGCTCAGAACCCACCTCCATTAAAATCTGACGCATCTTTTTAAGTCTTCCATGTATGGCATAGACGGTGGGATGATTATGCTGTTAAGGTGGACTTCGCTAGTTTACCTCTTGGGAAACAGCTTGTTCTGGTGCTCATGTGTTTAAGCCTTGAAATACAACGTATATGAGAGCACACTACAGACTGCACCTTCAACAGACTTGAGTGTCGACCAGATTTTAGATGCCTTGGAGTCCCACATCAAGAGCCTCTGAAATGAAGCCCTTCGCAGACGGGACCTACTTGGTTGTAAACAGTCAGAGGGTGAATCCTTCATTGAATTTTATGTACGACTGCGACGTGTTGCTGAAGAAGTAGATATCTGCCCTGAGAATTCGAAAAAAGTGTGAAGAAACTCAGCTCATGATGGTCATACTGATGGATATTCATAATGAGGAGTTAATTCAGAAACTCATCTGTCTACCCTCACACTCCTCTTTACAGGATATGGTCAATACCTGCAGATCCTCCAAGGCTACCAGGAGTGTCACATCTGCTATAAGTGCCTTACTCAACCAGTTGTATGCAGTTTCTGCCTCACAGAAAAAGAAGAAGGGGAAAGACAAGCCAAACCCTTCTCCATCGATTTCTACACCACATGTTTCATGTTAGTTTTGCACAAGACGGCATGATTCAGGGAAATGTTCTGCCACTGACTGCATTTGCAACAACTGTGGTCGTCCCAGTCATTGGGCAAGGACATCCAAGTGCCCTGCTACTTCTGTCCAGTGCAACTTTTGCAACCACATGGGCCACTATGATAAATACTATAAACAAAAGAAGAGGGAAAATCAGAAGAGTGGAACTCTAAGAAGTGATGTTACCGCACACCTCAGGCCCATTGTGAGAGTGGATGCTGTTATCTCTTCACGGGAGTCTCTGCTGATAGACACTGAAGTGGACCCTTCATACACTAGCCTTCTGGACTGCATGACTTCAGGATTCCCTTCCAACAGATACCATCTCCACAGCTCTCTGCTCTCATTCTGGAAGATACGGGACAACCTTTCCGTTGACAGTGACCTCGTTTTGTATAGAGCAAGAGTTGTAGTTCCTGCTGCCCTCCACAGTTCAGGGATTTCATGGAGCGGTGGGGAGTTTACCATGTGGTGACTTCACCGCAATATTCACAGTCCAGTGGTCATGCTGAGGCTGCCGTGAAGTCTTCGAAACACCTAACCCTCAAGACAGCACCCTCAGGCAACATTGACTGTGAAGATTTTTATTGGGGTATCTTGGAACTCTGGAATACTCCCAACTCTACAAGTCGCTCCCCAGCCTAGATCCTTAGGTTATGTGTTCCTGCTCATCATGTCCTTTTTGACGGACTAGCAAGCAAAGACTGAGGACTGCGATCATCGTGCAGCTGCCCGTGTTGAAGCAGTGAAGCTCCAGTATGACCAGCACACGCTCCCCTTATCCAAGTTGAGTGTCGGACAGTAGATTTGGATTCAAGATCCGACATCTCACCACTGGGACAAGGTCGTGGTCGTCATGGGCTGCGGCAGGTCACGGGATTATGAGATCCGTTTACACAGTGGTCGGGTATGGTGGCGGAACTGCCATTTCCTTCGCCCTGTGCCGCCCCCTGGTGATGATCCCCTTCCCCACATCCCTGTGTCCCCTTGCTTGGACCTTGAAAAGCAGTCCATATTCCGGAACTCAAGAAGAAATATACATGAGGCATGAGGGAAGCAGTGGAATTTTCCAATATTCCTCTCATATTTTGATGTCGCAGAGGATAGGGATGGACTGGTCGACTGTCATTGAATTGTGTGATGCTAACTACACCACCCATTGATGGCAGAGGACCCAGGCGTTACATGATGATGCTTGAAAGCCCGTCGATTTCTTCAAGGCGTTTGTCGACGACAGCATGTCCAACATAGTCACGAACACATACATCAAGATCAGCAAAGTTCGTGAGGAAATCAAGTTCTGTAATGCGTCATGGCTATATTTTATCACCATGGAGGAACTACAAGCATTCATAGGACTTCTCATTTACTCTAGTGCATGGAAGGATAACTACATTCCAACAAGTGAATTGTGGTCACTCTTGGGTGGCCACAGGGTGTACCAAGCAGTGATGTCAGAGCAGCGTTTCAAGTTGTCTAGCGAGCTCTAAAGGTAGTCCTATGTAAAATGTATATAGTGGTTATATTTGCACACACATTCCCTCGCTCACTTACATTCACTCACTCACCCTTCCTTATCGTATTATCTCTCATCTTCCCTTTCCTCCCTCCCTCCCTCTCCCTCCTATACCTCGCTCAGTCACCCAACCACACCTCTTGCCCTTTCTCCACTCCTCCTCTTACTCGCCCTACCTTTCCCCCGCCCTCATCCTTTAGCTATCCCAACCCCCACCCTCCTACCCCTTCTTCAACCCCAACTTCCTACTCCCCCCTCCCCTTCCCCCACCCTCTTTTCTTATGTATTTTTATTTATATTACAGATTTGATAATGAAGACACCCTTAGACACAAGAATAAGATATTTGAGAGTCTTTCATACGTCTTTCATTACTAGTATTTATTTAAGACTATATTTATAATTCCACTTCATTCATTTTAAATTAAGATTATATTTAAAATTTGCTCATATTTATTATTAACTTTTTCCATTCCTCTTTGCTCATCAATGGATCTTTCTAATTTTCTTTTTTTCCTTCTTGCTATTAGCATCTCTTTATATAGGTAAAAAAAGATGTCCATCCTTCTTTTAAAACCAGGTAAAAAAATAAACCAAGGATAAACGAAACCATGAAGTTAAAAGTAAACCTGAGGTTCCCTCAATCTGTATATTCTCAAAATGTACAATACATGTATCACATCCTACCTGGCCTCTTGTAAACAATGAAATATACTTACCTCTCGTAGGTCTCAAGAAACATCAAGGAGGCGTCTGGTGAGGCTGTGTGCCCCGCGAACCACACTCCGCTGATCGGACAAGCAAACAGCCCAAGAGAGTGTTTAGCGGCAAGAGTATATTTTCTACGGACTCGTGTGTCTTGTCGCAAAATAGTTTTAATATAATTTAAAATGCAATTGATTGAAATAGAAGTAAAACTTATTTGACTATTAAGAGTAGAAATAAACCCGAGGCCGTAAGAGAAAGCTAAGAAAATATGAGTTAAAGTACAATAAAAAGTAAAATGTTCCAGGGATGCAATCAGTGGTGAAGCCAACCGTCAAAAACACCCACGGATGGCACACGAGGGAGGACTTGTCTAGTCTGGACTGGTGGGAGTACTTCACGTCCACTACAGCGCCCTATTAGACGGCATGATTTTTGTAATTGCCTTTTCTATTAGTAACTAACATCTGCACAACTCTCTCCACTTTCCCAACCTCCCTCTCTGTCTATCTCCCACTATCTATCTATCTCTATCTCCCTTATCCACTCACTCACTCTCACTTTCTCTTTCTTTCTCATTCTCTCTGTTACTCTGACGCACAAATACTTATAAACAAATACAGATAAGTATTAATGTATTTGTGTGTGTCTGTATGAATACTGAACATATTGAGAGATTTCATAATAGTAAATGGCATGAGGAATAAAATCAGAAATACAGCTATTCTACATCCCCTCGACTCGAGAGGAGTATTAAGGAAGACAATGAAGCAAGGAATAAGGAGACGTGAGGCTGGAGTGAGTGACGGCCCCGAGGGAGCCGAAGACCGTGCAGAGAGCCTGGCTGACACTCGCGAGGGGGACTCTTGTAAAGCTATCGTTCAGTGATTGAAGATCAGCGCTTCTTTATGGATGGGGAAGGGGTGCTCGGTTCGTTAAGGCACGCAGGGGTCAAGGCAAGGACTTTCTTTATGCAAGACTCCACATAATCTGTCACTCAATGGCAATTCCATCAGGGATTAATCCTTCAATTACTTCAATCTTATAAGTAGCTGTATCTATCTATCTGTCTATCTATGTATCTATCCATCTATTCATCTATCTATATATCTATCTATCTATCCCCCTGTCTGTCTATCCATTCTCTCTCTCTCTCTCTCTCTCTCTCTCTCTCTCTCTCTCTCTCTCTCTCTCCTCTCTCCTCTCTCTCTTCTCTCTCTCTCTCTCCATTCGTCCTCGATATCTCTATCTCTTATTCTCTCTACTCTCTCTCTCTCTCATCATCTCTCTCTCATCTACTGCTCTCTGGTTCTATCATCAAGATGTATGTATAAATTATTATATATGCGTTGTGTGGTGCTGCTGATGGAGTTATGTGGTGTGTGTTGGCTTGTGTGTGTGTAGTGTGTGGTGATGATTGTCGTGGCGGTAGTGGCATTGTGTGTGTGTTGATGTGTGATATGGTGTACTTATATAATAACTACCTTATAATATAATAAACTATATATAATTAATATAATAGTCACTCATACAAACTAACTTATGATATATGTAATTGTTATGTAATAGTATATATATTATATACTATAATAGATTATAATATATATATATAAATATATGTATAATAATTAATTAACTATTATATATATCATAATCTATGATGTACGTTATAATAATAATAAATACTAAATATACTATGTGATGTAACAGATGATAGTGTGTGTGGCTCAGATGCTGTGTGGTCGGTGATCGTGTGTGTCGTGTGTTGTGGTCACTTAAGTGTGTGTGTGATGTCGTGTGTGTGTACTATGCGCCCATTGGATGCTATGTGTTGTAGTGTGTGTGATGTGCTTGGTGTTTGTGCGTGTAGTAGATGATGATTATTCATAAATATTCATTATAGTGGATAACCTATAGTCTCCATAATTATCAAATCTAAAAACCTCATACAAAATATATTTATAATGTGTATTAATTACATCTATATGTTGAACTTCATATATAATAAAACGTAAATTATTATCATATACTACTTAATAATTAGTATTTATTATATATTAATGTAATATTAGTATCTATCACATAAATATCAAACACAAATTAACATGTTATGAGAATTAATATTATGTGAAGTGGTAGTATAGTGATACAGATGGCTGACATAAATGTTGTTGTAGTGTGTGTCGTTGTGTAGCAACTTGATGTGTGCTGGTGTGTGTACTAGCTGGTCGCTGTGTGTGTCATTGATAATGACATTATACTATCTAATCCTAATCATATCTAATACCTATTTATATGTGATTGGTGTGAAATTGCACATGAGTATGATTGTGTGTAGTGTGTGTGTAGTGTGATGTGTGTGTGATATGTGTGTTGTGTGTGTATGTGTGGATGTGTGTGTTGTAATGTGTGTTGTCGTACTGTAAATAAATATGGTTAATATATGTATATAATAATAAATATATATTTATATATAAAGAAATCAAATTATATAATATTGATATCGTATATATACGTACAATTAATATTTCTAATCAATTATTATTACACACTTTAATCTCGATTCTTATTAATATAAACATCATAACTATGTTGTTTCTCATCATTATCTATTATATCATATATATCATAAGACTTAATTAAATTATAAACAATATGCCAAAGAATTACATAATATATATAATGATTACATACGACACCAACTAACACACGATAGTATAATAATTAAATAAATAATAATCACAAATCAAAAATAAATAAATAGAATATTATTACATAAATTAAATTAAATAATTAATAAATATAAAAAAACAAATATAATAATTAATATTAATTATATTACTTTATAAATTACCTAACTTACTAACAATATTAATTAATACCTCATACATATAAAATTATATCACTAATAATATAAATGTCATAAATTAAATATAATTAAAAAATATTAATAATTATAATTATTATATAAAATATAATAAATAAAATAAATAATATATACATATTAGTAAATAAATTAAAATATATGAAATATATAATATTATATATAAATTAATAAGATTAATATTAAATAATGATAACAATAATTATATTAAATTAATAATAAAATAATAATAATTAAAAATTAAATATTAATTAATAAATTATAATAAAATAATAATTATTATATAATAATTATAATAAATAAAACTATATATAAATAATGATAATTGAATGTCGATTATAAATTAATATACTCTCATTAAGTGACATAACATACTCAAATAACAAACATAAATAAGTCTACAATAAAAAAATAATGATTATCTTAATTAATTTAAGTCTACAAATTAAAGTACAATACAAATAATTGAAAAACCTAAATAATAGTATAACCTAAGTAACTAATATAATATAGTATAATATTATGAACCTAATAGCAATATATATATATAAATTTAGTATATTAGTAATACGTAATATTATAATATGCTGTGATGAATAAGTGTGTTTTGTCTCGTGTGAAAATGTGTGATAAAATCTGTGTATAAATGTGTGGTAGCGTATCATGGTAGATGTTGTGCATATCATTTACAATACGCTTTAAATATTATGTTATATATACCTTAGATATCTTTTCTCAATCTAATTACATAAAATATATATATAAGTATTTACCTATAACATTGAACTGAATTAAAATCATATATATTATATAAGAAATGAGTATTTTATCAATATAATCAATCACTAATTACATCTAACAATAAAAAACTACCACATATAAAATAAATAATTATATAATATATATATAAATATAAATCAAAATATAATCCTATAATAATAATTATTATATTAATTTATTATGCTTACATTAAATATCATTAATAAAAAACATAAAACAATTAAAGACAAATTATATTATATATATATATACTATTAAATACCAATAAATATATAACTTTAAAACTAATATAATAAATATGATATATCTAATATGTAATAATATGTATATATGTAAAATATATATAACATCACAGGACACTTAAACCTCTCTCAAATATATAATATATATATACAGATTTAATAGAAATAAAATATTAATTATTATATTAAATCAATATATTATAGGTCCAATAATGATAATACGAATATATATATAAAACCTATAACAATACTAACATATAATAAAAAAATCAAAAATTTTATATATTAATACAAACCACTACTAAAAATAATATACCACAAACTATATAACAAGTATATATCCTCTGTTATAATTAACTCAGTACATTAAGGTTAGTAATAAATATAACAATTATAATTACAAGATCAATAATTGTTAATATATATATAATATATAACAAATTAATACTTAAAATATATTAATATAAATAACTCAATAAATAGTATAATATAATTGTAATATATATATAATAAATATATTAATATTTATAATATAATATATACAGCTATATAAAACTTGATATCTACATATATAAATAGTTATATATAACATATATAATATTATAAATAATAATTATAATACAATAATATTTAAATTATTATATAAACAAATACAATATAATATAATATTATAATAATACTAATATAATATTAGCACACAATATAATAATTAAGGAATAATACATATAACTAATATATAAGTATATATATATAATATATTTATAATATATATTTATATATATTATAACTCCATATATACATATATATAAATATAATACTATATATATAATATATTATATATATATTATATATATATACATATTATATAAAATATGATATATATATTACAATGAGGGAGAGAAATTAAGTAAATTATGATATTACGGATAATAATGAAATAATAATAGTAAATTAATAATAATAATAATAATTAATAATTATAATTAATAAACGATAAATGATGATGAGAAAAGGGATAATGATAATAAGTGATAATTATTTGCATAATGAAAACATAATAACAGATTATATTACCATTATCATAATGATATTTCATAATTTTTGTATATTTTAATATCGAAGTACGGTAAGTAACGGTAATAACATTAATAATGATAAGGATAGTAATGATGGTAATAACAATAATAATATTGATAATAGTGATAAAAGGGGCAATAGTAATAATAATCATAATGATACAAATAATGATAAGAATCATAATGATATTATGAACCGTATTCATGTTGACAAATGTAGAGAAGGTATGAATGAAAATGAATATCTTCACAATACAAGAGATGTATTTGACCGGT
>NW_020872287.1:187549-192549 GCF_003789085.1 Penaeus vannamei
GCAGCGGAATGACAAACGCAGAAACTTGTATATACGCGGTCTGTTGGTAGAAACGTGAGATACACACTCCTTCTCTCCCTCTCTACTTTTTTCTTTTTTTTTTACTTTCTCTCTCTCTCTCTCATTTTGTTTGCCTGAGAGAAAGAGAAGGGAGAGAGAGAGAGAGAGAGGAAGGAGATGGGGGAGGTGTGGGGAAGAAGAGAGAGAGAGTGATGAGAGGGAAGAGAGGGAAGGAGAAGAGAGAGAGAGAAGAGGAGAGAGAGAGAGAGAGAGAGAGAAGAGAGAGAGAGAGAGAGAGAGGAGAGAGAGAGAGAGAGAGAGTGAGAGAGAGAGAGGTGGGGGTTGGTGGGAAGAGGGAAGGTGAGGAAAGAGAGAGAGGGGAGGAAGGAGGAGGGAAGGAGGGAGAGAGAGGGGGAAAGAAGAGATAGGGGGTTAGGGGGATGAAAGAGAGAGAGAGAGTGAGAGGGGGTAGGGGGGACCGGAAGGAGTGAAAGAGAAGAGAGAGGGAGGGAGGGGGGGAAAAGAAGGGGATGGAGAGAGGAGAGAGAGAAGAGAGAGAGAGAGAGAGAAGGAAAGGAGAGAGAGAGAGAGAGAGAGAGGAGAGAGAGAGAGAGAGAAGAGAGAGAGAGCGAGAGAGAGAGAGAGAGAGAGAGAGAGAGAGAGAGAAGAGAGAGAGAGGAGAGAGAGAGAGAGAAAGAAGAGAAAAAAGAAAGAAAGGACAGAGAGAGAGAGAGAAGAGACTTTTAAGACAGAGCGAGAGGAAGAAGAAGGAAAACACAAGGTTGAGAAGAGAGCAGAGAGAGAGAGAGAGAGAGAGAGAGAGAGATGAGTGTTATTGATGAGAAAAGAGAGAACCTTGAGAGAGAGAGAGAGAGAGAGAAGGAGAGAGCCGAAACTTTATGCAGCTGCATTTTTGCAATGGTCAACAGAAGATTGAACTCGTCCGTTGCTTACCGTATTATTCCCCCTGAAAAATCATTCTCGTTTATTTCTATCAAAACTTCACCGTCCTGAATCCTTTATTATTTTTCACACGTAAATCCATTTCTTTATTGAATTGCATATACCACACACTCGCCAAAAGTTCTCCAGAATTTTGGGAGTTGGGTGTGAGTGTTGTGTGTGAGTTTTGAGTTGTGTGTACAGTTGTTTGTGTGTTGTGTGTTTGTGTGTTTGTGAGAGATGTGTCGTGTGTAGTTGGGTTGTGATTGGTATGTGTGTGTGTGTGTGTGTTTTTGTGGAGTGTTGTGTGTGGAGTGTGTGTGTGTGAGTGAACATGAGTGAGTGAGGTGTGTGTGTGTGTGATTTTTTTTATGTGTGAGTGCTGTGTGTGTGTGTGTGTGTGTGCCGGTTTTGAGGTTGTTTTTTTTGTTTCTCGCCGGTTAGTGTGTCTGTGATGAGTGAGTGAGTGTGTGTGTGTGTGTGTGTGTTATTGTTTGTGTTTTAATGTTGTGAGTGAATGTGAGTGAGTGTGTTGTGTGTATTGTGTGTGTGTGTGTGGAGTGAATAGTGAATGAGTTGAGTGGTGTGTATGTGTTGTGTGTGTAGTTGTTGTGAGTGTTTGTGTGAGTGTTTGTGTGTGTATGTGTGTGTGTTTGTGGTGGTAGGTCTTTTCGTAGGGGTTGTGGGGTTGGCGTCCTCGCTGTTTGTTTTATTTTGGTTTTTCTTTGTTTCTGTGGATTTTTTTGTGTTTGTGTGTTGTTTTGTGTGTTTTGTGTGTGCATGTCTATGTCTGTTTTACTATGTGTACATGTATGTATCATATACACGCACAATGAATAATAATAATAAAACAGGTAGAGAAAAAGAAAATAAGAATACAAAAAAAGAAAATAAATAAATAAACTTATATTGTCCTTTACTTTTGTTAGAGAACAACAAGAACTCTTTAAAATAACGTACGACCACCTTCGATCTCTAATAAAATCAAAGGAAAATATCCTTTGATCCAAAAAGAATAGTAAAAAAAAAAGGAAAATATCCTTTAATTCAAAAAGAATAATAATTAAAAAAAAAAAAAATAAAAAAATGATCGTTCCTTTTTTTTTTTTTTTTTTTTTTTTTTATCGAGGCCGTAACCACAATTCCACCTGGACGAAAAGCACGTTTGAATCTGAACGGAAACTGCGGCTATGCAAGAAAAATCGCCCCTAAGTGCCGCCATTAGGGTTTCAAGCGCTGTGCCGCGGGGTTTGTTTCCTGCAACTGAAAATGTTTTTTTTTTTTTTTTTTTTTTTCGCTGAATAAAATGTTTTTTTTTCTCTGAACAAATATATAACGGCGTAAGTTCTTGAGTTCATTATTTTTTTCTTATATCATCGAAGGTTGTTAATTTAGATTGATTTTTAATGAACGCGTATGGTACTATCCGTTTATGCGTAGATATTTGGGTTTGGTTAATTCTAGCGTAAGGAAATTAATCGAAAAAAATATATACATATCTAGGTGTTTTTTTTCTACACTGGGAACCGGTTATAGAAGTCTTTCAAATTTCAATCCTTTTACTCAACTTTTTACCAGTTTGGAGTCAAGTGAAACAGGTATACAAAAATAACTCAAAATAACACTAATTTTCCTATTTTTATATCTTTTCTCTCTCTCTCTTCTTTTCTTTCTCTCTCTTTTCGTCTTTCTCTCTCTCTTTCTCTTCTCTTCTCTCTTCTTTCTCTCTTCTCTCTCTCTCTCTTTTTCTCTTCTCGTCTCTTTCTCTCCACTCTCTCTCTCTTCTCATCTCTCTCTCTCTTCTCTCTCTCTTCTCGTCTCTTTCTCTCCTCTCTCTCTTCTCTTCCTATCTCACTCTTTTTTGTTTATTTCTTTTTATTCATCTGTTTATTTATGTATTCTTTTTTTTTATTTATTTATTCTTTTTTGTGTATGAACAAGTGCCGGCGTCCCGTTTACAAAGGAGCTTGTTAGGAGCTTGTTAGGGCTGAGTAGTTAGGGTCTTCCTGTTACGTGTTATTGTCGCGTTGGCAATGTGGTCATCCTCCATGAATAAGGCATACTTACGTTACATGGGTTATGTGGATTGTGTAATGGGTTAGGTATTTTACTGTGACATGCATTCAGAGACACTCACTTTTCTCTCTCTCTTTCTTCTCTCTCTTTCTTTCTTTTTCTCTTTCTCTTTCTCTTTCCTTTTCTTCTTTCTTCTTTCTCTTTCTCTTTCTCTTTCTCTTTCTCTTTCTCTTCTCTCTTCTCTCTCTCTCTCTCTCTCTCTCTCTCTCTCTCTCTCTCTTCTCTCTCTCTCTCTCTCTCTCTCTCTCTCTCTCTCTCCTCTCTCTCTCTCTCTTTCTCTCAACACACACACACACAAACACACACACACACATCAATCTAATAGACACACAAAAAAAACAAAATACTTCTGCAATATCATCCCATAATATATATATATATATATAGATATAGTATTATATATATATATATATATATATATATATATATTATAATATATTATATATTTAATATATATTTAAACAAATATAAAAATCATATCGCAAAATATAAAAAAGACTTTCACCGGATCCCACTTAAAAGATTTCTGTCTTATAGAAAAATGTTTATGCAAGGAGGAAAATTCAAGATTCATTTGTGTGTGTGTGTTGCGGGTTGTTCTTTTTTTTTTTCCGTTTCACCTCCAAATCTCATCAGACCCCCCCCCCCATAATATTATGTATAAACTCTTGATTTTATATTTTATATTTTATATTCATATAATTTTAGATTTGATTTATTTTCTTATGGGGCTACATAGGTATGCGTGTCTATGTACAAGTTGGTGTATTTCTCCGGGAAAGTAGAAACATGAATATACTTTCATTCATGAATTCACCCTCAAAGAGACAAACACATATATGCGTAGTCCCACAGCCCACGTAAAGAGAAGAGAGAGAGAGAGAGAGAGAGAGACGAGAGAGAGGAGAGAGAGAGAGAGAGAGAGAGAGAGAGAGATAGAGAGAGAGAAGAGAGAGAGAGAGAGAGAGAGAGAGAGAGAGAGAGAGAGAGAAGAGAGAGATAGAGAAAGAAGAGAGAGAGAGAGTAGAGGATAGAGAGAGAGAGAGATGAGAGAGAGAGAGAGAGAAGAGAGAGAGAGAGAGAGAGAGAGAGAGAGAGAGCGAGAGAGAGAGAGAGAGAAGAGAGAGAGCAGGAGAGAGAGTGAGTGAGAGAGAGGAGAAGAGAGACAGAGAGAGAGCAGAGAGGAGAAGAGAAAAAATCACGCATCAACAAGTATATAAAACGTTAAATAAAACACTTACTTTCTCAAGCCAGGGCGAGGCTTTAGAGGACCTCCCACTCACCGGGACCCCGACCAGATAAGCCCGATGCATCACGTGACAGTCACAATGACAGGACAGGGGCTGGCATTAGCGACGACTCGAGGAAATCTGCGGGCGCAAAATGGGCGTTGGTTCGTGCCTACATCGGGCGCGCTCTGGATCTTTCATATTAAGAAAGAGCCTTAAATCTTCGCGGTTCTAGTGGCCATTTTTTCACCTAACTGATTCTCGTCGACTCTGGTTAGTTCTTCTGGTTCTCCCTGGTTCTTATAATTCTCGTTCGTTATTCTACTTCTCATTGTTTCTCAAGATTTGCATTTTTTTCGTTATTCACAGAAAGGAGTCTTGCTGGTTCGTCCCGCACTCAAGAGAGAAGGCGCAGAGTGCAGAGAAACCTCGAGGCGATATGTACAGGGCTATTCCACGAGGAAGCACAGGCGGCGCTTTCCAATCTGCGTCGAGTCATAAACAAAGCAAAATTCCTGATCGCTCTATGGCGCTGTTGTCGCTGTACTGCTGCTCCTGATCTTTTGTATAGTTTCATTTACATATGCAAACAGAAACGTACTCTCATCCTTCCACACATAAACACGCAGACACAGAAAACACACGCACAAAGATACACAACCACACACTCTCTACTCTCGCTCTTTCTCTCCCTCTCTTCTCTCTCTCTCTCTCTCTCTCTCTCTCTCTCTCTCTCTCTCTCTCTCTCTCTCT
>NW_020872287.1:197549-200049 GCF_003789085.1 Penaeus vannamei
AGGAAAAAAAAAACCGAGAACCACAAGAACTAACGAGAATCGACGACAATCAGAAAGGAGAATAAGGAGAGAGAGAGCAACGAGGAACAGGAGAAACCAACGGGACCAAGAAAATCCAGCGAGAAACCACAAGAAATAACGAGAGTCGACCGAGAATCATAAGAAGAAAGATAGCCAACGAGAACCAGAATAAAAACAACGAGAACCACAAGAACTAACGAGACTCGACGAGAATAAAGGAGAAAGAAAGAAACAACGAGGAGGAACAAACAATCAGAAATCAGTTAAGAGTAATAAGAAAGCCAACGGGAACCAGGAGAACCAACGGGAACCAAGAAATCCAAGCGAGAACACAAGAAATAACAGAGTCACGAGAATCAGTAAGCAAGAACTAAACGAGACTCGGCGAGAATCAGTAGAAAAAAGAATAGCCAACGAGAACCAAAAATAAAAACAACGAGAACCACAAGAACAACGAGAATCGACGAGAATCAGTAAGAAGAAAGAAAGCCAACGAGAACCAGAATAAAACGAGAACCAAGAAACTAACGAGAATCGACGAGAATCATAAGAAGAAAGAGAGCCACGAGGATCAGGAAACACGGGAACGAATCCAGCGAGACCACAGGAAAACGAGACTCGACGAGATATCAGTTAGCCAACGAGAACCGAAAAAAACGAAAACCACAACAAGAACAAAGAAGAATCGAACGAGAATCGTAAGTGAGAAAGAAAACCAACGAGGAACAGGGAAGACACGAGGAACCAAGAAATCCAGCGAGAACCACAAGAAATAACGAGAGTCGACGAGGAATAGGAGGAAAGAAAGGAACGGAGAAGACTAGAGAACAAAACGGAGTAGAGTTATTTAACGAGAACCAGGAGAGAACCATCGGAACCACAGAAATCCAGACGAGAGAACCACAGAACTAAGAGACGATGAGAATAAGGAGAAAGAATGAGAGCCAACGTTGATAGAGAGAGAACCAACGAGAGCCATCAAGAACTAACGAGAATCGACGGGAGAATAAGGAGAAGCAGAAAAAACCAACGAGAACCAGGAAGAACCAACAGGAACCAAGAAATCCAGCGAGAACCACAAGAACTAACGAGACTCGACGAGAAAAAAGGGAGAAAGAAAAGAAGCAACGGAACCAGATGAAAAGACAACGACAAACAACAGAAAAATACGCAGAATCGACAGGAATAGGAAGAAAGTATCAACACGAGAACAGAAATAAAAACGAGAACCACAAGAACAAACGAGACTGAAGGAATCAGTAGAAGAAAGAAAACCAACGAGACCAGTGAGAACCAACGGGAACCAGAAAAAAACAAGAACCACAAGACTAACGAAACGTAAGAGAAAGAAGCCAGCGTAGATCAGGAGCCAACCCAGGAAACCAACGGAACCAGGAGAACCAAAGAACCAGAGAACCAAGGAATTTCATATGAAACCAGGACCGAGGAGCGAGGGAGTTCGAAGATGTCGAGTACCTTCTTCGGGATCTTTTTGCGAAACGGAGGAAGAAGGAAATCGAACGAAAGAGGGAAGAATGGCGAAAGGAAGAGGTTCGGAGACGTGAGAAATGCACGCTTGTTTTTAAGACGAAGTTTTCTCAGTGGGAGATGGGAGGAGGAAGACGTGGGTGGAGGAATAGGAGGAAGTAAAGTGAAGAGGAAAATATGTTTTTGTTTTTTGTTTTTCTTGTTTTTATTTTCTTTCTTGTTCTTTTTGTTCTTTTTCGTTGTTGTTGTTGTCCGTTGTATATTTTCCTCATCTTCCTCTTTCTTGTTTTCTTCCTAATCATCTTCAGTCTTTCATGTTTATGTTATTTTCTATTTATTATTTGTTTATTTATTTTTTATTCCTGGAGGGAAATGGCCAACTATAACGAGATAAAATCAAAACGACACAGAAAAAAACTACGAATGAAAGACAAAATAAACCCGTAACAGGCAACCGTCACAATCAACCCCCCCACCCCCAAAAAGAAAAAAAAAAAGTCTATCACAACTCGCAACCGTCACAATCAACCCCCCCCAAAAAAAAAAAAAAAAAAAAAAAAACGGATGAAAGACAAAATAAACCGTAACAGGCAACCATCACAATCACCCCCCCATTACCCCCCCCCCAAAAAAAAAAATCTATCACAACTCGACCCGAAACCCAGCGAATGGGAAACCGCGCCCCCCCCCCAAAAAAAAAAAAAAAAAAAAAAAAAAATACCTGTCTCGGCGACCCTCCGTCAAAGGACACACGGAACCACGATCGACACAGGATCTGATCGAGCCAATAACACACGTCATTCGGGGGACGAGACGCGCCAATATATCGGAGACGCCCAGTTCGGATGGGTATTGATGAAGCGCCGCCCGTCACACGCCCACGAAACGGAGGAGGGGGGTGGCGGGGGGGAAAGGGGTGGGAGGGGGGGAGAGTGGGACTGGGAGGGGGGGAGATGGTGGGAGGGGAGATTGGTGGGAGGGGGGAGATGGG
>NW_020872287.1:205049-212549 GCF_003789085.1 Penaeus vannamei
TAATAATGATTATAATGATTACATATTACGATGATGATAATATGCAAATAATTATGATAACAATAATAATGATAATAATGATAATAATAATGATAATAACAACAATGATACTACTACTACTAATAGTGATTATAATGATGATAATAACCATAATTATAAAAATAATAATGATAATACTGCTACAACTAATGATGATAATAATAATAACAACAACAATAATAATGACAATAAAGATGAAAGCAATAATAATTCCAAAAGGATATTGATAATGATAGTAATTATAATAACTGAAACAGTAAATATGGATGGCGTTAAAAATAACTGACAGTGATATTGAATAACAAAATCATTATTATTATGATTATCATTTTTTTCTTTCTTGCCTTTTTTTTTTACTCATATCATCATCATAATAATGCCATTCGTCATAACATAAAACCAAAATGCCAATAATTATGTACAGTATATCCTTAGTGCCATATATATTTTTTTTTTACTTTATTTTTTATATAAATTTATAAATAGCATAGCCACAATCTCCCATAAAGTGATAAGCAATTTCGAATCATAGATCGTGGGATAAAACTTCTGTAGAATAAAAAGGGGAATCTGCATAATGGAAGAATATATATATGACTAAAAAACAAGAAAGAGTTTATAGTCAGTGAAATCTTGCGGGATTCACAGCCACGCTTTTCAGACATGCATCTCAACTTGCGTCTGGAGATGTTGACTGAAATCAGATCTACGTGTTTGTCGAAGTACATTTAGCTCAGTAGATTATGTCGGTAGATTTTGAGTTTCATTACATTTACTCTTTGGATGTTTGTCGCCGAAATGAGAAGGTGCTTTTTGTGATATGCCAAATGTTTTTTTTTTTTTTTTTTTTTTTTTTTTACTGTTATTGTGTTTAATCGTGTTTCTTCTACGTCGAAGTGATAAGATGTATACATGCAGATTAGCAAATATTCCATTGATTATCAATTTATTATATATGATGGCGTCGTTTCCCTTTCACTGAAGATTCCCCTTCCTCTATTGCTAATATATTTTCCTTTATAATTTACTTTTAACATGAACTTCTGTTATACTTTCCTCCACAAATGATCTAACAACTGTGCTAGAATGACATTTATTTGTCCGTTATCTCATCTATTTCTGGCTCTAAAGCAGCTCAAACAATGAAACTCCTTTCGTCATTGACTCTTCCAAATCGGGTTACAATCTTTTCGACCCTAATTCCTCAAGTGGCAGGACTTTCATCCATAAGGGTCATTTCGCTCTGTACACTCTTCTTTCCCACACATTAACAGACATTGACGTCAAGCTATAAGAACGGAGGTCAGAGTCGATGGCTGGTGAAGCTATATTTATCTTTTCTTCCCAAGATTGGCAGAT
This sequence comes from Penaeus vannamei, assembly GCF_003789085.1. NCBI lineage: Eukaryota > Metazoa > Arthropoda > Malacostraca > Decapoda > Penaeidae > Penaeus > Penaeus vannamei. The sequence goes on from NW_020872287.1 coordinate 206,448, forward strand.
TCTTCGGCGGAAAAAGGTGTCCACTTAAGCTCTTAAATGCGGAGGAAATGTGTCTGTCTTTTTCTTAAGTTGTCTGCTTATTTAATTGCAATTGCTGGAGGTTTTTGACAGCTTTCCAAGATCGGAATAGAGATGGTACAGCGGCCACCTTCGTTGTCATCATCACGTCTTATATTTCAGTTGTTCTTAATTCTGCTGATGTTTTCCGAATACTTAAGATGTATTTTGAAAAAAAGTAATTAAGAGTAATTATATTATATTATATGGACACTATAATATATATATATATATATATATATATATATATATATATATATATATATATATATATATATATAGATATATAGATATATATATATGTATGTATGTATGTATGTATTTATGTATATATATATATATATATATATATATATATATGTGTGTGTGTGTGTGTGTGTGTGTGTGTGTGTGTGTGTGTGTATGTGTGTGTGTGTGTGTGTGTGTGTGTGTGTGTGTGTGTGTGTGCGTTTGCGTGCGTGTGCGTGTACGTGTTCGTGTTCGTTTGCATATGCATGTGCGTGTGTGTGTGTGTGTGTATGCACATATATATATATATATATATATATATATATATATATATATATATATATATATATATATATATATATATATATATATATATATATATATATATATATATATAATATATATATATATATATATAATATATGTGTGTGTGTGTGTGTGTGTGTGTGTGTGTGTTGTGGTGTGTGTGTGTGTGTGTGTATTTGTGTATGTATATATGTATTTCCTTCTTTTCTTTCTTTGTATCTATTTTATCTACGAATGCATCTATACATCTTTAAAACCCACCACGGCTGCCTCGCCCCGACCCCCGACCGCGAACCCGAGGAGGAGCCCAACAAACGAGGCTGACTGACTCGCTCTTTCCCCGTTAATACATTTTTCATCCTTCGAGATTTCTAATGGAAAAGCAAGCCTCTTTCACCAAGCCTTACTTAGGGGAGGAACTCTTGTTTTTAAGTCATATTAAACGGGTTTTAAGGTTTTGCTGGAGTTGAGTTTTTTATATTATGTTAATATATATTTTATTTTATTATATATATATATATATATATATATATATATATATATATATATATATATATATATATATATATATATATATATATATATATATATATATATATATATATATATATATATATATATATATATATATATATTATATTATTTATTATTTATTTATTTATTCATTTATTCATTTACACAAAACACACACACACACACACACACACATACATACATACATATATATATATAATTATATAATATATAATATATATATATATATATATATATATATTATATATATAATATATATATATTATTTTATTTATTTTTTATTTTTTTTATACACACACACACACTTCGAATCTCTTTTATAACAATTTGTTTAGTGATCTTATTACATCCCTTTTTTTTAAAGCTATCATCAAGTCTTACATAATTTCACGCCACAGCTGATCATCATACCCTCACCAGCAGCATCTTTCAGCCTAATAAAACGGAGGCGAGTGTGAGCCTCTCCGCCTGCAGCCAGCGGTAAAGAGATAGGCGGGATCACGTTAGGAATCGCTCGGAACCATCTCGAGAAGCCGGAGTTTGCCGCAGCAGGGAAGTGACAGGAAGGGGAACACGAGGAGAAAAGGATTAAGAAATGGGATGAGGTGATGAGGATTGGGAGGAGAGGATAAGGGGATGGAGAGGAGAATAGGGAGGAAATGATGAAGGAATGAAGAGTGGAATAGGGAGGAAGTGATAACGCAAGGGAGAGCAGAACTGATAAAGCACTGGAGAGGAGAAAAATGAAATGGAGAGAGAATGGGGGAACAGGATAAACCAATGGAGAGGAAAATTGGGAGAAAATGATAAAGGAATGAAGAGCAGAACTGGAAGAAAATGACAAAGAAATAGATAGAGAAGTTAGGAGCAAACAATAAAGATATAGGAAGGAGAATTGGAAGAAAAATAAATAACATTGATTATAAATAAACAAGAGTTAAATCATAAAAAGTATTATAAATATGAAAAACAAGAATTAGAAGAAAAATGATAACTTTGATGATTAAGTAAACAAGAGTTAAATCATGAAAGAATAAAAAAGTAAAAAAAGAATTAGGAGAAAAAATAAATATGAGGAGGCATTGAATGATAACAAGAGAAAATAATTGAAAACAACAAAGATATAACAAGAAGAATTAAGAGAAAATAGTAGATAGATAAAACAAGAGTGTAGGAAAAGTCATTTCTCATTACTATTGTAAACTTATGCGGATAAATGAATAAAAGAAAATTAAAGAAGAGGGTAAAATAAAGGCAGATCATTTGATTTTATAGCATAATCATAATATTACTAATCATACTTACCAATACCAAATTCTGTAGCACTAGTACCGAGAATTAGTACCAGAGACAATTTTTTTTTCGAAAATGCTCACAAGATCATTACGAATAACGCATATTCACTGACAGATTTTTTTTTATATAGACGTAAATAACACTGACTAAATTAGTACAGATGTGGTCAAAGCGAGCCACGTCCATATGTCCTTTGATATCAAAACTGTGATCTATATTTATGAACTTTAGAACTGACTGCTCTGAAACTGCGATTCCTATTTATGAATTAAAGAATTAAATTAATTTGATAGTCATATTAATATTGCCATTTACATTAATAAACTTTGAAATGATTTATACGTTCCATATGGACACTGAAAATTTAATTCCAGTCTCGGTATATATCATGTTTTTTTTTTTTTTTTTTTTTTTTTTTTTTTTACAATACACACTTTATGAATGAAATAGGAAAAAAAAATACTCTCTCTGCATATATCGTTACGGTAGCATTAAAGCGTTGTAAATAAACCCACATTCTTTGTTGGAGATGGGGAAGGATTTTGGATTTTGTTGGAGATGGGGATTTTGGATTTTGTTGAGATGGGGAAGGATTTTGTTGGAGATGGGGATGGATTTTGTTGGAGATGGGGAAGGATTTTGTTGGAGATGGGGATGGATTTTGTTGGAGATGGGGAAGGATTTTGTTGGAGATTTTGTTGGAGATGGGATTTTGTGGAATGGGGATTTTGGGGGGAAGGATTTTGTTGGAGATGGGATTTTGTTGGAGCGATGGGGAAGGATTTTGTTGGAGATGTTTTGGAGATGGGGAAGGATTTTGTTGGAGATGGGGAAGGATTTTGTTGGAGATGGGGAAGGATTTTGTTGGAGATGGGAAGGATTTTGTTGGAGATGGGGAAGGATTTGTTGGAGATGGGAAGGATTTTGTTGAGATGGGGAGGATTTTTGGAGATGGGGAAGGATTTTGTTGGAGATGGGGAAGATTTGTTGGAGATGGGAGGATTTTGTTGGAGATGGGAAGGAGATGGGGAAGGATTTTGTTGGAGATGGGGAAGGATTTTGTTGAGATGGGGAAGGATTTGTTGGAGATGGGGAAGGATTTTGTTGGAGATGGGGAAGGATTTGTTGGAGATGGGGGATTTTGTTGGAGATGGGGAAGGATTTTGTTGGAGATGGGGAAGGATTTTTTGGAGATGGGGAAGGATTTTGTTGGAGATGGGGAAGGATTTGTTGGAGATGGGGAAGGATTTTGTTGAGATGGGGAAGGTTGTTTTGTTGGAGATGGGAAGGATTTTGTTAGAGATGGGGGATTTTGTTGGAGATGGGGAAGGATTTTGTTGGAGATGGGAAGGATTTTGTTGGAGATGGGGAAGGATTTTGTTGGAGATGGGAAGGATTTTTTGGGGATGGGTTTTTGTTGGAGATGGGGAAGGATTTTGTTAGAGATGGGATGGATTTTGTTGGAGGATTTGTTGGAGATGGGGATTTTGTTGGAGATGGGAAGGATTTGTTGGAAGATGGGGAAGGATTTGTTGGAGATGGGGAAGGATTTTGTTGGAGATTTTTGTGAGATGGGGAAGGAGTTTGTTGGAGATTTTTGTTGGAGTTTGTTGGAGATGGGGATGGATTTTTTGGAGATGGGGAAGGATTTGTTGGAGATGGGATTTGTTGGAGATGGGGAAGGGATTTTGTTGGAGATGGGGAAGGATTTTGTTGGAGATGGGGATGGATTTTGTTGGAGATGGGGAAGGATTTTTGTTGGAGATGGGGAAGGATTTTGTTGGAGATGGGGAAGGATTTTGTTGGAGATGGGAGATGGGATTTTGTTGGAGATGGGGGATGGATTTTGTTGGAGATGGGAAGGGTTTGTTGGAGATGGGGATTTGTTGGAGATGGGGAAGGATTTTGTTGGAGATGGGGAAGATTTTGTTGGAGATGGGGATTTTTGTTGGAGATGGGGAAGGATTTTAGATTGGAGATGGGGAAGGATTTTGTTGGAGATGGGGAAGGAGTTTGTTGGAGATGGGGAAGGATTTGTTGGAGATGGGGAAGGATTTTGTTTGGAGATGGGGAAGGATTTTGTTGGATGGGGAATTTTGTTGGAGATGGGAAGGATTTGTTGCGATGAAGATTTGTTGGAATGGGGGGGAAGGATTTTGTTGGAGATGATTGGGATGGTAGTTTTGTTGGAGATGGGGAAGGAGTTTGTTGGAGATGGGGAAAGCGATATTTGTTGGAGATGGGGAAGATGGGGCATTTTGTTGGAGATGGGGAAGGATTTGTGGGAGATGGAAGATTTTGGGGAGATGGGAAGGATTTTGTTGGAGATGGGGAAGGAAGATGGGGAAAGGAGTTTGTTGGAGATGGGATGGGATTTTGTTGGAAAGGATTTTGTTGGAGATGGGGAGGATTTTGTTGGAGATGGGAAGGATTTTGGTTGGGAGATGGGGAAGGATTTTGTTGGAGATGGGGAAGGATTTTGTTGGAGATGGGGAAGGATTTCTTGGAGATGGGGAAGGATTTTGTTTGGAGATGGGGAAGGATTTTGTTGGAGATGGGGAAGGATTTTGTTGGAGATGGGAAGGATTTAGAGGGGGAAGGATTTTGCTGGAGATGGGGAAGGAATTTGTTGGAGATGGGGAAGGATTTTGTTGTTGGAGATGGGGAAGGATTTTGTTGGAGATGGCTTTCGTTGGAGATGGGGAAGGGATTTTGTTGGAGATGGGAAGGATTTTTGTTTGGAGATTGTGGGGAAGGCATTTTGTTGGAGATTGGGAAGGATGTCAATTTACTGTAAATTGCCTTACCAATCACGCTTCTCTGGTGTTGCTACTGCTGATAATAATAATTTAAAACAAACAGAGAAACAAGACGAATTGGATATAGTTCATAATAACAACAACAACAACAACAACAATAAACGTCAAATCTAAACGCACAGAGGAATCCCACAGCAGAAGAAATGCAGCTGCGATCTCCAGCTGCCAAATGCAGACCAGCGCCACATGCGGGATGCCCAGTTAAGGGAGAGAGGCACCGCATGTTCGTTTGGCATCCGTGTGTCCGGTGCCAAGCATGTTGTTGAGGGAGGGGCATTAGCGACCGACAAACGCTTCAACACATCGCCGGACTGCTCTGCTTTTGGGAGAGTGAGCTATGATGGACACGGGGGAGGATTGGGGGAAGGGGAGGAGGAGGGAGGGTAGAGGGGCAGGGTAGCAGGGAGAGAAGAGGGAGGGTTAGGGAGGGAGAGGGAGGGATAGGGGCAGGGAGGAAAGGAGGGAGGGAGGGTAGAGGGAGGGAGGGAAGGAAAGGGGAGGAGGGAGGGAGGGAGAGGAGGGTAGAGGGGCAGGGAGGGAGGAGGGAAAGGGAGAGGGAGGGAGGAAGGGAGGGAGGGTAGAGGCAGGGGGAAGGGAGGGAGGAGGGTAGGGGGCAGGGAGGGTAGAGGGGAGGGAGGGGGAGGGAGGGAGGGTAGAGGGGACAGGGAGGGGAGGAGGGAGAGGGAGGGAGGCCTGCCTTCCTCACGAACACAAATAAGCTTGGTGCTGGCATTTAAAGTCGTATTTTACCCTAATGTCATAGATTGCAGTGCTTGATAAGTTTATAGACTTAATTGTTAAGTCTCTTTGTGTTGATTTGTGATCATTTAGACGAGTCCTGCTTTCCTCCGGAACACGAGAG
>NW_020872287.1:217549-222549 GCF_003789085.1 Penaeus vannamei
TACTATTATCATTACTATTATCATTATCATTATCATTACGTGTTATCAACTATAAGCAATGATAAAGGTAGTAGCAGCAGTAGTTATAGTAACAATAGTTATGATAGAAAAATAATAAAAAAATTAAAGTGATAATAATGATGATAACATCAACAATGAAATAGCAATAATACTGATAATGATAATGATAATAAGTAAAGCGATAAATAAGTGGTAATGATGCCAATTATGGTAGAAAATCATAATGACATTAAAAAATAATGATGACAGTGATGATAATAACAATAATAACAGTAATGATATAACAATAAAAAATGATAACGATAATAATAAAAATAATAATAATGATGATGATATGTTGAGAAATAATACAAAATGATAAATCAAACAGATAGTCGAAACTTGAAAAAGCAAAAAAAAAAAAAAAAAAAAAAAAAAAAAAAAAAAAAAAAAAAAAAAAAAAAAGAAGAGAAAGGAAATCGTTATATTTTAATTACAGTTGATTTGCGCATAAAAAAAATCTGTGGATTTTTGGCTAGCATGCAAGATAAATATTCAATTATCAAGTCTCGTAAAAGATGTAACTCTGGATCATCGGAAGGGAAGGTCGGTCAAAAAGAGATTATATGCGAGGAGGGAAGAGGAGGGGAGGAGGGAGAGGGAGGAGGGAGAGGTAGGGCGGGGGGGAGGAGGGAGGGAGACGGGAGGGAGGGAGGAGAGGAGGGAGGGAGGGAAGGGAGGAGGGAGGGAGGGGGGAGGGGAGAGATGGGAGAGGGTAGGGGAGGGAGGGAGGAGGAGGTAGGGTGGGAGGGAAGAGGAAAAGAAGTAGAATGAGATAGAAAGAGCAGGAGGGATTGAGGGAGAAAGTGAAAGAGAGAAAATAGATAGATAGATAGATAGATAGATAGATAATAGATAGATAGAGAGAGAGAGAGAGAGAGAAGAGAGAGAAGAGAGAGAGAGAGAGAGAGAGAGAGAGAAGAGAGAGAGAGAGAGAGAGAGAGAGAGAGAGAGAGAGAGAGAGAGAGAGAGAGAGAGAACGAAAAAAGGAAGATCCCCGTTAAGAAATAAGAGAAACAAGAGAGGCGAAGATAACAGGGTAGAGAACAAGGATAAGAATGATAACAATAAGAACAAAACAAAGAAAAGAAGAAGATGAAGAAAAAAGGAAGAAAACGAAGAAGACGAAAGGAAAGAGAAAAAAGATGACGAAAAAGAAGAATAACAAAAGCCAAAGAAAATAAAGAAGATGGAAAGAGAAAAGAAAAAAAAAATGACGAAAAAAAGAAAGAATAACAAGAACCAAAGAAAATAATAATAAAAGATGAAAGAGAAAATAAAGAAGAGAAGAAGAAGAGAAAATAAAGAAGAAAAGGAAGAAGAAGAATACGAAGAAGAAGAAGACGAAGAAGAAGAAGAAAGATGGTAGAGGAAATAGCATCCGGCCATAATTGCAAGTAATCGTCCTGGAGTGCCGGCAGCCGGTCCAAATAAACATAGTTTGTTCCCGATTTCGTGTTCATTTCGTGAGCAGAAGTTCTAATCGCAGAGAAATATAAATATACTTTTATATGTCTTTATCATTATCTTTATCAGTGTATGTGTGTATAGGTCTGTGTCTGTCTGTCTGTCTGCTGTTGAAGATTGCACACACACACACAGACACACACACACACACACACACACACACACACACACACACACACACACACACACACACACACACACACACACACACACACATATAATATATATAATATATATATATATATATATATATATATATATATATATATATATATATACATATACATGTGTGTGTGGTTTATGTGTGTGCATGTGTGTGTATGAGTAAGTGATGAGTGAGTGAGTGCGTGCGTGCGTGTGTGTGTGTGTGTGTGTGTGTGTGTGTGTGTGTGTGTGTGTGTGTGTGTATGTGTGTGTATGTGTGTGTGTGTGCGTGCGTGTGTGTGCGTGTGCGTGTGTGCGTGTGTGTGTGTGTGTGCGTGTGTGTGTGTGTGTGTGTGTGTTGTGTGTGTGTGTGTGTGTGTGTGTGTGTGTGTGTGTGTGTGTGTGTGTGTGTGTGTGTGTGTGTGTATGAGCATGCGATACCTAAATACATATAAATATACCTTCAAATATGAACGAAAAGAAACACAAAAAATAAGATTTCGAAAATAGAATTAAGGAATCGATCAAAACGTTGTACCAATTTGCATTATTATTCTTTATTCATTTCATATTTCCAAAGTAGGAAAGTCGTCAGTATTGAAATTCCAAATCATCTTCCTATTTTATCATATCCATAATTGAGAAATATCGTGGAATTGAAAAGAGACTTGATATAAAAGGCAGTTTGACTGAGACTCACTTTTATGTCTCATTAATGAAGCAAAATTATCACTATCCTTTTTTTTAATATCATTATATTCATTATCATTATTGCTATTGCAACTGCTAATTCTCTCATTCAATTACTACTACTACTACTACTAGTAATACTATTATTATTATTGTTATCATTATTATCAGTATTATTATCTTTATCATCCTTATTGTCCTTATTTTCAATATCAGTATTATCATTATTATCATTATCATTATCATCATTATGATTATTACTGCCACTATTACTATTATTATTATTATCATTACTGCTACTATTACTACTATTATTATAATCATCATTACTGCTACTATTATTATGATATAATTATTACTATTATCATTACTATCATCATCATTATCATTAACATTATCATCTTCATTAATATCATTACTGATACTGTTATCATTATTATCACAGATATCATCATCATCATCCTTATTGCTTAATATCATTTGGCTTTTTTCATTTTCACTATCATTATTATTATCATTACTAATATCATAATCACTTCCATTGCTGTTGTTATCATTATTAACCTTATCACTCAGTATGACTATCATTAAAAATACGACTTTCATCATTATCATTACTAATATTTTTACCCTTATCATTATTATCATTACCATTATCAAAATATTAAAAAATCATTATTATCATAAATATATTATTACTAAAATACTAGAACTAATACTAATATTGATGTTATTTAAAGTAATGATAATGATGTTGATAATAGTATGATAATGTTATGATTAGGATGATAGTGAGTCTATCAATAATCATGATAAAATCAATAACAATAACGACTTTAAAAAAATAAATGCACCTGTGAGAAGTAATATATATTTGTTCAAATGCAAATAGCTTCATCCTGTGACTAATAATCCACAAAAGGAAATAGCGGTTCCTTTTTGACAACTCAATTTTCGAGGAATCTGAAAATTAAATTGAATTTGCAGATGCTTCCTTCCCGTGCAAGCTGCGCGAGAGAGATGATATTGCGCTGTGTCCATCCTTGCAATGAAATCTTTGCAGTTATTGCAACTGCATAGGCTTTTAGGCTATTATAGATTTCAGAATGAACCGTTTGTTTCGGATGGCTCGAGGGAATGGTGTACTGTGCAAAAAATTGGTTTCCGGTTTAATGTGTAGAAGAGGGAATGTTTGCGGAGGTTTGGAATAAGAGGGGAGAGGGGAAAGATATATAGATATATAGATGGATAGAGAGAGAGAGAGGGAGGGAGGGAGGGAGGGGGAGGGAGAGAGGGAGAGAGAGAGAGACAGACAGACAGACAGAGACAGACAGACAGACAGAGACAGACAGGCAGACAGAGAGAGGCAGACAGATAGACAGAGAGAGAGAGAGAGATAGGGTCTAAAGAGGACAAGATGCACAGAGAGGGAGAGAGGAGAGAGAGAAGAGAGAGAGAGAGAGAGAGAGAGAGAGAGAGAGAGAGAGAGAGAGAGAGAGAGAGAGAGAGAGAGAGAGAGAGAGAGAGAGAGAGAGAGAGAGAGAGAGAGAAGAGAGAGAGAGAGAGAGAGAGAGAGAGAGAGAGAGAGAGAGAGAGAGAGAGAGAGAGAGAGAGAGAGAGAGAGAGAGAGAGAGAGAGAGAGAGAGAGAGAGAAGAGAGAGAGATTTCTTTTTAGCCACACAAAAAAAAAACAGTCTAATCAAGCATTCCTTTCGTTTGTGTGAAAAGGTGATTTTTTGATACTCTCTGCTTCAAAGTGTTCGAGACACGTGTGGAATTTTTTTTTTTTTTTTTTTTTTTACCTCAGAATCTGCTGTGGATGTTATTCCGATCTCTCTTTCTTCTCTCTTGTTGGTTTCCTTGTTCCTTTCGTGTTGCTTATAATTCAAAAACTATTTGTATTCTGTTCCATGTCTGATGCATATATGTATATATGTGTGTGTGTGTGTGTTGTGTGGTTGTGTGTGTGTGTGTGTGTGTGTGTGTGTGTGTGTGTGTGTGTGTGTGTGTGTGTGTGTGTGTGTGTGTGTGTGTGTGTGTGTGTGTGTGTGTTTCGAGATCGATATTAATTCGACATTAAAATATGTATCAGTTATAATTGTATTAATATCTTTCCCACGGAAAATTGCCAAACCTAAAATATTCATTCACGTCTTTTTATTTTAAAGGTCTATCGTTATAGCAATTTTAGTGAAGTAAATCAGTCAGTCACCTATAAATGGTTTGTTTAGATGCTAACAATTTAAAGGGAGAAGGAGTAAGTAGGGATATGGTTACCGTCCTTTTCCAGACAACGTCCTTGCTTTCCTCCAACACTCAGATTTCAGATTTCAGATTCATACAGTTTATTAGCCAAAATATGTACAGTTATAAAATTACATAGAAACATATTGATACATTGGCTGAGCATCTTGAGAGTAAACTCTCCTCAGATGTTCCGTGAAAGCTGTCTATATACATGTATATGACTAATAATTTACAAAACTATACACTAATGATTTACAAAGTTATGGTATGTAAGTGCCAGTCCCACACAGACAGAGAGTATAATGGCATCTAATTTAGTTCACCAGAGAGCCACTACACTACCGGCAGGTCCGGAGAAACTCGAGTATCTCGTTTAGCTGTTTATTGAGGAA
>NW_020872287.1:232549-235049 GCF_003789085.1 Penaeus vannamei
ATTTACTTACAGTCTCATTTATCCATTGACTTTATTAGCAAATTAAATTGGGTAACTGAAATCCAATGAATAGACTGGGAACATGAGAGAGAAAATGAACTTACTCGTCACCGTAATAAAATCTCCAAGGCTCTATTTGCAAGGTCAAAGGTCAAACGGAGGTTGAATTCTAGGTCAACTCTACTCAGACATGGATACACCGAAATTCGAAATTACACTACTACGAGGCAAAACTGTAATACTTCCTTTCATAGTGTACAAAGCCCCCGGGTACACAGTGTTGATTGTAAGTGGAAATCACGATTTAGACTTTTCAGATTATTTTCACTTCGAAAGAATTGTGAAATAGACTCGATCGAAGGTCATGTATGTGCAGCTGTTTTAGTGTATCCGAAGTCGCTTTAACAAAGTATTTTTTGTGTATCCGAAGTCTACAATAAAGTTTATTTTTTCTAATATTCATATATTGATCTACTGATGACTTCCATTAGATGTTCAGATGCGGCATAAAGATATCTGAAATCTATTAAAACAGACAAACAGACAAACACATAATCGATGATATAACAAAAATGCTAAAACGTTGGAGTGCTTCTGCCATGTAAAAATAATAATAAATAAATAAAATAATCTGGTTATTTAGCCTTTCACGTAAATGCAGATTGAATAGCATTCTACGTACAGGAAAGTAAATATGTACATTATCTGCGGAATACATAAAAATCATTCAGTTATCATGAATGCATCAGATATGCAATGTTAATTGATAATTACTGTAATGGCTGCCGATACAATGGCAAATCAAATAGCTATATTAGTGATATGAATATTGATAACACAGAGCATTAATAATTGGTGAAACTTATCCAGAGGACGCATTTCAATAATTCCATAATTACATCATGTAATAAGTTATATCAGTTATCGTTAGGCGTTTACATATATACAACATGAACACACACACACACACACATACACACACACAAACACACATACAAACATACAAATACACACGCAAACACAAGCACACACAGAAACATACACACACACACACGCACACACAAGCACACACACACACACACACGCACGCACACACGCACACACACAAACACGCACACACACATATATATATATATATATATATATATATATATATATATATATATATAATATATATATATATATATGTATATATATATATATATATATATATATATATATAATATATATATATATATATATATATATATATATATATATATATATAGACATACATTTATACATAATGATAATGGTGATCATAAGTAAGGATAATGATGATTGCAACAATATTGATATCATTATCATTAGTATTGCACTTATCATCATCAATATACCCGCGATTATTATAACAATGATACTAAAAACTATATATAATCTAAAACTTAAGAAATGATGGTAATAATATCAATATGAATATCGATAATAAGAAAGAGAAAAAAGATAAATAAATAGATAAAGAGAATAAATACAACAGAAAACGACTCAGCCTACCACCACCCCCCATTATGCCCCCCTCCCTATAACCCCCACCCATTCATCTCCTTACCCCCCCCCCCCCCGGCGCCGTCAGACCACACGGGTTACAATTTCTACCTAAGGGATTATGGGGAAGGGGGGGGGGGGGTAGGAGGGAGGAGGGGGAGATTAGGAGGGAGGAGGGTGGAGAGGGAAGGGGGGAGAGTAGGAGGGAGGAGGGTGGGAAGGGAGAATAGGAGGGAGGAGGGGAAGGGGGAGTATGGGTGGAGAGGGGAAGGAAGGAGGAGGGGAAGGGGGGAGAGTAGGAAGGAGGAGGGTGGGAAGGGAGAATAGGGAGGAGGAGGGGAAGGGGGGGAGGAGGGAGGAGGGGGGAAGGGAATAGGAGGAGGAGGGAAGGGGGAGAGGGAGGAGGAGGGGAAGGGGGAGAGGAGGAGGGAGGGGGGAAGGGGGGAGAGGGAGGAGAGGGAAGGGGAAGAGGGAGGAGGGAAGGGGGGAGAGTAGGAAGGAGGAGGGTGGGGAGGGGAAGGAGGGAGAGGAAGGAGGAGGGGAAGGGAGAGAGTAGGAAGGAGGAGGGTGGGTGGGGAGGGGAAGGAGGGAGAGTAGGAAGGAGGAGGGAAGGGGGAGAGTAAGAGGAGGAGGGGGGAAGGGAGAAAGGGAGGGAGAAGGGGAAGGGGGAGTAGGAGGGAGGAGGGGAGGGGGAGAGGAGGAGGGAGGAGGTAGGGGAAGAGGGGAAGGGGATAGTAGGAGGGAGGAGGGGGGGAAGGGAGAATAGGAGGGAGAGTAGGAAGGAGGAGGGGAAGGGGGGGGGCGAGAGGGATCACCATCGATCAGTCAGAATAAAAGGGACAGGAACTGAGGGAGAATTAAAGGAATAGAGGAAAATCTCGGTTCTCTGTTGGGAAGAACTCTGTACAGGGAGCAGCTGTTGTCGAGGCACGATTAGCACACACATAGAAACATGTATAGACACACACACACACAC
>NW_020872287.1:272549-280049 GCF_003789085.1 Penaeus vannamei
AATAATATCCTCCCATGTTTTCTAATCTTTTCTTTTCTCCAGAAGTACCTCTTTATCTCTGATAATTGATATCAGACATACGTTATATTAGGCCTATCATTACTGTGGCTATTATGATGACCATTACGTATGACCCAAATAAAATTAATAGAGTGCTGGAGGACCATGTGACAGCTGACTGATTGCAGGGGAAGGCCTATCAGAATTATGCCTGCAATTCGTATCATTAAAGGGGCATAAAACTGGTCATCATTGTTATGATCATTGTCATTGTCATTATTGCTATTGTTGTTGATTTTTTATTATTATATTATTATGTTATTGTTAATGTTATTAGTATCATCATCATTATTATTATTATTATTATTATTATTATCATTATTATTATTATTATTATTATTATTATTATTATTATTATTATTATTACTATCGTTCGTATTATTATCATTGTTATATTATTATCATCATCATTTTTATTTTTATTATCATCATCACTATTATTATTATCACTATTATTATTGCCATCACCATCATCACCATCATCAATGTTGTCATCATCCTCATTATTTTTTCATGTTTATAATAAAATTATTAAAATTAAAATTATTATTGTTATCATCATTACCAACATCTTCATTATTACTTTGTTATTATCACTTCATTATCATTATTATTGTTATCATTCGTTTTCATGCTCATATAATTACCAGTATTATTATCATTGTGTTATCATTTTTACTATAATTACTATTATTATCAGTATTGTCATTATCAATACTAGTAATAGTAGCACTAGTATTTATCAATATTTTTTCTCATTACTATTAACAGTGTTACTATTATTATTATCATTATTATTATTGTTATTATTACTATCATTATTGTTATTATTATTATAATTAGGTTCTTCCTTTTTTATCAACCACATTCTTTCTTTTTCTTCTTCTTTCTACGAATACTGGGACTATTATTCTCATTATTATTATCATTATCATTGTTATCATCATTTGTTATCGCTATCATTACTGTGATATCCATTTAATGTGAATCATAAAGATAACAATAATGACAGTGATTTCACCAACCGATGCCCGCAGGTTCAATCAGATATCTTAATTATGCAAATGAACAGTGCAAAATTGAAATTAAAGGGAAAATCATGATGTGTTTAATGCAACTGTTTGGTCAAATTGTTTAGCAGAAAATAATGGTTGTGGCAATCATTGTAATCAGAATTATATAGCATAGCAGCAGTATAATAAGGATCATAACAATATAATGGTTTACATCGTTATCATAAATTTCTTATCATTATTTTTATCATTATCGTTACCATTATCATTGTCGTTATAGTTATCGTTATCGTTATCATTATCATCATTATTATTATCATTATCACTATCATTTTCGTTATCACTATCACTGTCATCGTCATCGTCATTGTCATCATTGTTATTGCTATAGATAATGACTACTAGTACTATTACTACTCATTTTACTACTGCTACTAGTACTACCAGTACCATTACTAGTACTATTCCTACTAATATTCCCACTACTACTGCTACTACTATTACTATCACAACTACCTCCCCCTCCTCCTCCTACTACTATTACTACTACTACTACGACTACTACTTCTTCTACTACTACTACTGTTTCAACTACTATTAATAATACTAGTACTTCTTGTTCTTCTACTACTACTACCACTGCTATAACTACAACCTATACTACTACTACTGCCACCACTACTACTTCTACAGTTACTACTACTACTACTACTACTACTACACTACAACTACCTATATACTACTAACTACCCTCCTAGTTAACCAGTACAACCACCACCACAGCCACTGTTATTCCCGCTCCCCCGCCCCCCTTTCCCAAGAGCATCCAGAACCGCGCGCGAATGACAAGAGTAAAAAAAAAAAAAAAAAAAAAAAAAAAAAAAAAAAAAAAAAAAAAAAAGTTTACGACCCCATCCTACCGCGGTGTCAATAAAGGCCAAAGGGAGATGAATTCTTCGGCTGGAGGATGATGCTGTTTGTTATTTTACTTCCTTTTCGTTGTTTTCCCTTTATTATCATTATTGTGATTTCTTTTTCTTCTTCTTTTTCTTATTATTATAATCATTATTATTAAGATTATTATATTTAATCATTATTATCATTATTATTATTATTATTAATTATATTATTAATTATTATTATTATTATTATATTATTATGATAATAATAATAAATAATTATTATTATATCATTATTATTATTATTGTCATTATTAGTATCATTATCATCATTATTATTACTATTATTGTTATTACTATTATCATTATTATCATTATTATCATTATTATTATTATTATCATTATTATTATTATTATTATTATTATTATTATTATTATTATTATTATTATTATTGATGATGATTATCATTATTATCTTTTATCATTTTTTGTGATTCAATACTATTATAATCATCATTATTATTATCATTATCAAATATCACTTTGGGAATCAATTTCATTTATTTCATCGTTATTATTATTATCATTATCGTTATCGTTATCATTATCATCACAGTATTATTATCATTTATCATCATAATCATTATTACCATTATGATTATCATTATATCTATATTTGTTTGTTTGTTTGTACTTCAAAAAAAAAAAAAAAACATTTACGGCTTATTATACATGAAAGAATGTGGACTTTTATGTTATGCTAATATTCTTTTTCATAGTAACAGCATTTTTTTAATCTCACGTTTGATTTCCAGCTATCCCTGAATACCAGATTAATTACAAGAGTTTAATGACATCATTAATCAGAAATGAACGTTAAAAATGCTAAATTTTTCTGTAATGAAAAGCTGTCCCACGGATGCAACAGATTCATTGGCTAATGCAGGTTTTTTTTTAATTCTTTCATTTTCCATCTAAATATATTCGTTAGAGGAATCTATATCAACGTGCCTTTTACTAAATGATATTCAGAATCTCTGTAGTGGGTGGTTCATCAATCATCATCATCATTTATCATCATCATCATCATCATCATTATCATCATCGTCATCATCATCATCATCATCATCATTATCATCATCGTCATCGTCATCACCATTATCATCATCATTATTATCATCATCGTCATCATCACCATCATCATCATGATCATCATTATCATCATCATCATCATCAGTAGAATCGCTATTGTCTTTATCATTAACATTATCATTATTTTTATCATTAATGTTATCATTATCATCATCATCATCATCAGTAGAATCGCTATTGTCTTTATCATTAACATTATCATTATTAATTCGGATATAATAATCATTCTCGTTGTTACCATAATCATCATAATGATCATTTTAATTACATAAATATTACCTTCTTTTTGAGCTGTCTGACTGTAATAATCCCCCATTGCTTGACTTCTCGAAAACATTCCCTTTTTCGTCAACAGATTTTGACCGATTTTCACGACAGAGAAGAAGAGAGCGCAGCGTCCTTCTACCTTTAGCTTCACTGCGCATTAAATCGCTTCCTTTTCACAGACTTTCTTTTTTCCATTCTTCTTCTATTTCTCTGTCTCTGTCTCTCTTTGCGTCTCTTTCTTTCTCTTTCTTTCTTTCTTTCTTTCTTTTTCTCTTTCTTTCTTTCTCTCTTTCTTTCTCTGTCTCTCTCTCTCTATCTCTATCTATCTATCTATCTATCTCCTGTACTGTACTCTCTCTCTCCCTTTTTGAAAGAGAGAGAGAGAGAGAGAGAGAGAGAGAGAGAGAGAGAGAGAGAGAGAGAGAGAGAGAGAGAGAGAGAGAAAGAAAGAAAGAGAGAGATGGTTTGTGCTAGAGGTATTGAATAAAATACATCCTATTGTGTTTTTTTTTGTGTTTTTTTTTTTTCGGAGGGGAACCGGAAGTGGAGAAATTATTCCAACATCACCAAGGTAAAAAAAAAAAAAAAAAGATAAATAAATAAATAATGAAAATTTCATTGATATTGGGGAAAACCTGTTTTTTTTTTTATACTACCATCATTCCAATACACAACTGTTGAATTCAAATTGTATTCTTTGATCAATGGAATTAATTTTGTTGTTTTTTCAAGGGACAGACGAGGGGAAAACCTGATCACAAAAGAAAAGCCCTTAAGGGGAATACTTTGCTGTTCGTGTTGTAAATTGAACAACTTTAAAACTAAATACATTACTCGTGAACGTGGATCCGTGTTGAACAATATTGGTAATTAGTGTAATTTTTATCTATTTCTCCTGTTGCGAAATAAGCAGAGAGAACTGTTAGGAATAGAAATATATCACTATCTTCACATTATCATTATCACAATCATTCTCACTATCTTTATTATTACCATTATTATTACTATCATTATTATTACCATTACTATCACTATCACTATCATTACCATTATTATCGCTATCATCATTACCATTACTATCACTATCATTATATCAATTTACCATTACATTACTATCATTATCATTACCATACTATTACATCATATCACTATCATTACATTACTATCACTATTACTATCACTATCATTATCATTACATTACTGCATTATCATCACTATCATTACCATTACTATCACTATCATTATCATTACTATCACTATCATTATCATTACTATTACTATCACTATCACTATCATTATCATTACCATTCTCACTATCACTGCCATTAGCATTATCCTTCTGAACACCAACAAAAATCAATGAAAAGAACAACAATAATATTTACAACAACAAAAGCAACAACAAAACTATCATTAGCATCATGCTCTTGATTGTAACCATTATTATCTTTCTAAATTATTTTTCAAATATAATCAAACGTAATAAATAAACCTTAATTTATGTATTCAAACGTATAGCAGAGATAATGATTTATGATAATTTTTGATAATAAAAAGATAATGAAAAGAAACATCAAAATATCACTAGAAACGGTAAGTATTGGCATTTTCCAAGAGCATTTACTGTACAAGGTCAATATCTGTTACTCCTGATACTATTCCCACTACTACTGCTACTGCCAGTACTATCACAACTACCTCCTCCTCCTACTACTACTACTACATCTTCTTCTACTACTATTACTACTGCTGCAACTACTCCTACAACTACTCTATACTACTACTACTAATACTACTTCTTCTTCTTCTACTACTAGTACTACTACTACTCCTACAACTGCTCCTATATTACTACTACTTCCTCTACTAATTATTCTTCTCCTTCTTTTCTTCTACTTTTTCTTCTTCTTATACCACTACTAGTACTCCTCCTCTCCTACAACTACTCTATACTACTACTACTACTACTACTACTATACTACTACTACTACTACTACTACTACTACTACTAACTTCTGCTCTTCTACTACTACTACCACTATTACTCCTACAACTACTACATGTACTGCTTCCTATACTAGAAAAAAGAAATGTTCTGCGAGCTCGTCTATATTAATGGGGGGACATTAAGAGGAGGAAGCGTGAGAAAAGGAATGAGCTTAATGTTGCAGCTTGAGTGACAGGTAAAGGATGGCTCTGCAGAAAAGGGAAGAGAGAAAGTTTTACGGAGGAGGGAAGGAGAGATACTGCAGAGAATGGGAAAGGCCGGGCGGGGATTTTTTACGGAAAGGAGGAAGAGGAGAGAAACGACAGAAAATAGAAAAGAAGTAGGTGGAATATCTTACAAAGAAGGGAAGGAGGGAATTATATAGAATAGGAGAGGCAGATAATAGGAATAACGTTGCTGTTAGAATGGCAACATGGCTCTGCAGAAAAGGGAAGAGAGAAAGTTTTACGAAGGAGGGAAGGAGAGAAACAGCAGAGAATGGGAAAGGCCGGGCGGAGAATTTTATGGAAAGGAGGAGGAGAGAAACTACAGAAAATAAAAAAGAAGGAAGTTGAATATTTTACAGAGAAGGAAAGGAGAGAATTGTTTAGAATAGGAGAGGTGGGGCGGAGAATTTAACGGAAAAGAGGAGGAGAGAAAATGCAGATAATAGGAATAACGTTGCTGTTAGAATGGCAACATGGCTCTGCAGAAAAGGGAAGAGAGAAAGTTTTACAAAGAAGGGAAGGAGAGAAACTGCAGAGAATTGGAAAGGCCGGGCGGAGAATTTTTACGGAAAGGAGGAGGAGGAGAGAAACTACAGAAAATAGAAAAGAAGTAGGTGGAATATTTTACAGAGAAGGGAAGGGGGGAATTATATAGAATAGGAGAGAAGGAGCGGAGAATTTAACAGAAAGGAGGAGGAGAGAAAATGCAGATAATAGGAATAGTTTGCTGTTAGAATGGCAGGTAAAGAATGGCTCTGCAGAAAAGGCAAGAGAGAAAGTTTTACGAAGAAGGGAAGAAGAGATACTGCAGAGAATTGGAAAGGCCGGGCGGAGAATTTTATGGAAAGGAGGAGGAGAGAAACAGCTGAGAATGGATAAAGCGGGCGGAGAAGAGAAACGACAGAAAATAGAAAAGAAGGAAGTGGACAATTTTACAGAGAAGGAAAGGAGAGAATTGTATAGAATAGGAGAGATGGAGAATCTAACGGAAAGGAAGAAGAGAGAAACTGCAGAGAATAGGAATAATGATGAAGAACTTAATGATGCTGCTTGAGTGACAGGTAAATTATGGCAGAAAAGGGAGGAGAGAAAATTTTACGAAGAAGGGAAGGAGAGAAACCAGAGAATAGTAAAGGAGGAGGAGCTTACGGAAAAGGAGGAAGAGAGAATTGCAGAGAATAGAAATAGGGGGATAAATAGCTTTACATAGTAGAGAAGGAACTAAACTACAGAGAAGAGGAATCGTTAGAGATGTTTATGAAAGAGAGAATTATAAAGAATAGGAAAAGGACCGGAGAATTTTGCGTGAAGGAGGAAGAGACGAAGTACAGAGAATAAAAGAGTTTGGAGAGTATAACGCAGAAGAGAAAGAGAAAATTACAAAGAATAGGAAAGGTGTAATGAAAGGGAGAGCAAAAGAGAACTGCATTGATTAGAAAAGGGGAGATAAAGAGGTGGACGAGGAAGAGAATGCGAGAAAAAACAAAAAACAAAAATACATTCACATGTTTCCAAAGAGGGTGAAACAAAATAAACAGTACAGAAGGGTGGGATGAAAAGGTTTACGATAATAGAGTGAGAGGAATAACAAGGAATAAAATTGGTAAAAGTGGGAGAATGGGAGACAGGGCAATAAAGAAATAGTGAGGTGAAGAGGTGTATGTAGAAAATAGGGGAAACAAAGATAAGGTTTAACGAAGAGTTTTACGAAGATGGGAATAGAAGAAACGGTAGAGGATAGAACACGGGATGAAGAATTTTACGATGAGAAGACTAAGTGAAGTTATAAAAGAAATGAAGAAGCGGAGTATAGGAAAATTTACAAATAAAAGAAATGCTAAGATACAGCAAAATGCGAAACATAGAAATGATGGGATAAAAAAGATCATGAAAAG
>NW_020872287.1:292549-310049 GCF_003789085.1 Penaeus vannamei
TATTAATAATAAAGATAATACAAATAATAACAATAATGATAATAATAAAGATAATAGATATAATAATAATAAAGATAATATATATAATAATAATAACAGTAGTAGTGATAATGATACGTATGATGATAATAATAGTAATTATGATTATTATCATTATCATTATAATAACAATGCCAATTAATCTAATAGAAATGATAATAACTCAACTCGTAGGAAAGACAAAGTTCAGAACCAAACTTTGCGCTCTGAAATTGAACTATTAACCCAGTTGTGAACTATTAACCCAGTTCTCAAATAAAACGAAATTGCGGCGTTTCACAAAAGGTCGCCATGCTCAGTGGGCGTCACCAGAACTGGTCGCGTGTGTTGAACTTCCTCTTTTGAACTTTTGAACTTGATCGTTTGAATTTTATAACGTAATTTTTTAACTTTTGAACGTATTTTTTTGAAGTTTTGAACGTAATTTTTTGAAGTTTTGAACGTAATTTTTTGAACTTTTGAACGTATTTTTATTAAACTTTTGAACGTATTTTTTTTAAACCTTTGAACGTATTTTTTGGAACTTTTGAACTTGATCTTTTGAACTTTTGGACTTCCTCTTTTGAAACTTGAACTTTTGAAACATCCTCTTTGACTTTGTACTTAGAAGCTTTATCATTCAGGGTGAGAGCTTCATCCAGGTCGGTAATTCGCTTGTTACATATATAATCTTTCGCTATATTTTTTTTATTATTTTATATATTTATATATATATATATATATATATATATATATATAATATAATATATATATTTATTTATTTATTTATTTATTTATTTGTATTATATTATATAATTATATTTTATATATATTTTTTCATTATTTGTATTTGTATTTTTATATTCATATTATTTTTATATTCATATTTGTATTTTATATTTATATCTTTATTTATTTTTTATTCTTTTATTTATTTTTTTTTCATTTATATATGTATTATATTATTTGTAGGATCGGAGACCTCATTCAGATGGATGCTGTATGGATGTAAAGATTCTGCTCTGAGGAGGTGAATGGTCTGAAAAGAAACAAATAGATAAATAACAAAATCAAATAAGAATAAAGTTAAGAAAATGAGAAACACGAGAATGTACAAATTTTGTGGTGATTTATTCATATCACGTTTTTGCAATGTAAATCAGCACTCGGACAGTAGAATAGGAATACAAATGTGTATGAATAACGGATGTTTCATTAACTATGATAAAAAAAAAAAAAAAAAAAAAAAATGTATTTCATGTTCAGAAATCTCGTCTAAAATAAGTCTGGGAAACGAGATAGGATAAAAAATGATGATTATGATTATGATACTGAAATAGTTGTGGGTGTGGTGGTGGTGGTGGATGGATGTTGGATGATGATGATAATGATGATGATGATGATGATGATGATGATGACGATGTTGATGATAATAATGACGATGATGATGATGATGATGATGATGATAATGATGATATGATGATGATGAATGATGATGTTTGATAATAATGATGATGGTGATGATGAGGATGATGAATGAATAAAACAATAATGATAATTATGATGATAATACCTGCATTATCAAAAGATACATTAAGTGTATTAAGATACATACCCTTTGTGTTATGGGGTATATATCATGTTTAATTTTCTTTTGGTTTGATCAACATATTCAACATGCCAGACAAAGGTAGTCATTTTCTTCGGTTTGGTCATTTATTAGACATATCAAACGGGTTCACTATAACACATCAGAACACACTTACTTAGAATCACAAAATCAAATACTATCATAGACATTTATGATAATTTACAATACTTCTGTTATTACGAATATCTCAATTTATTCATAACAAATAGTAATTATTTATATTTTTCATTCCGGAAAATAATTGTAACCTTGATATCAGCTTAAGGTCTCGAAAATTAAATCAGAATTTACAGATATCACGACAATATACTTCATATCACTTTTCAAATTGTGTCTTCTGTTAAAAATAAATAAATAAATAAATAAATAAATAATAATTATGATTCTAGTTTTGTGTCAACATGATTTCACTGATAAAATACTGAAGGATTTTAATTCAAATCAGACTGCCATCTTCAGAGCAATGACTGCTACACATAAGTTACACCCCGCCTGTCAACAGATGGCAGCACCTACATTAGCGGGAAATTTAAAAACTTTATACCAGGTTTTACATCAAGGATAGTTATGATACTAATCATAATGACTGTATTTAAAGCGATAATAAAAGTAAATGAAATGACATCATATTGACGATATTTTATTATAAAATGGATTAATCTATTAAAATGCTTATAATATATAATATATATATATATATATATATATATATATATATATTATATATATATATATATATATATATATATATATAATATATATATATATACAAAACTTTATAAAAAAAAAGTCAATGAATGAAGCTACAGATTCACGTTTCGAATGGAAAAGCTAGACTCCTCATCAGGTAGGAACGTTTATAGAATAAGAAGAGGTAGTGCTAGAACACCCAGATGAGAATGAGAAATGAGAACTGACAAGAGAAAGGCCATGAGGAAGAAATTCGACGTCAGGTCACAGGAGAGAGCCGAGGTCAAGTTGTCTGAAAGGGAAAAGATTTGGTAAGCAACAAGGTCATGTCAAGGTCATTCCCTGGTGGTCTGCACTCTAAAAGAAATTTCGTTTGTTCTTTAAAAGGGAAAATGTCATTTGTTTTCTTTTTTTAAGGATTTGTGATATGGGGATTGATTTCGTGTTTCTGTCTCTTTTTTTAGTTTGTTATGTATATCATCACACACACACTCACGCACACGCACACTTCATCTACATGTGAGCGTACTAATGCTTTCTCTCTCCCCTCTTTCTCTCTCTCTCTCTCTCTCTCTCTCTCTCTCTCTCTCTCTCTCTCTCTCTCTCTCTCTCTCTCTCTCTCTCTCTCTCTCTCTCTCTCTCTCTCACACACACACACACACACACACTCACACACTCACACACACACACACTACATCCACCCCGTGAAGACGAACCCAAATGCCAAAAAAACAAAACAAAACAAAACAAAAAAGCGAAAGAGGAACGCATAACAGCATTAACAAGCCGCGCTGGCCACCATCACCGCGCCAACATGAAGCCTCATGCCCCCTCATCAGCATCCCCTTTCCCCTCATTGGACCGACGCCTGCGAGCCCCCGGGACGCAGATCGCATTTCCCTCCGACAGGTAATAACATCCCGACGAAGATGCCCTTTGCTGCTCGGGGATTCTGGCGCCGCTCTTCGGACTCTTGCTCTCGGTTGGCGCTTGGGGGGCGGGGCCTGGGTTCTTGGGGTCGGGGGTGGTTTTCTTTCTTCGGGTTTTTTGGGATGAAGGTGGATGCGGTTTGTTGTTGTTGGTTGTGTTGTGTTGTTGTTGTGTTGTGTTGTGTTGTGTGTGTGTGTGTGTTGTTGTGTGTTGTTGTGTGTTGTGTTGTTGTTGTTGTTGTTGTGTGTTGCTGTGTTGTGTTGTGTTGTTGTTGTTGTTGTTGTTGTTGCTGTTGTGTTGTTGTGTGTTGTGTTGTGTTGTGTTGTGTTGTGTTGTGTTGTTGTTGTTGTTGTTGTTGTTGTTTGTGTGTGTTGTGTTGTGTTGTGTTGTTGTTTGTTTGTTATTGTTATTGTATTGTTTATTGTTATTATTATTATTATCATTATTGTTATTTTAGTTTGTATTATGATGAAGTGGATATGATTTATCTGTTAGTTCGGTTGGAAGAGATAAGACAAATGGCTTCCTGGGTGTCTTTCTTTCTTCGTGGGTGTTCCGTCAGTGTTGGGGCTTTTGAGATGAAAGTGGATGTTTTTTTTCTTTTTTTTCCCCTTTAGTTTAGTGTAGTGACTATATATGGTAATTAAGCGGATATTATTTACCTGTTAGTTGGGCAATTAAGTGGATATTAGCTACATGTCAGTTAGGATAGAAGAGATAATGGGTTTCCCGGATGTCTTTGTTCGTGGGTACTGAAGCTTTTATGATGTGGCTTATCTGTTAGTTTAGCTGGATTTGATGATGTCTTAGTTAATGTAGATGAGATTTACCTGTGAATTCAGATAAGTTAGAGATGGTATTGATTATAGTTGACATGGCTTATCTCTTACCTCGATTGGAATAGATAAGATATTAAAGTTGGCGAAATAGATCTCTTACTTAAGCTGGGATAGATAATATATCTGTTAAATGAGATGAGATTTATCTATCAGTTCGGTTGGAATAGATAAGATATTAGTTAAAGTACATAGAATATACCTCTCAGTTACGGTGAAATAGATAAGATTGATTTATTAGTTCATTCTGAATAGATAAAGTATTACTTCAAGTTGATAAGCTGTATCTGCTAGTTTAGTTGAAATAGATAAAGTGTCAGTTAAGGTACATAAGATTGATTGATTTTTTTATGATGAAGATAAGATATTAGAATAAATAAGATTGATATATCAGTTTAGTTGAAATAGATAAGATATTACTTAAAATACATAAGATTGAACTAACATCATCTTTGGAATAAATATGGAATAAACAAGAAGAGATATAACTAATCTATCAGATCAGTTGCAATTGAATAAGGAATCAATTAGAATAGATAAGATTGATCTATCAATTTAGTTGAAATAGATACAATATAATTTAACATAGATATTGATCTATCACCTTATTTGGAATGGATATGGAATTGAACTAATTTTTTTTTTTACATTCCTTTTGATTTAGGAATGTTACGGGATCTCAATTAGTGCTAATTAGGCAAGCTTAGTGTTTTTGAATCATTAAGTTGTGATATAAGAGCGAATTCTATGAATAGAACCTTTAAGGAGAGACATACTGTAGCTCGTGAACAAAGAGGGAATAGTATGAAGGAGGGGAAGCAGAAGAAGAAGAAGGAGGATGAGAAGATGGGGAGGGGAGGAGGGAAGGGAGGAAAGGGATTGGAAGAAGGATTGGAAGAGGAGAAGGATTGGAGAAGAGGAGGAGGGAGAGAAGGGAGAAGGATTGGAGAAGGAAAGGAGGAGAAGAGAGGAAGAGGAAAGAAGATGGGAGAAAGGAAAAGAGGAAGAGAGAGGCAGAGGGCAGAAGGATTGGAGAAGGAAAGGACGAAGGAGGAACGGAGAAGGATGAGAGAAGGAAAGAGGAGGAGGAGAAAAAATTGACGAAGAAAGGAGGAGGAAGGAGGTAAGAGGAGAAGGATTGGAGAAGGAAAGGAGGAAGAGAGAGGCAGAGGAGAAGGAAAGGAGGTGTAGAAGAGGAAGAGGAGAAGGATCAAGCGGAGAGGAGAAAGCGGAGACGAAGGGGGAGAGGGGGGAGGAGGGAGTGGGGACGTCCGAAGGAAGCAGCTGGGAAGTCAAGGAGACGTGGAATCTGTCGCGGAGGCTCAAAGGACGTGTCTCTCTCTTGACCTCGTTATGCGGGACGCGCTGCCAGGGTGGGGGGGGAGACTGGCTGGGAGAGAGGGGGAAGGGGAGGGGAGAGGGGGATTGCTGGGGGGGATGGGGGGGGGTGAAGCGAACAGTCGAAGAGAGGGGAGGGGGGGTAGTGACTGCCAAGGGAGAGGGAAGGGGAGGAGGAAGGTGAGGGGGGAGAGGGAAAGGCCAGGGAGAGGGGGATGGGAGGGGAGGAGGAGGGATTGCTGGGCGGGGAGGAGGGGAGAAGTGGGATTGCTGGTGGGAAGGGGAGGAGAGGGTCTGCGAGAGGAGGGGAAGGGGGGGGGAGAGGGACAGCGAGAGGGAGGGGGGGAAGGAGGAGGGGTGTCGAGGGACGCCGGGTTGGGGAGGGAGAGGGAAAAGGGTGGGGAGGAGAGAGAGACTGCTGGGGGAGGGGAGGGGAGGGTAAAGGGATGTGGGGAGAGGGGGGGGGAGAGTTTGGAGTTTAACGCTGTAGGACGCAGAAGGGAAGGATATGCGGTCCTTCTGTGGGATGCGTGCGTTCGTGAGACTGGGCTCTCTGGCTCTGCCTCTTTTCATCCTATAGTCATCTTTGTCTTCTGTATGTCCGGCTGTCTGTCAATTTGTCTGTCTTTGTCTCTCTTTCTCTCTTGTCTTTGTCTCTCTGTGCTGTCTGTCTGCTGTCTGTCTTCTGTCTGTCTGTCTGTCTGTCTGTCTCTCTCTCTTTCTCTCTCATACACACACACACACACATGTAAACACACACAAACATACACACACACGTAAACACACACACATACACACAACACGTAAACACACTCACAGACACACACACGTAAACACACTCACACACACACACACGTAACGTAACACATCAACACACACACACACGTAAACACACTCACACACACACACACACGTAAACACACACACACACACACACACACACGTAAACACACTCACACACACACACACACGTAAACACACTCACATACACACACACGTAAACACACTCACATACACACACACGTAAACACACTCACATACAAACACACGTAAACACACTCACATACACACACCAAATAAAACACTCACATACACACAAACCCAGGCATGGCTGTGTCACTGACCAAGAAAGTGAGAAAAGACAGAGAGTCGAACAGACACACATACAGACAAAGACACAGACAGCTACATAAACAGACAGACAGATCGAGTTACATATTTTACTTTTTTTTCCCCTCGTCACGTTTTGAAAGGCAAGAACATCATCCTCTTCTTAGCAGAGTTTTTGCCCGTGGAGAATTTCCCTTTGATATTCATAAGCATCGTCGTTTTGTCTGTCAGGAGAGTTTCGCTGCGTCCCGATGCGATGTCGGTGTTTCGCGAAAAAGAAAGAAAAAAAAAAAAATGTATTCGTTTTTTTTTTTTTTTTTTTTGGGGGGGGTATAAAGATTGTTTAGGTGTTTTTGTTTGTTTTGTTGGGAGTATGATGGGAAATCGGTAGTGGATTGATGTGAGAGTTTGGGTTAGGTTAACCTAATTTAGATTACCCTATCCTAACCTAACCAACCTAGCCTAACATCCTAACTAACCTAACATATCTTAACAAACTTAACCTATTCCTAATCTAACCAAATCTAACCTAAATTATCCTAACTTAACCTAATTCTAACCTAACCTAATCCTAACCTAACCTAACTAACCTAACTAACCTAACCTTAACCTAACCAACCTAACCTAACCTAACCTAACCTAACTAACCTAACCAAACCAAACCAAACCAAACACAAACCAAACCTAAAACCTAACCTAACCTAACCTACCTAACCTAACCTAACCTAACCTAACCTAACCTAACCTAACCTAACCTAACCTAAAACCTAAACCGAACCTGAACCGAACCGAACCGAACCGAACCGAACCAAAACCGAACCAAACCAAACCAAACCAAACCCAAACCAAACCAACCAAACCAACCAAAACCAAACCAAACCCAAACCAAACCAAACCAAACCAAACCAAAAAACCAAACCAAACCAAACCAACCAAACCAAACCAAACCAAACCAAACCAAAACCAAACCAAACCAAACCTAACCTAACCTAAATCCTAACCTATCTAACCTAACCTAACCTTACGTAACGTAAACGTAGAACGTAACGTAACGTAACGTAACGTAACGTAACGTAACGTAACGTAACCTAACCTACCAAACCTAACCTTACGTAACGGTAACGTAACGTAACGTAACGTAACCAAACCTAACCTAACCTTAACCTAACCTAACCTAACCTAACCTAACCTAACCAAAACCAAACCAAACCAAACAAACCAAACCTAAACCAAAACCTAACCTAACCTAACCTAACCCTAAACCTAACCTAACCTAACCTAACCTAACCTAACCTAACCTAACCTAACTAACCTACCTAACCTAACCAAACCAACCTAACCAAAACCAAACCAAACCAAACCTAACTAAACCNTGATTGGTAGTTCGAACAAGGCGAGTTTCAAAGCCTCCTTGTCGAGCCTGCCTCGCTCGCCGAACAAAATGCAGATCCAATTTCAGCTTTTTGATTGGTAGTTCGATCGCCGTAGTATAACAGGGCCACACCAATCTAATTTTTTGCGATTGGTATTTTCACCGTTTATGACGGAAGTACATAGCTGCGCGTCGAAATAAGACACAATAAACAGAGCATTGCGTAATACACCTTGTCACGTTATGTAAATGTTTCCATGTGAATATCTCTCCGTGACGCAGTTGATACTACATGCGATTCAAGCACAGAAATGTTTTATTTTATCTCGCCTTTCATATTGCCTGTCTGGTATCCCCGCCCACGCGTCAGAGAGGGAAGGGATTGGAAGGAAAAGAGACGGAGGGAGATTGAAGAGAGAACAGGCAAGGGAGGCGCTTAAGAGGTATCAGAAGGAGGTTACATAGGCTACAGGAAGAGAGAGAGAGAGAGAGAAAGAGAGAGGGAGAGAAAGAGAAAGAGAGAGAGACAAAGAGAAAGAGAGAGAGAAAGATAGATTGAAGAGAGGACAGGCAAGGGAGGCGCTTAAGAGGTATCAGAGGGAGGTTACAGAGAGAGAGAGAGAAGGATAGACAGCTAGAGAGAAGGGGTAGAGAAAAGAAAGAGAGAGAGAGAGAAAGAGAAAAGGAAAAAAAACAGAGAGAGAGGAAGAAAACAGACAGACAGACAGAGAGAAAACCGGGCACAATTAACCAGCGATAAAAAGCAGAGCAGCAGCGTTAAAGCAGCTTATGAGAGAGAGAGAGAGAGAGAGAA
This sequence comes from Penaeus vannamei, assembly GCF_003789085.1. Taxonomy (NCBI): domain Eukaryota; kingdom Metazoa; phylum Arthropoda; class Malacostraca; order Decapoda; family Penaeidae; genus Penaeus; species Penaeus vannamei. Next base: position 301,309 of record NW_020872287.1, read on the forward strand.
AAGAAAAAGTGCGAAGGTCGACCGAGCGGACGTGGGAGAAGAGAGCTTCCGAGAGACCGAGGAATGACACACAATTGGCATCATCAGTCAATATTATCATCTCCCGTAAGACAGTGTGGAGTGGGTTTAGGGGCGTTAATCGCGAAGAGGAGGAGGGCGGCTGACATCAGCGGAGTGGTGGCCACGGGCGCTGTATCCGGATAGAATACGGTCATCCTAAGGAGACTGGTAAGACGTATTAATGTGATACCAGAGTCAATTACTTTGATTGGAGATGTGATACCAATCGTACCAGCTTTCGCCCGTCTTGTAATCAACATCTGAATACGGCGAGTCTATCAACAGCGCTGCAGAAAGAGTAAGTCAAACGTGGCGTCGACCACCGTAGACTTTTGTCGCAAGCCCACAATCATAAGGGATCAAAAAATTGGATTGGCTCTTAATCTCATCTTCTCGTTCCAGTGAACTTGGTATCACATTTTAAAAAGAGTTTCGGATCTTTTGAAATCAGGTTGGGCCAGTAAAGCGCATTCTTTTTATCTGATTGGGGACATTGTACAGCATGTGTTTGTTCCTTTGCGGTACATCGTTTTAATATGTCTTTGCAAATGTATTTGTATCTGTACGTGCATGTTTGTAAGCGTGTCGATTTTGTAATTCGCTTGTACTGTAGATATATAATATAGCCATGATAAAAATGCGTTATGATAATGACAATAATGGCACTTATCATAGGCTTTATGATAAATAACAATAACGATAACAGCCATCATGATGATGCTAGTGATAATAAAGGCAATCATAACAATAAGAACAGCAACAATAAGAATAATACTATCACTTTTATCATTTTCATTATTGTTGTTGTTATCGCTGCTGTTGGCTATGCCATTGTAGGAGTAGTAGTAAATTTTCTTATTTACAACGTAGTACTATCATTAATATTTACTGTATGATTATCATCGTCATTTCCTCCTCCTCCTACCTACCCTCTACCTCTTAACATCTCCCTCGGATAGCTGTGTAAATAATAAATGGGCATAAACTGACGGTCTATACTCCAGTGTAGAGTGTACTTGAAGCTCACTTAAATAATGATTGAGGAGGAACGTGATAACGAACGAACGCAACACAAACAGGAGTACAATATTGATAGTAATGGTATTGATAATGATGATAAAGATAATCATTTTGATTAGGATACAAATAATGGCGATTGTAATAACAATGACGATGAAAATGATAATGAAAATGATAAGAATAATGATAAGTATGATGGTTATGATATCAGTTTTAACAATAGTAATGACAATAATCATAATAACAACAACAAAAGTGATAATAATAATGATAACAATATATAGTTAGAATACGATTCTGATTAATTCATAATATGGTTTCTTTATGTATGTACATGTGTGTGTGTGTGTGTGTGTGTGTGTGTGTGTGTGTGTGTGCGTGTGCGTGTGCGTGTGTGTGCGTGTGCGTGTGCGTGTGCGTGGTGCGTGTGCGTGTGCGTGTGCGTGTGCGTGTGCGTGTGTGTGTGTGTGTGTGTGTGTGTGTGTGTGTGTGTGTGCGTGTGTGTGTGTGTGTGTGTGTGTGTGTGTGTGTGTGTGTGTGTGTGTGTGTGTGTGTGTGTGTGTGTGTGTGTGTGTGTGTGTGTGTGTGTGTGTGTGTGTGTGTGTCGTTCTTTAACATGGAGCAACTTGTACTTTAAAATCACATTTTTTTTAACTGTGATTTTAGTTGTAATGCTCTTAAAGTCCGCAGTCGCATGTAATATATAATTTCTGGAATGTGATATCAAGCGTAACTTGCACGGTCGAACACAATCATAATACGGATAAAGTGATGATTATAGTAATAACAATGATAGTGATAGTGATATGACAGTAATGATAATAAAATTGATAATGATATAGTAATAACAATGATAACAGTAATGAAAATGATGATAATAATGATGCTGGTGATAATAAAGGTAATAATGATAATAATATCAATAATACTAATGATGCTAATGATAATATCAATGTAAAAAAAATATTATGATAATATGATAAAAGATGATGATGATGATAATGATAATAAAATGAATAATGAATGATGAAGGTGCTGTTGATGCTGATGATGATGGATAATAATAAATGATAATGATAATAATAATAATAATAATAATAATAATAATAAATAACAATAATAATAATAATAATAATAACAAAAAAAAAAATAATAAAACCACGAACCGTCTCGATGCCGGTCTCGTACCCTCATTCGAAAAATATGCGCAAAATAACACGAAAGAAAGAGGCGACTTTTCAGAAATGAAGACCCACAACTTTTCCCCCTTTTCCCTCGCTGTTAAATACACGCCCGTGGCTTTTGGTTAATTAGAAATTTAAGCCTAGTTAAACCAAGTCAACCCCCGTGTATTCGGCGGTGTGATGTGCTAATTACACCACGTCATCGTGTTCGGGTTTGATTTTTTTTTATGGTGGTGATGGTGGTGATGAAAGGGGTGGGGGGATGGTGGCAACATTAGTGGTATTTATGGTGATGATGACAAAATTGATGGTTTTTATGGTGATGAGGATGGGGATGACGGCAAAATTGATGTTTTTTTTATGGTGTGACATTAATGGATGACATGATGGCAAATTGATGGTGATTATGGTTGTGATGATGATGGGGATGGTCTGATGGCAAAATTGATGGTGATTACGGCTGTGATGATGTTGGCAATGATATTGATAATAAGGAAGATAGTAATGGCGCTATGCTAATGACAGCAGTAACATTGATATTGGTAATATGGTAAAACAATAAAATCTATTATAATAAAAATAGTGATAATGAAAGTAATGATAACGATAATGAGGATGACCGTGATATCAATGGTAATATTAATGCTAATAATAATGATGATGATGATGATAATAATAGTATAAATGACAACAATAACAATAAAAACAACGATAACGATAACACTTACAACAACAATAACAACACCACCAACATCTACAACACAAGAAAACACAAAAAAAATGTCCAAAAAAACCCCCCCCCAAAAAAAAAAAAAAAAATAAAAAAGGGAAAAAGTCATAGTCCACCATCTGCCTGTTCCGTGTGCCGTCTGCCGCGCCAGGGAGACTAAATGCTTCATTCACTTTCAACATCTTTCGTTTGATGATTAAGCCTCCTCCTGGGAAAGGGGTGGGGGGGGAGGAAGGGAGGGGAGGGGAGGAGGGAGGGGAAGGAAGGGAGGGAGGAGGGGGGAGGGGAAGGAAGGGAAAGGAGGGGAGGAAGGGAAGGAAGGGAAGAGGGAGGAAGGAGGAAGGGGAAGGGTAAGGGGAGGGGAGGGAGAAGGAGGAAGGAGGGGGGGAGGAAGGGGGAAGGGATAAAGGAAAGGTGAAGGGGTGAAGGGAAGAAGGTTGATGGGAACAAGGAAGGGGAAGAAGTAAGAGAGGAAAGGATAAAATAAGCAGGAAAAAGAGATGAGGAGGGAAAAGGGGAAGTAGGAAGGGGAGGAAAGGGATGAGGGGAAAGGGAAAGAGGAGAGAGGGACGAGGAAGGCGAGATAAAGTGAGGTTATGAACATCAAAGTGATTTACCTTTTTTTTTTTTTTTTTTTTGGGGGGGGGAGGTTGGCTCGCACGATAAAAATTGATGAAGTGAGATTATGAGGTTAAGATGAGGATAGTGACCTTGGGTTCTATGATGAAAGTGAGGATAGTGACTTAGACTTTTATGTTGCATGTTACCAAGTCGAAAGATGATGAAACTGTTGAATATGAAATAAGATTGATCTTGTTAAATCAATTATTCAAAACATGTTGAATTAGGATAGTGAAGCTCGGTGACATCTAGTGAAAATAGTGAATACACAACATAACCATTCTATTGTAGAACGAACAAGGTGGAACACGAGAGAACGACAATAAGAGAATATAACAATGATTGATAATACGCAGAATATTTTTTCTAAATGTTGACCCAAGATTCTTAAAAAGTTGAAAAGTTGACCCAAAATTTTTAAAAAGTGGTTAAGTTAACCTAAATTTCTTGAAAGTTTCTATGTTGACCCAAATTTCTTTTAAAAAGTTGATGAGTTGACTCAACATTTTTTAAGAATTGATAAGTTGACCCAAAATTCTTTAAAAAGTTGATAAGTGGACCCAAAATTCATTAAAAAGTTCTTTTTAAAAAGGATAAGCTAGCACTAAAGTTCTTAAAAGATTGATATGTTGACCACAAAATTCTTGAAAAAATGATAAATTGACCCAGTGTTATCTAAAAGTTGATAAATCAAGAAAGTGACAAGTTAATCCAAAATTTCTTTAAAAGTTGATCAGGTAAATAAAACAAAATCTTAAAAACTGAAAAATGACCTAAAATTCTCACAAAGTTGACAATCTAACCCCCCCCCCAAAAAAAAAAAAAAAAACTTGATACGCTGACCCTCAAATTCGCAAAAATAACGAGAGTTGAATCTGTGAGGTTGCTGGGGTTGAGATAGTGGGGTTGAAAGGGGTTCAGAAGAGGACGAGGTGCTTGCAATGTAAACGCAAGAAAGGCTGGTATTTGCCGTTGCACAAAGGCCGAGTTGACACAAAGGCAGGCAAGTGCAAAAGGAGAGTTGGAATTATTCAATTATTTATTAATTTATTCATCTTTTTATCTGTCTGTTTATTCATTTATTCGTTTATCGTTTATTCTTCTTTTTATCTGTCTGTTCATTCATTTATTGGTCTATTTACCTGTCTGTTTGTTTATTTATTCATTATGTATCTGTCTGTTTATTGATTTATTCATTTATTCATCTATTTATCTGTCTGGTTATTCACTTATTCGTTTATTTATCTATTTATCTTTTCTTTTTTATCTTGTCTATTCATTTATCTATTTGTCTATTATTTTTTTCAGTGCATTCATCTATTTTTTATTTTTTATCCATTTAGTAATTTATCTATTTCTTCACTTATCCAAAAAAATTATCTATCCATTTATCGGTCCATTCATTTGTTTATCTATCTGTCCATCTACTCATTTATTTGTTCATTTATTCATATATCTATTCATCCATCTTCTCCATTCATTTATTCACGTTAAGAGAAAGTATATAGAAAGAAGTAGAGTTATAATGAGGATAATCATGGATAAATGGGCTTGATAAATTTATATTGACACATAATTCTAATAATGATGTTGATAATAATGCTGCCTAATAAAACTAATGATAGTAATTTCATTGGTAATGATAATGATAATTATGATATTACAAGACGCTACGTTGATGATAATGATGATAAGAATAGCAATAGTTATAATCATGATAAAATAATAATTGTAATAACAGCGAGGATTATGATACCAGTAGTAACAATATTGATGGTTATGATAATAGCAATAGCAAAAAGGAGGATTATAATGAGTATAATTCCATTACTAATAGTAGTAATAATAATGATAATGACGATGATAAAATTAATAATGATAAAATGAAAATAATGATAAAGATATTTGTATTATTGTTAATTCATTGATATTAACAATATAGATAATAGTAGTTATAATAAAAGTAATCATAACAATGACGATAATGATGATGATAATAATGATAATAAAAATGATAGCAAAATATTCTTATACATTTTTATACATTTCCTTTAATTCTTATTCCTTCCAGCAACCATCACCGGTTCCATTAGCTCGAAAATATATAAACAAAATGTGAATTTCGTCCCAAAATTCATAGATCTTAGATTAAAATATATTATAGAATATACCGTTATACCCAGCAGTGGAGGCTGCGTTGAGAGGACTAGAATATACCCCCCTTATATTTCTTTCTATTTTTAGCTCCCATTTCCTCTGCCTCATACCCCTCCCCCCCATTTTCTTTTCATCATATCCTTTCCCTCATTTTCTATTCCATCTTTTCCCTCCTCCTTATTTCCTTTCTACCCTTCCCCTCCCCCTTATTTCCTTTCCACCATTTCCTTTCTCCCATTTTTCCATTTTCTCCTCCATATCTCCACCATACCCCCCCCCTATTTCCTTTCCACATTTCTTTCTCCCATTTTTTTTCCATTTCCCCAACCCATTTCCATCTCTATCTTTTCCCTCCCCCGTTTCGTTTTCCATACCCCCACCCCCCATTTTCTTTCCCTATACCCTACCCCATTTCCTCTCCACCATTCCCCCATAACACCAAACTCTATTTTTAGCTCTTTCGACATTTCCCCTCCCCCCCTGTCACCTCCTCCTCCCCCCCCCCCCCTCACATCATAATCATTTTCCACTTCTCCTCATACCCGTCTAACCCCCCCCCTCCACTCCCACTCCCATACCCATACCCCATCCACCTACCCATAACCCGTACCCCCCCAACCCAACCTACATACCCCTTCCACCTCATTCCTCCCTCCCCCATCACTCCCCCTCCCCTCCCCCATCACTGCCCCCTCCCTCCCCCTCCCCCTGACCACCTTAACCCACCTCAACAATCATCCGAAAAAATATCGCAATCTCTCCTACACATCATTAAAAAAACACGAAAAACGAAAAAAAAAACGAAAAAACGAAAAAAACATTAATAAAACAAATCAGCTGCACGATTACCCAACAGAAGACGCAAAGGGTAACGGAAAATCAGCAATTTACACCTGGAAGAGGTCATACCACAATAAATCAATAAGGGGAAGATTTACTCCACTCTGGCGGGTAAGGTCAGAGGTCACGCGATACACTCACGTCACTCGACCTGTTCTGTCTGCATGCGTGGGAAAAGGACATGAACTTGTTGAGATGAAATGTGTGCTAGAGCTTTTCTCTGTGTTTCTGTTTGTGTGTGATTGTCTATTTGGTTGTTTGTGTTTTCTGTCTGTCTGTCTGTATCTCTCTCTCTCTCTCTCTTTCTTTCTCTTTCTTTTCTCTTTCTCTCTCTTTCTCTCTCTCTCTCTCTCTCTCTCTCTCTCTCTCTCTCTCTCTCTCTCTTCTCTCTCTCTCTCTCTCTCTCTCTCTCTCTCTCTTTATCTCTCTATATCTATCTATCTATCTCTGTCTCTATTTCTCTCTCCATTTTATATTTCTCTGTCGCGGACTCTTTCTCCCCGCCTTCCTCTCTTTTTCTGTCTATCTGTCTCTCTGCCTTTCCTCCCTCCCTCCCTCCTCCCTCCCCCTCTCTCTTCTCTCTCTTTTCTCACTCACTCTCTCTCTCTCTCTCTCTCCTCTCTCTCTCTCTCTCTCTCTCTCTCTCTCTCTCTCTCTCTCTCTCTCTCTCTCTCTCTCTCTCTCTCTCTCTCTCTCTCTCTCTCTCTCTCTCTCTCTCTCTCTCTCTCTCTCTCTCTCTCTCTCTCTCTCTCTCTCTCTCTCTTCTCTCTCTCTTCTCTCTCTCTCTCTTCTCTTCTCTCTTTTCTTTCTCTCTCTCTCTCTCTATCTCTCTCTCTCACACACCCCGCGGAGATAAGAAACGGCAATAAAAAAGATAGATAAAAGATAACTTGGGAGATTGGAAGGAAAGGAACTGAAAGAGAAAATGAAAAAAAAAAAGCAACAAATTTGAATAGAAACAAATTGAAAGAGAAAGAAAAAGATTTAAAAATATATATATGGAATGAAACATATAAAGAGAAAAGAACAGAGGAAAAACAAGGAACTTATTGATAAAAGGCTATAAATACGATAACCAGATAAGTAGCATAGGAATATAAAGAACAGATAGATCAATAGAAAGATAAATTATCAAATAGTTAATTGGCGAATAAACACGTGACCTGTATAGTTACAATAGAGGTAAACAATTGCAACAGAAGATGGAATTAAAACAAACAAGTAGATTAAAAGCAAAGACAGGAGGCGCACAAGAGAATCTGCTTCTTCGAATGTGATATAAAGATGAAAACAAAGAAAACAGATTCTATTATAAAGGAAGATCCCCGAGTGTTGCCATCGCCGTTTCCACAAAGACGCTAGATTGAATTTAGAAAGAAAAAAAAAGCGCTAGACTTGATTTTTCAAAAACAAATAGACGAATCGTATTCATGTTGACAAATGTAGAAAGGTATGAATGAGAATGAATATCTTCACAATACAGGAGATGTATTTGATCGGTTTCGAATATACCTTCGTTAGAAATATGTATCTGTGTATTTCTGACGAAGATATATATTCGAAACCGGTCAAATACGTCTCTTGTATTGTGAAAATATTCATTCTCATTCATACCTTTCTACAGACAGTTAGATATAAAAGCTCCTCGTTTTCCCGCTAAAAAGGAGTTTAAAAATCGCTAAGTATAGAGTAAACGTCCCCCCAAAATTCCCCGCTGGATCTTAACTTAAAAAATCCATATCTAGCGGAAAAGTCGCTAGAATGGCAACACTGAATTATCTCCACCCATTTCTTTCTATTTCTTGTTATTTTTTAGATCTTCCTGTTAAAAAAAAGACAAACAAAGAACTTAAGATATAGAGTAAACGTTTCGCTAAAAAACGTCGCTCAAAAACTACATATCTATCGGAAAGGCGCTAGAATGGCATCACCGAATTATCCCCGCCCTTTTCTTTCTATTTCTTGTTATCTTTTTTTAGATATTCCCTTTAAAAAAGGACTAAAAAACCGCTAAAAAATAGAGTAAACGTTGTCCTAAAACTTTGCCACTGGATCATAACTTCAAAAATCCATATCTAGCGGGAATGTCGCTAGAATGGCAACACTGAATTAACCCCGCCCTTTTCTTT
>NW_020872287.1:330049-332549 GCF_003789085.1 Penaeus vannamei
ATGAAGTGCTTATATCAGTGTACATGTTCTTGCTAATTTACAGTATATCAGCCTCTCGCGGGTCGATAATCCATGTTGACAATGATCGTATGACGTCATATTAAAGTGGAACAGACTTGGCGATCATGAGTGCATCTCCACCTCCATACACACTTCCACTTCCTCCACCTCAGCTAAACACTTGTTAATGTTAGTCTATTTCTGGTTGTGATGCTGTGATTATAAGGGCTGTGTCCCTGCTGCGATGATAATAACTATGGTTGTTATGTTATGATGTGATGGATCTGTCGTTACAGGTACTCGATTAGCTGGTGTGTAGTTAAATGTGGGTTGTGTGTCCGTAGATTTTTGCAGATAACCGGGGGAGGTTTATGTGAAAAAGGGGGTAGTCATTCGTTGGATTAAATTTCATAGCATCTGATGCGTTATAATGGGGTGACTCCATACACCTATACAAATACGTTAGTGCAGGACTTTCAACATACACAACATATACAATATATGTATATATGCTCATACACAAAGATATACATACATACATAGATACACAGATACATACACGTACACAAAATGCATATATACGGGGTATACATAACCACACAATATAACCCACGAGGAGGCCCTTTGTTGGAAAATAATCATCTTTATCGCAGACCTGTTTCAATAAAGCTATAAGATAAAACAACGAAACTGGAAGAGGCATCTGTAAGACTCTTAAAGAACGTAATGCATGTTCCTCTTTATATACCAGACAACTAGAAAAGGAACAAAAGCAAGTACAATAACTAATACAGCAAGAGCAACAACATCATAACCAATATAAAAAAGCACTAACAACAACAACAACAAGAGCAATAACAACAACAACTTCAGTAACAAAAGCAACAGCATCAGCGTCACCTCGAATGAAAACAAGAACAACAACATCAACATTACTACGAATAATAATAACAACAACGACAACGTTAAAGCAACAATAACAACAACAACAACTTAATGGTTTACGAAAATACAAGAAAACTGCAGTCTTGATTTATCGTCTCGTGTGGTGAGGATGGGAAAGCGTTACTTGTAAAAATTACAGGAGACGAAGAAATAAGGGAAAAAAGTGAAGAATTTTGCGAAATCAGAGGAAGATGGAATTCATTTTTCACTCTCGACTTAAAAGCCCTAATTCAAAAGTGGAATTAGAAAAAAAATGTTTGAGACTATGATGGAGGAAACATTAGTATTTTTGGCTAAACTTAATGCATTCTTGGAAAATAACAAAGAACAGCTGAAGTCATTCAACATCAGTATTCCATAGAGTGACCACACACACACACATAAGCAAACATACTCACATAAAAGACACAAAACACAAATAGGTACACACATACACACACAACATACACGCAGACACAAGCATACACAAAACACAAATAGGTACACATATACACACACAACATACACGCAGACACAAGCATACACAAACACACACACACAGACACACACACATACACACACACAGACACACACACATACACACACTCATTCACAAACAGACACACACACACACATACACATACACATACACACACTCATTCACAAACACAAACACACACACACACATACACACATACACACACTCATTCACAAACAGACACACACACACACGTACCTTTAACACATACACACATACATACCCAGTCAAAGACACACAAGACTGAAAATCCTTACAATACATAATCCAAGACAAACAATTTTTCTTTCCCCTTTCTTTTCCTCTCTCTTTAAAAGTGAAAAAAGAGTTATAAAAATCTTTATTGACATGATCGAGAGAGGAAAGTCTTTTTTCGAACAATGCCGCCTCGTCTCGGAAGTCTTTTCCCGACAAAGGATCTGATCAGAAGTTTCCCTCCTCCTTAAGCCCTCTGCGTTGAGCTCCCTTTGTGGAAATGGCCCCTGCGAGGGAGGGAGGGAGGGAGGGAGGGCGTGTCTCGGGGTTTTTTTCGATGTTGTTAATTGGGCTAAAGTTCGTAAATAAGGAATTATGATTTCTCTTTCTCGTACACTTTTTCTATCTTTTTTCTCTTTTTCTCTTTCTTTTCTCTTTTCTATTTCTCTCTCTCTCTCATCTCTCTATCTCTGATATAATATATATATATATATATATATATATATATATATATATATATATATATATATATAGATATGTGTGTGTGTGTGTGTGTGTGTGTGTGTACACACACCACATAAGAGAAACACCGCGCGATCCCTGATCAAAAAACCCATTTCCTGTTATGGATTGCACTGGTGAGGAATTTGTTAATTTCATTGTAGCTTCGTCGGCGGGTTCAGCCCAGCGTAATCTAATCAGCTGATCCCTCGGCCGTGGGAAGCGAACCATGAATTTTCATCACAGTCAGCCGGTAATTGTGGCGTTGACAGATAAACAAACCAAGGAGCCAACGGACGCGGCGGGGCGACCTCCTCTTCGGGGGGACCTTCCCTGCGAACG
>NW_020872287.1:337549-340049 GCF_003789085.1 Penaeus vannamei
GTGTGCAAGGAGATGTTGTGTAGTTTGTACTGTCTCTTTTTTTCCTTCTTTCTCTATTTCTCTCTCTCTCTTCTCTCTTCTCTCTCTTTCTCTCTCCTCTCCTCTCTCTCTCTCTCTCTCTCTCTCTCTCTCTCTCTCTCTCTCTCTCTGTGTGTGTGGTGTGTGTGTGTGTGTGGTGTGTGTGTGTGTGTGTGTGTGTGTGTGTGTGTGTGAGTCGCTCCAATTTATATGTAACAATTGCTCCACTTTATCACTTTCACACATAACATGCAACATAAACATACTGTGCATTCTCTCTCTATCTCTCTTTCTAAACACACACATACACATACTCATCCTCCCCAACATAATCAAATACCCCCTCCCCATCCTATCACAGAGAGAGAGAGAGAGAGAGCAATTCCGTCTCTCTCTCTCTCTCTCTCTCTCTCTCTCTCTCTCTCTCTCTCTCTCTCTCTCTCTCTCTCTCTCTCTTCTCTCTCTCTCTCTCTCTCTCTCTCTCTCTCTCTTCTCTCTCTCTCTCTCTCTCTCTCTAAGCGAAAGAAGCGAAGGCAGGCCGACGGTGGGTCTGAGCCGGTTTAATAGGCACTCTGCCCATCTCAGCAACAATGAACGACCTCTCAAGGTGCCACTGCAAGATGCCGCTTACACGTTCATGTCTAAAATGTCATCAAAACTTCAATTAACTCGAGAACACGAAGATCGCAGATGACTTGGAAGAGAGCATGAAGACACGAAAGCTGATAAAAAAGGAAGAAGGTTAAATGTTGGTATTAATTTTGGTCTCTGGTGATATTATTGTGTAGAATATTGACGGTGTTTCGTTGATGTATTCACTCGATATTTACTTTGTCTTGTACTCTTTCTCATCGTGATCTATCACCCTCTTCCTCGTTCTAACCCTCAAAACCATTATTATTATCACTATCGACACCATCCTCATAACGTTTTCACCATCATTAACAATGTTTTATCAAGTTCATCATCGGTATACAGAATCATCAAAATCAAGCTTGATATAAGTTCGATAAAGTTTGAAGAGCCATATCTCGAAACTCTCTGCAATTGAAAATCATGGCTGACTGACCAAGAAGATGAGATCATTATTACAATTATTATCATCTATTATTGTTGTTGCTGTTACCGTAATCGTCATCATTGTTATTGCTATTATCATTCATCATTTTTATTATCATTATCATCATCATGATTATCATTTCATTATTGATATTCTGATTACAATCAATCATTGTTGTTATTATATTATATTTTATCAATGTTTTTATTGTTATTATTATCATTATTGTAATTATCATCATTTTCATTGTTTTTTCATTATTTCTATCATCATCATCATTATCATAATCATTATAATCATTGTTATTGTTATTATCTATGGTATTGCTATTGTTATCATCACTATTATCATTGTTACTACTATTATTTATAAAAAGTTTATAATTCTTATTATCATTATTATTATTACTATTATCCTTTTTATTATTGATATTATCATGGTTACTGTTATTTTAAGGACGATAATGATTCAAAAGATATAGATGATATTAATAAAAAGAAATAGCAATAATGATAATAACGAATAACAACAATGATGATTATGATGATAATTACCTATATTTTCCTGGTATGACATTCCAGTCTAGAGAAAAAAAAATCATTATTTATATCGGGGTCTTTCACTGGCGAAGACCCTACAGAGAGTTAATACCTAATTAAACCCTTTTATTTTTAATTGGAGTTTTAATTGCAAATGAATACAAATGTGTAAAATGTTTTGTTGATAATAACTTTTTTTTTTTTTTTTTTTTTTGCTTGTGTGTCATGATTATTGTTTTAACGTGTTTTTCCCTTTTCCTGTTTCATTATTATTTGTAGCATTGTAGTTATAGTGATGTCAGTATAATGGTTCTTGATGTTAATAACTATTATTATAATCATTAATCATATTATCATCTTCATCAACCACCACATCATCATCATCATTTATCCTTATATCATTACTATTGTTATTATTTCATCATCATTATTATCATTATTATCATCATCATCATCATTATTATCATTATCATCATCATCAACATCATTATCATTGTAATCATTACTATCATTATTACAGTGATCATCATTGTTATTACCATCGATATCATTATCATTTTCACATATAACGAAATTCGAAGACATTTCAGTGCATTTAAGATCCATTATCGCTTGCCATCTGGACGCCATAGCACTGGAGGACATTAATCACTTATTCGATCAGACACTTAATCAATCATCTATTTATTCATCCGCCAAGTGTTATCAGTTTATTCCACACTCGTATTTCAGAAGATATTAGTATAGCGAATGCGAAATAGGAACGAATAAGAAGCTAAAGAATAGAGGGAAGAAGAAAAACTAAAAAAAAGAATAAGAAGAATTGGGAAGAAAAGGAAAAGAAAGATAAGAGGGGAAAAAAGATAATCATTTTCGCCTTTTC
>NW_020872287.1:345049-347549 GCF_003789085.1 Penaeus vannamei
TGAGGTGGTGGAGTGGTTGAGAGGTGGAGGGGGTGGTGTGGGTTGTTTGGGTGAGGTGGTGGAGGGTGGAGGGGGGTGTTGTGGTTGAGTGTTGGATGAGGTGGTGGAGAGGTGGAAGGGGGGGTTGGTGTGTGGTTGAGGTGTGGATGGGGTGGTTGTGTGGTTGAGGTGGTGGAGAGGTGGAAGGGGGGGTTGGTGTGTGGTTGAGGTGGTGGATGTGGTTGAGAGGTGGATGGGGTGGGTGTGGCGTTGTTTGGGTGAGGTGGTGGAGAGGTGGATGGGGTGGGTGTGTGGTTGTTTGGGTGAGGTGGTGGAGAGAAGGGTGTGTGTGTTGAGAGGTAGAGAGGTAGGTGATTGGTAGTTATGGTGGAGTGACGCTGTTGTATGGTTGAGCGCCTGAGGTGGATGAGAGGTGGATGAAAGGTGGAGAGATGGATGTGTAGCAATAGTGGTAGAATGGACTGAGATTGGATGATGGATGTGTGGTTGTAATATAAAGTAGAAAAATGGTTGTGCGGTTGAGGTCGAGTGACGGTTCTGTGGTTGAGAGGTGGAGTGAAATCCTTGTTATGTGGCTGAAAAGGAATGAGCATTACGTATTGTGGTAAAGGTGGAGTGAGGGTTTTGCCTTGTGTAGTAGCTGAGAACCGAAGACGTGGTGGTTGTGCAGTAGAGAAGCAAAGAAACGGTTGTGGTTGTGATAGTGGTTGTGGTTGTAGAACTCGTGGTTGTAGAGTTTATAGAGTAGTTTTTGGAAGGAATTGCTTGGGTTTTGAGTGACAGATATTGACTTTGTGTGACGTGATATGAAGTTTGATATGTCATAATGCTTGATGTGGTTGGAGTTGTGGTAGAACATGGTATGGTGTGGCACAGTGTCTGACAGTGTGGTATGATATGACACGGAGCCTGAAAGTGTGATATGATATGGCACAGTGTGGTATGATCTGACAGTGCCTGACAGTGCACGGAGCCTGAAAGTGTGATCACGGACAGCAGTGCCTGACAGTGTGGTATGATATGACACGGAGCCTGACGGTGATGATATAACAGTGCCTGGCAGTGTGGCATGATATGACACGAGCCTGACGGTGTGGTATGATATAACAGTGCCTGGCAGTGTGGCATGATATGGCACGGAGCCTGCCAATGTGGTATAATGTGACACGGAGTCTGACAAATGTTCCCGCAACATAGTCGTTGGCATAGAGCTATAACACAGAAGTTGGCACACTGACATCGTGGCATAACAATATATCGAAGGTGGCTGGCATGGTACATTTTGGCACAGTGATTTTTAAAAAGTTTTAGAAACAGTAACTAACTTGATGAGAATTCGCACGTTAGAAATATTTATGAGGAAAATCTCATTACAATAGCCGCATTAAAAGGACATTCGCATTCATGAAAACCCTTATCGCGTCAAAAAAAAAAAAAAAAAAAAAAAAAAAAAGATAAATAATAGATAAATTGAAAATAAATAAATGAAATAAAAAGTAATAAAAATAAATGAAACAAAAAGATGATAATGACAAGTAGAAAACGAATCAAAATAAATGAATATATAATAAGATAAAAAGAAAAAATGTAATAATAATAATAATAATGCTGATAAAAGCCAGCAAACCGAAACAGCATTTCCAGCGTTAAAAGCATAATGCTGATCCCATCAAAACATTCGGGATAACCTTGGATGATCCAAATTGCCATCAGAGAGAACATTTTCGAAAGCTATTATTATTGAAATGGCTCTGTTGATGCTGCTGATGATAATGATGAAGTCAATCCCAAATATTCCCGCTGTGTTGGGGCTTTATGATGCAATAATTGTTATTCTGTCTCTTGCCTTTGATGCTCGCAGCGGCGGAGCGTCGCTGCTACGGACACTTATTGGCTTATTGCTCTTGGTTCTTTGAAGGGGGGGAGGGAGGAGAGCGGGGGGGGGGGAGGAGAGAGGGGGGGGATAAAATGATTATGGTTTACGTGGCGATAGTGATTCTACGTAGAGATACGTGCATGTTACAGGCAAACAGAAAGACATACACACACATACACACAGATAGAGAGTGTGTGTGAGAGAGAGAGAGAGAGAGAGAGAGAGAGAGAGAGAGAGAGAGAGAGAGAGAGAGAGAGAGAGAGAGAGAGAGAGAGAGAGAGAGATTGACTGATAAATAGGTCTAGAGATATGTACATGTTTACATAATTATATATACCTATATGTGTGTATAAGCAGTATTACACTCGCACCACTTGACGGAAGCCGCAGATATTTGTTGACAAACAAACGCTCACAGAAAAATATCCAAATCGTTCAGAATGACGTAGGTCTGCTAGCTGATGACGTCATCACGGTTGAAAGTGAAAAATATGCATACTGTGTTTGCTGTTAATCCGTTCTCAAAGCCGAGGGTGGAATACAACCCCGTCTTTTTTTCCCTTTTTATTCTGCATGAAGCAAATATTTGCCTCAATCACTGCGGGTGGAAAAGAAGGAGAAAAT
>NW_020872287.1:362549-365049 GCF_003789085.1 Penaeus vannamei
GAGATGAATGGGGATTGGCGATGGATGGGGATTGGAGTGGTGGGGAGATGAGGGAGATGAGAGATGGATGGGGATTGGAGTGGTGGGGAGATGAGGGAGATGAGAGATGGATGGGGATTGGAGTGGTGGGGAGATGAGGGAGATGAAGATGGATGGGGATTTGGAGCGGTGGGGAGATGAGGGAGATGAGAGATGGATGGGATTGGAGTGGTGGGGAGAGATGAGGGAGATGAGAGAGGATGGGGATTGGAGATGGGGAGATGATGTGATTGGGGATGGAGGGGTGGATTGATGGGGGAGATGAGGGAGATGAGAGATGGATGGGGATTGGAGGGTGGGGAGATGAGGGAGATGAGAGATGGATGGGGATTGGAGTGGTGGGGAGATGAGGGGAGGATGAGGAGATGAGGGATGAGAGATGGATTTGGACGAGAGGGGTTGGAGATGGATGCGATGGATGGGGAGATGATGGATGGGGAGGAGCGGTGGGGAGAGGAGGGAGATGAGAGATGGATGGGGATTGGAGCGGTGGAGATGAGGGAGATGAGAGATGGAGGGGATTGGAGCGGTGGGGAGATGAGGGAGATGGGATGGATGGGGATTGGAGTGGTGGGGAGATGAGGGAGGGCGATGGATGAGGGAGATGAGAGATGGATGGGGATTGGAGTGGTGGGGAGATGAGGGAGATGAGAGATGGATGGGGATTGGAGTGTGGGAGATGAGGGATGGATGAGAGATGGATGGGGATTGGAGTGGTGGGGGGAGATGAGGGAGATGAGAGATGGATGGGGATTGGAGCGGTGGGGAGAGATGAGGGAGATGAGAGATGGATGGGGATTGGAGCGGTGGTGAGGGAGATGATGAGGGAGATGAAGATGGATGGGGGATGGAGTGGTGGGGAGATGAGGAGATGAGAGATGGATGGGGATTGATTGGAGATGAGGAGATGGATGGGGAGGAGTGATGGGGAGAGATGAGGGGAGATGAGAGATGGATGGGGATTGGAGTGGTGGGGAAGAGATGAGGGAGATGATGAGGGAGATGAGATGGATGGGGATTGGAGTGGTGGGGAGAGATGAGGGAGGCGATGGATGAGGGAGATGAGAGATGGATGGGATTGGAGTGGTGGGGAGGATGAGGAATGAGAGATGGATGGGATTGGAGGTGGGGAGAGAGAGGGAGGTGATGAGGGAGATGAGAGATGGATGGGGATTGGAGTGGTGGGGAGAGATGAGGGAGATGAGAGATGGATGGGATTGGAGTGGTGGTGGGGAGATTGAGATGAGAGATGGATGGGGAATGGAGTGGTGGGGAGAGCGGATGGGGAGATTTGGGGATGAGGGAGGTGGTGGGGAGTTGTATGGGGAGGGATAGTGGGGGGGATTAGGGAAGCGGAGTGGAGGAGAGTGTGGGGGGAGTGGGATCAAGTGGAGTGGGGAGATTGTTGGGAGGGGAGGGGAGAAGGGGTGGAAAGCGGAGTGGGTGGAGAGTGTGGGGGTTTGTGGGAGATGAGTAGAAAGTGGAGTGGGGGAGATTGTTGGAGGGAGAGGGAGCAGGGGGTGGAAAGTGAGTGGGTGGAAGTTGGGGGGATTGTTGGGGAGGGAGAGGGAGTAGGGGTGAAGTGAGTGGGGGATTGAGAGGAGTGTTGGATTAGGAGGTAGAGGGGTGGGGATAGAAAGTGGAGTGGAGGGGAGCATGGAAGGAGGAGTAGGGGGAGGGTGAAGTGGAAGGAGGAGATGGCGGGGAGTGTGAGGAAGAGAGAAAGGGGGGGGGAAAGAGGAGGAGAAGAAGAGGTGGGGAGGAAATTTCCCCAAAGGAAAGGAAACAGAAGCGCTTGACATGCAACAGTCCTCCAACTCGCCTTCCTCGGACCCTGTACCTTGTTTGTTTGTTTGCTTGTTTGTTTTGTTCTTGTTTTTTCGTGTTCCTTTCATGAACCATCAAAGAGAGAGATATGAGGGACGTTTTATCTCCTCTTTTGACATGAATCTATAAATCGTTTCTTTCGTCCTCTTTTTTATTTAACGCCGAAATCTTAAATCCTTGTCATGAAAAAAAATGAAATAAAAACAACTATGAGCGCTTCCGAAAAAAATCAATATAATCCCAACAAAAAAATCTAATCTAATTGTCCAAATCAAAATAATAATAAAACAATATAATAAAAAGAAATTAAAAAAAATAACCCCACCTCACCTTTCAATCTTCCCCATCTGCCCACCAGCCACATGACCACACCATCCACACAATGTTCCAAACGACCATTCTTTCCTTTTTAATCCCAGCTCTAATCCCCAGTCTTGATCTTGACCCCTCTTCCAGCTCTTAGTCAAAGGCGATTACCCTGCATGTCCGGGAGTAATGAAGAGGCATCGGCACTGGCCTCACCCCCTCTAATACACCACACTCTCTGAGGACTGGTGCCGGGGTGGTGGTTCTCATTCTCTCTCCCTGCCCGGGTTGTGGCGAATTTTCTAAAGGGGTTTGGATCGCAGAGGGG
>NW_020872287.1:391351-398851 GCF_003789085.1 Penaeus vannamei
CGCAGGAGCCCCGGCTAATGCGTCGTTCCTGGCGATATCCTGAATATATGAGTCATAAAGCCCAGGGAAGACGCTAACGCCTCGCCTTTCCATCTCTTTCATCTTGTCTCTCTCTCTCTCCCTCCCCGCCTGCGTCACCAGGTGGACCCGACCACAGGCTGCCGGAAATGCAAGTGCTTCAAGTGCCAGCCCTTGCGGAGGTGTTCCCTCAAGTGCCGCTTCGGATACGTCGCGGATGAGAGGGGCTGCAAGAAATGCCAGTGCGGCGACCAGGGAGCCAAGGTTTCCGTCATCACTTCGCTGGACGACAATGAATTCATCGTCGACGAGGGCTACGGTGTGTCTTCTGAAGTCTTCAGCAACGGGACGTACGCTGAAGTGGCTGAAAGTGGCGGCGTCTACGTGACAGCCGGTGAAGAGGAGACGCAGGAACCCGACCCTTCATGTAACACAACACGTGAGTCACCCCTTGCACACGCATTGTGCCGCTTCCCGTTTTCTTTATTGAAAAGTTTGGAGGGGGAACCAGGTTATTTTTTATGAAAGGCAGAGGGCTGGGTTACAAAAAAATGAGGGGAGGGGAGGGTAATGTGAGGGTTGAGATTTTAATATTTTACAGGTGTTTTGGCTTTGCTTATTTTATAGGCGTAGTCTAAAATGACGCTTTTGTTTCATTATGGCACAACGCAGAGACCAAGAAATGCTAAGGCAATAAGGCTTCAAAGAATTAAATTCTCTTAACCAAAATATAGAAAAGCGTATCAACGAAATACAGTAGAAAATTGAGGGCTTATAATGCTAACCACGATTACAAAAGTATTTTCGTTTTTGTTGTTAGTGTTGCTATTGCTGCTATTAATAATATTTTTTTGTTATTATTGTTGTTGTTATCATTATTGTAATCATTATGAATATTATTATTATTTTATTATTATTGTTATTATTATTGTCATTATTATTATGAATATTATTTTTATTATTGTGTATTTATTATTGTTATTATTGTTTTTATTATCGTTATTAATGTTTTTATTATTGTTATTATTGCTTATATTGTTATGATTACTGTTATTATGATTATGATGATGATAGTGATAATGAAGATTATTATCATTATTGTTACTATTATTTTCATTATTGTTGTTATTTATCATGTCATTATTATTCTTATCAGTATTACGATTATCATCGTCATTATTACGACAATCGTAACTTGTTATTACGTTCATCAGTATATTAATCATGTAAATAAAAGTGAGAGAGAAAAAAAGGAGAAAGAATTGCAAATTTTACTTCAAGCGAAACAAATAGCTAATCAAACGCAGTTTTCTCTCAATGAAAATCTCTGAATTGATAATTTCTTATTCTCTGCTTGATTCTTAATAGAGGTGAATTGCCCAGCCAATTACTTCCCCTCAAAAAAATTGGCCTCGATCAAAAACGGTGGAATGAATTTGATTTTTTTAAAGATTTTTTTTTTCGTCTTTTAATAGAAATTCAAGTCCGTTGTATTTGCTGTCTTGTTTAAGCGAAATTCGAAAAGAATTTTCATATTTATGAGTAAAGAAACTCTTATTTGTTACTCCTACTAATAGTTATTACTGCTGTTATTATTATTATTGCTGTCGTTTTTGCTATCAATATTATTGTTTTTATTATTGTTGTTTTTGTTAGTATTTTTACTATTATTATTATTATCATCATTATTGTCATTATTAATGCAATTACCACTATTGCAATTATTATCACTGATTTGATGTTTGTAATTTTTCATTGTTTTACTATAAAAGCCGATCAATGAATAGATTATTACCATCATTAGTAATAATTTATTTACTTGTTACTAAAAGAACCCAGCTTTTAATTTTATAAATAATTATTTTTTATACAACATAATCGTTTAGAAAGCTGCTTTTAAAACCTGCACATATAGTACAAAATGAATTAATTTTGCTCATATTTCGTTACATCTGCTCGCCAAGTTCTGAATAACAACAACTGCATATTTATCAAATTAGTAGAGGAGACTGGTGTGCATAGTTGTGTAGAAAGACTGCTAACAATACGGTGATTTTGGTCTTTTTCGTTTTAATAGTGTGTAGGCGCTAATGTAACCTTTGCTTCAATAATGTTTTAATGTCATGTCGGCCATTATGCAATTTGCGGGATTGAAGGCTGTGCAATTAAGGGAAGGGAACATCTTCACTCAGATCTCATTTGTATTTTTTTGTTTTTGTTCACATTTTATAAGATTTGCCTTACGTTTGTCTTTTGTGTGTATTGTATGATTGATCACGCATTTCTCGTTATTTTTATCATTTCTTCGTTGTATTTATATACTTTTTTTAATGATTTCAAGGAATTAAGTCAGAGCTTGCTCGATGTTTTGGAAAATTAAATCGGAACGTATAAATAGAGAAGGAGAGAAAGAGATCATGCAAGAAAGAAAATAAATGAAAGAAAGAAGGAAAGAAAGAAGAGAAGAAAGAAAGAGAAAGAAAGAGAGAAACATGAAGGAAGAAAAAATAATGAGAGAGAAAAAGAAAGAAAGTATGAAAGAGAAAAACTGATAAAGATGAATCATGAACAACACAGTAAGAGAGAGAGAAACATCAAACAACCGCACCACACTATTCCAGAAGCGACGAGGGTGTGTGAGGTAGTGTGAGTCACCCTAGATTTCATCACCCTTAAGTCCCTGTGGATCATAAGCCATATATATGTGTATTTAAATACTTGTGAATCATACTACTTGGCGCCAGGGAAGAACAAAGGATTTTAAGGGTCAGAGCTCAAGGGATAGAGATAGGATTTTGTGGCTTATGATACATGGCGATCTTGTGTGTGTGTGTGTGTGTGTGTGTGTGTGTGTGTGTGTGTGTGTGTGTGTGTGTGTGTGTGTGTGTGTGTGTGTGTGTGTGTGTGTGTGTGTGTGTGTGTGTGTGTGTGTGTGTGTGCGTGCACTTTTGTGTGTTTACATAAAACTTGCATATTTGCAGTAACGTGAAATAAGAGAAGGACAAGCAAAATGATTCCTTTTCCTCGATCAAAGTTATAGCTTGTTGAGATTAAGTTCATCGCTTTTACGACAGAATAATCCAGTCTTATTTAAGATACTAATTAAAGCGACATTTTCTCCCAAACACTGGTAGTTACTTCAATTTATCTCCTCAGATTGAGAGAGTTAATTACACTTTATTATGCCATTACTCAAGTGGGAGTGAAATCACCAAATGTCTAGAAAAAAGTGTGTTAAATCATTAAAAAGGTGAGAAAACATAGTGAACTTGATGCAATGAGGATATTATTTTTACATGGTCAGTGCATATTATACTTTAATTATTCTTAACTAACGAAACATTATAAGTTAGATCATAGATTACGTGGGAATTACAGTACATTTTTTATTCATCGCATTCATTAATGGGGTTTGTTGTGTTTTTTAATGTAATTTAGGTTGGAGTCTAATTAAAAAGAGTAGTATTAGTAATATTAAAAGCTGCTATTACCAAAATTACTAGTCAGGTTTAAGTTTAAGGCTATGTTACCGGCATGTCGACTTTAAGTTAGTTTTAGTTATTTTCAGTTAATGATCATCCACTGACGGACAGAAGTAACTTAGTGAGACCAAGGTTTACATAATGAATTGCTTTTTGTGTGGTTTGACTGATAGATTAGGTTGACATAGTGACTGTTAAACCATTAGAGCTCAAACAAATCCCCAGACCAAAATAAACTATCTAGACCGAACTAAACGTACGTCAGCTGATCGTACGAAATTCAATGTGAGACCAACGTCAGCTGATGAACCAAAATAAACTTGCCAGGCCATATTGATCCAGCGTAAATAGGACCAAAATAAACCACTAGTTTAACCAGAAACAACCAGACTGAAAGAAACTCCTAGACAGAACCTAGCAACTTCTAAGACCGGAAAAAAGAGTCCCTACCACACCCCACGACTTTCTCTCACACCCACGCCCATCCACGTCCACCCACGCCCACTTTCGACACACCTCTCCCGCACGTATTCTCAGCTATTACCCCACCGCCCATTCGTACGTTGCGACCCCCCCCCACCCCTGCCCACCCGTTTTCCACCCACCCACACTCATCAGTAGATATACATTCGACACAGGTTGAGGATAAATTACACATACAGGTTGAGGATTCAGCTTGAATAAATTGTAAATAAAATAACGAAGGGAAGAGCAAGAAAACACCATGACCGAAAGATGCGATAAAGCGAAAAGGATTTTCGGCATATTTGTGTTTTATTGTTTTTTCTCTTCGTTCTTTTGTTTCCACACCTCTGTTCCAACCCCCCACCACTTTCCACACACCCCATACCCACCCACTAAAAGCATAATCCCTCCCTCCACACCCACCCAAACCCACCCATACTTCCCCACTTCCCACCCACACCCACTCACCTGCCTAACCTAGCCCCAGCCTCGCCCTTCCCACCCGCCCACCAGCAAACACAGCCCCAAACTCGCTCCCACCCGCAGGCGTCGAGGGCTGCATAGACGGGCGCGGGGTGTACGCCGTGGGCACCTGGTGGGAGCGCGGCGCCTGTGTCTCTTGCACCTGCGTTGCCCCGGGATACACGGAGTGCAACGTGACCCAGTGCGCGCCCCCGCCCTGCCCCGCCCACCGACAGAAGCGCCTCAGGAACGAGTGCTGCCCCATCTGCAGTCCAGGTGCTCTCCCGACGGGCTTTGTAGAGGCCTTGTGGTGCATTGGCAGAGGCCTGTGCTCGTATGTTTGTGTAGGCCTTGGAGGGCCTTTGCCGAGGCCTATGTCATGTTTGGGCTTTGGAGGGCAGCTGGCATAGGCCTATACCCACGCCTTTGTATAGGCTTATGTACTGCCTTTGCAAAGACCTTAGCATGGCATTCTGTAGGCCTTTTATGATTACAGGCCTTAGAAGGGCATTTATAGGCCTGTCTAATGTGTTTGTATAGGCCTCGAAGGACATTCTATAGGTCTATATGTCACGCATTGATAGGCTTTTTATAGTCCTTCAATGACACATTATATAGGCCTATAAATTGTGTGTATATAGCATTAAAAGGCATTTTGACAAGACCTTGACGAACACATTATATAAGCCTATATAACACACTTGTACAGAACTTTGCCATTTCTATAGGCTTGTGAAATGCATTTTCATAGGCCTTTCGAGTGCAATTTTATAGGCCTGGAGAGTAATTATTATAGGCCTGTGTTGTGTCTGGCACGTGACTTCCACTCGAAAGTTGTGTTTGTTTGTTTCTTGTTTCTTCTGTCTTCGTTTTTGTCTTGTTGTTTTTTTGTGTTTCTTGGCATGGTCTGATAGCTAGGTTATAAAGGTGTTGTTGATATTACTATTATTGTATCTTTTACTATTATTATTGTTGCTATTATTTTTATTATTATTGTTATTATTACCATTATTATCAATTTTATTGTTATTATTTTTGTTATTATTATTATTATTATTATTATTATTATTATTATTATTATTATTATTATTATTATCGTTATCATGATTATGATCATTATTGTTATTATCATTATTATTTGTATTATTAGTAGTAATAGTAGTAACATTGATATTATCATCATTATCATTATTATTACTACTGTTATTATCATAATTATTAATTAATGTGATTACTCCTTCCTTTATTATCACCATTATCATCAATCATCAGTCATCAACATTAGCATCAATATCATCTTTTGGTCATTAAAGCGATAACTATTATTATCCATTTTTTTTCCCTTATTAGCGTAGGCCTATTGCATGTTATTATCAATACTTTGTAAATGTTCAGCTTCATTCTGTACAAGCACGTCTTGCATGAATTTACAGTTCTGTGCAGTTTGCAAGAATCTCTTTTTTTTCGTTATGTAAATAGTATAAACTTTTAATGAATTACATGTCTTCCTGTTGTAAAAATTATAATAATAGTAATAATGATAAAAAATAATTATAATGATGATGATAATGATAATGATAAAATTGATGATAATGATAATAAAAAAATTGTGTAATATGTTTATATATATCGTTAGATGAAAATAAATTTGATTAGAAATAGATTTAGATTTGATATGAAATTTTTGATAAGAGAAATTTGGTTCATCCTAATAAGAATAAGACAACTTCACAATTTCGTAAAAAACAATACCTCTCGTTTCTTGTCATTTCTCTCCTTCCATTTCCCTTTTCTTCTTCCCTTTATTCTCTTCTTCCTTTCGCTTTCATCTATTTATCCCTCCTTTCTTTCTCCCTTTTCCCCTCTTCTCCCTTTCTCTTTCTTTCATTTGTTTATTCCTCTCCCTCTCTTCTTATTCAAGTTTCGTCCCTCTCCCACCTTTCATTCAGCTTATTTCTCTTCCTTCCTCATTTCTTCTTTCTCTTTCTTCTCTCTCTTCCTTTCTCGTTTTTTTTTCTTCCCCTCCTTTTCTATTTAACCCATTTTCTTTCCTTTTTCGTTTCCCTTTCTCCTTCACTCTCCAGTCTTTCATCTCCCCTTCTCTTAATATCTTTTTCTTTCCTTCTTTTCACCCTTTTCTCCCTCCTTCTTCATCTATCCTCTTATCCCTCCCTTCCACCACTCACCTTTTTCTTTTCTTCCCCCACTCTACTTATTTTTTCCTAGTTCCCTCCTCTCTTTTTCCACCCTTCTAACTCACCTTTTTCTTATTTTTCTCTTTCTGTTTCTTAACCCTCCCTTATCCACTCACAACCCCCCCCCCCTTTAGAATAAGAACATTCCCCATCATCCCCGAAATAAGCATAAAAATAAACAGATAAACGAACCGATATACAAATAAACAAATAATAACAATAAGATCGAGAATAGGAATAAGAATGAACTGACCCTCCCCCCCCCCCCCACAGCGTGCAACCGGGGCCAGGGGCGTGGCCACGAGAGCCGCAGCACCTCCCGCGTGCCTCTGGACCGCATGCCTCCGCCCACCCTCCCGCAGGACAACCAGGACCCCGTGCGCGCCCCCGAGATGCCCGACGAAGACGCTGGGTCCCACAGGAGCGCCTTCGGGAGCGGCAGCACGACCAAGAGCGCGGTGCAAGGTGGGTTGGCTTGGGTTGGCTTGGGTTGCCTTGGGTTTGGGTTGGCTTGGGTTTGGGTTTTAGTGGAGCGTTGGGTTTGTGTTTGGGTTTGGCTTGGGTTGNAAAAAATGTTAAAGACAGGGACAAAACTGATGGAAAAACAGGGTTATGCAATTTTCGGCCCAAAGGGATGTGTGAGATTAAGGGAGTTTCTGAGTGCTATGCTGTTGCAGGATCAGCCGTTTCTCTGTTTTGGGTAAAGTGTGCAGGGAATGTGTGATTTTTCCTATCTCTTTCTCTTCTCTTTCTTCTTTATCTCTATCTGTCTCTTAATCTTATTTTCTTGATTCTCTGTTTATCCTCTCATCTATCTTATTTATTTTATTACTTTTATCTATCCTTTCTCCTATTTCCATCTTTTTTTCCATCCCTCT
>NW_020872287.1:403851-416351 GCF_003789085.1 Penaeus vannamei
TTTATCGCCAAGATCGACGCCATTGGGACACGCTTTCGGACGCGCCAGATGCAACAGAAAATGGAGAGATGCAAAAAGAAAACGGAGAGATGTAACAGAAAATGGTGTCAGCATCGTTCACGCAGAGGGGGGGACTAAAATAAAAAAAACTGTGTCAGGCCCGTAGTAAAAATAGGGCATCCTATCCCACTGAAAGTCTATTTCCCTTCGCCATATAAAAAAGGGGATCCACTGAAACCCTATTCTGGTTAACGAGAGAGAGAGAGAGAGAGGGGGGGGGGGGGGGTGCACCGTCCGACTGAAAACCTATACGGATCCGTTCAAAAAAAGAGGGTAAGAGAAAAATGAAAAAAAAATCGTTGTTTTCTCTCTTCCCTTCAACAAAAGCTGCACCTATCCCCTCTTCCATCTCCAAATTCGAGAGAGAGAAAAAAATAGAAGGGAAAATTAAGCTAGAATAAAGAACAAGAAAAAAAAACACATCTAGATGCAACCCATTTGAAAACCAATTATTGCCACATTAGGAAAAAAATCTTAGACCCGTTTAATTTGTTTTTTCTTCTTTTTTACTTTGCACTAAAACTTGCATCGACACTTAAATTTTTCATTCGCTTGCCAAATCGATTAGAAGCAATAATAACTTTTTTTCCTTTTCTCTCTCTCTCTCTCTCTCTCTCTCTCTATTCCCTCTCCTCTCTCTCTGTCTATCTATCTCCCTCTCTTCTTTCTCTCTCTCTCTCTCCTCTCCCTCTCTCTCTCTCGTCTCTCTCTCTCTCTCTTCTCTCTCTTCTCTCTCCTCTCTCACTCTCTCTCTCTCCTCTCTCTCTCTCTCCTCTCTCTCTCTCTTCCTCTCTCTCTCTCTTTCTCCTTCTCTCTCTCTCTCATTCCTTAATCATCATAGCATTCATTCACAGAAACTTTGGGTTTCCAGCACGTCATTCTTCATAATTCCCAAAATAACTCCTGTCAGTATTGACCGGAACTTCAAGGGTATTAACTACGGTTTATTATCCATACCATCATCACCTCATTTTTATCTGCATTTTCATATGTTTTGTGATTATATTCATTCATTTTATAGAGTAATTTGATACATGTTAATCTCTCAGTGATCAGTGAATGTTGATAGAACCTTTTGTTGGTCTTACAGTCAGCTCAACCGACACGTCTCATTCATCGAACGAATGTCAGAGAGCGAGAGAAAAAATAATGCCCAAAAAAGGCTTCCAATCCATTAACAGGTAAATCTGCTAATCCTCTAATCAGCCTAACAACTAATCTACTAATCGCTTAAGCTGGCAAACCCTCGATCGTATAATTGTTGACGGATTTATTAACACGATCAATTCATGTTTGATCAGCTGTGAATGCTATTTTGCACTCTCCCCTTCGCAGTTTATTCACTGTCGCGAGTTGAGCCTCTGGGAGTACGTGTATTGATAACAAAGCTTCAAAGAATGATACCGATAGAAAATACAAGTAAAAAAAAAAAAAAAAAAAAAAAAAAAAAAAAAAAAAAAAATGCTTTCCTGCGAATGAAAAATCTCCAAAACCCCAATAAAACAGCAATGAAAAAAAGTAGTGAAAAGAAATGCATATATGTATATGCATGCATGTATGTATATATATATAATTATAAAATTTAAATGATTTCCTCCGACTCTACGCTGATATCAGAGTCAATGTACAAGCATGCATTAAACAGGGACACAAAACGAATTAATGTAAATGGGATTCATTCATCCTCCACAAACAAATGAAATTCAGATGAATGAATACGTAAAGGGGTTGGCTGGCAGCCTCGCGAGAACGGCCGCTATGTGGATTAATGAATGTTAAATGAATTCTGGCTGTTGTCAGAGGCTGGCCGACTCGCACGCAAATACGAACACGTACACAAACACACGCATACACCTCCGCTTAATTCACAAACATATCCGGACACATACCAACATTCCGTTGTCTAGGAGAACGGAAATCACAGATATACGCGTGTATGCGTGAACAAAACAATAAAACTGTAGAATTGTATACATAACACACACTTCATACAATACATCATACATTCGTTGTATATATAAACACACACGTTTCATACAATACATACAATACATTCGTATAGATAAACACTTGTATAGGCTTTTATTAATCATTTATTCACAGTTTCCTTCTTACATTCCTCCACATATATGCCACATATATAGTACATACACTGAGGAATAAACACACATGTATACCCGTATGCATACATATGAATGTATGAATACTCGCTCCGCTATACATCCATTCATACATTCTTCATACATACATGGGAATGGATAGATGGTAGTATATGAGAAATTAGAAATAAATACATTATGGATGATAATGAAAGGATGAAGACAAAATGAAAAAAGTAAAAATAATGTATAAATTGATGGTAATATTAGTGATAATGAAAATAACAACGACAAAAACATTGGCTGAAGTTAATAATGATAATAATAATAATAATAACAATAATAATAATAATAACAATACCATAATTATAATCAAAATTATGATAAAAATGCTAATAATGACAATGACGATGACGACAACGACGACGATGATGACGATGATGATGATGATGATAATGATAATGATAATGATAAGGATAATGATAATGATGATGATAATAATATACGATGATGATTACAACAATGACAAAACAATAAAAATGA
This sequence comes from Penaeus vannamei, assembly GCF_003789085.1. Classification (NCBI taxonomy): domain Eukaryota; kingdom Metazoa; phylum Arthropoda; class Malacostraca; order Decapoda; family Penaeidae; genus Penaeus; species Penaeus vannamei. Next base: position 406,554 of record NW_020872287.1, read on the forward strand.
AAGTAACAAAAAAAAACATAAACTGGTTACAGCGATGGTGGAAGAAGATAAAGATAAAGTGTTTGAGGAATGGAGAAAGAGAGAAAGAGGAGAGAGGAAGGAGGGGTGAAGGAGGGGAAAAATAGGGGGGGGGAAGGGAGGGAAGGAGGGGAAAGGAGGAATGGAGGGAACGATGCAAGGTGGAGAGGGAGAGGGAGGGAAGGGTGAAAGGAGGGGTGGGAAGGAAGGAGATAGAAAGAGAGAGATAGAGCTAAGAAAACGATGGAGACCGAAATCGATATAGATACAGAGATGGAGATATAAACAGAAATAGATCTAGGTAGAGATAAATAGATAGATAGATAGATAGATAGATAGATAGATATAGATAGATAGATAGATAGATAGATAGAAGAGAGATAGAGATAGATAGATAGATAGATAGAGAGAGAAGGAGAGAGAGAGAGAGAAGAGAGAGAGAGAGAGGGAGAATAAATAGATAAATTTATAGATGATAGATAGATAGATAAATAGATAGATAGAGAGACAGATAGAGAGAGAGAGAGAAAGACAGAGAAAGGCAGACACATAGACAAGAAGACAAAAAAATGACAAACAGGCAGAGTTTGAAAATTCTTATTGCAGATGTGAAGCTCGGTTGCAAGACCAAAGAATTAAAATGTAACATAAAACTGAACTGTATTTAGATCAAGAGGATGGGAGAAAGATTTAACGGACGGAAAGATAGTAAACAGAAATGGATATAGATAGATAGAATGAAAAACAGGGAAGGAGAGAGAGAAAGGGAGAGAGAGGGAAGGAGGGAGAGAGAGAGAGAGAGAGAGGAGAGAAGAGAGAGAGAAGAGAGAGAGAGAGAGAAGAGAGAAGAGAGAGAGAGAGAGAGAGAGAGGAGAGAGAGAGAGAGAGAGAGAGAGAGAGAGAGAGAGAGAGAGAGAGAGAGAGAGAGAGAGAGAGAGAGAGAGAGAATAAGAGAGAGAGGAAACAAAGAAATATTCAGTCAGAAAACCGATAAAAAAAATTCAAAATTTCAAAGCATGAGACAATAAAACATGAAAGAAAGCAAGAAATACAAATATATAAGAAAGCAAAGAAAACAAACAATAAAAAATCGAAGAGACGACCCCCCCCCCCCCACAAAAAAAAAAAAAGAAAAAAGAAGATAAAACGAACGATAAAAAAAATGAAGAAAAAAAAGGAATTTTCAACAGTGTCCGAATGCGATGGAGAGGGACACACACAGACCAATATCGAACAGAGACTCGACGAAGGGATTAAGACACACCAACACCAGGGAATAGAGACCGACAGTGAGATTGAAGATTGGGAAGCATGCGAGAGGGAAACGAGAAGAGGATTGGAATTGGGAGGGTGAATAAAGGGAAAGAAAGAGAGAAGAGAGAGAGAGAGAAGAGGGAGAGAAAGAGAGAGAAGAGAGAGAGAGAGAGAGAGAGGAGAGAGAGAGAGAGAGAGAGGAGAGAGAGAGAGTGAGTGAGTGAGAGAGAGGAGAGAGTGAGTGAGAGAGAGAGAGAGAGTTGAGAGAAGAGAGAGAGAGAGAGAGAGAGAGAGAGAGAGAGAGAGAGAGAGAGAGAGAGAGAGAGAGAGAGAAGAGAGAGAGAGAGAGAGAGAGAGAGAGAGAGAGAGAGAGAGAGAGAGAGAGAGAGAGAGAGAGTGAGTGAGTGAGAGAGAGAGAGAGAGGACAGAGAGAGAGAGAGAGAGAGAGAGAGGAGAGAGAGAGAGAGAGAAGAGAGAGAGAGAGAGAGAGAGAGAGAGAGAGAGAGAGAGAGAAGAGAGAGAGAGAGAGAGAGAGAGTGAGAGTGAGAGAGAGAACGAGAGAGAGATAGAATAAAGAGAAAGGAAACAAAAAATATTCAGTCAGAACGTTTTTCAAGCATGAGACAATAAGACATGAGAGAAAGCAAGAAATACAGATATATAAGAAAGAAAAGAAACAACAATAGAAAATCGAAAGACGACTCCCTGCCCCCAAAAAACAGAAAAAAAGAAAAAAAAAGAAGATAAAACGAACGATATAAAAAAAAAATGAAGAAAAAAAGGAATTTTCCAACAGTGTCCGAATGCGATGGAGAGGGACACACACAGACCAATATCGAACAGAGACTCGACGAAGGGATTAAGACACACCAACACCAGGGAATAGAGACCGACAGTGAGATTGAAGATTGGGAAGCATGCGAGAGGGAAACGAGAAGAGGATTGGAATTGGGAGGGTGAATAAAAGGGAAAGAAAGAGAGAGAGAGAGAGAGAGAGGAGGGAGAGAAAGGAGAGAGAGAGAAGAGAGAGAGAGAGAGAGAGAAGAGGAGAGAGAGAGAGAAGAGAGAGAGTGAAGTGATGAGAGAGAGAGAGAGAGAGAGAGAGAGAGAGAGAGAGAGAGAGAGAGAGAGAGAGAGAGTGAGAAGAGAGAGAGAGAGAGAGAGAGAGAGAGAGAGAGAGAGGGAGAGAGAGAGAGAGAGAGAGAGAGAGATGAGAGAAGAGAGAGAGACGAGAGAGAGAGAGAGAGAGAGAGAGAGAGAGAGAGAGAGAGAGAGAGGAGAGAGAGAGAGTGAGAGAAGAAGAGAGACAGAGAGAAGAGAGAGGAGAGAGCAGTGAGAGAGAGAGAGAGAGAGTGAGAGAGAGAGAGAGAGAGAGAGAGAGAGAGAGAGAGAACGAGAGAGAGATAGAATAAAAGAGAAAGGAAACAAAGAAATATTCAGTCAGAACGTTTCAAAGCATGAGACAATAAGACATGAGAGAAAGCAAGAAATACAGATATATAAGAAAGAAAAGAAAACAAACAATAGAAAATCGAAGAGACGACTCCCTGCCCCCAAAAAAAGAGAAAAAAGAAAAAAAGAAGATAAAACGAACGATAAAAAAAAAAATGAAGAAAAAAAAGGAATTTTCAACAGTGTCCGAATGCGATGGAGAGGACAACACACAGACAAAATATCGAACAGAGACTCGACGAAGGATTAAGACACACCAACACCAGGGAATAGAGACCGACAGTGAGATTGAAGATTGGGAAGCATGCGAGAGGGAAACGAGAAGAGGATTGGAATTGGGAGGTGAAAAAAGGGGAAAGAAAGAGAGAGAGAGAGAGAGAGAAGGAGGAGAGAAGAGAGAGAGAGAGAGAGAGAGAGAGAGAGAGAGAGAGAGAGAGAGAGAGAGAGAGAGAGAGAGAGAGAGAGAGAGAAGAGAGAGAGAGAGAGAGAGAGAGAGAGAGAGAGAGAGAGAGAGGGAAGAGAGTGAGAGAGAGAGAGAGAGAGAGAGAGAGAGAGAGAGAGAGAGAGAAAAGAAGAGAAAGAGAGAGAGAGAGGAGAGAGAGAAGGAGAGAAAGAGAGAGAGAGAGAAGAAAAGAGAGAAGAGAAAAGAAAGAGAGAGAGAGAGTGCAGAGAGAGAGAGAGAGAGAGAAAAGAGAAATAATCGGGTTAACACATACGTTCTCAATGTTCTCAAACGAGAACATACAGACATCCGATAAAACATGTATACATAAAGAAAAATGAAACAAAAAAGGAGGAAAATAAGGGAACAAAAAATGAAAAATGTAAAAAGAGGACTCGAATCAAACTTATCAAAAAATGTTTCAGCTGAAAGGTTTTAAAAATTACTTTTGTGTAGATTCATATTTTTTTTTTCCATTTTGTAATTTCTTTTCCTTTCATAGAACTCGCCAGAATAACCGGGTTTAAATTAAAGATTCAGAGTGAGTTTTTTTCTCTCTGTCTTTTCTTTCCGTTTTTTTTAGAAAAAAAATCTATTTCCCCGTCTGTTTCTTGTTTCCCCTCTTCTTCTAATTTCTTTCTTTTTTTAAAATTTTCTCTCTTTTCTTCTCTTCTTCCTCTAGACTTCTTCCTCGCCTGCTTCTTTCTTTCCTTCCGCTTTCTCCGCTTCTCTTCTTCCGTATTCTTCTTACTCCCCCTTCTTTCTTCTCCTCCTGCCTCCACTTCCTCTCCTCTCCTTGATTCTTTCTCTCCTCCTCTCCCGCCTCTTCTCTTCTCCTCCCTCCGGCGTCTCCTTTTTTTCCTTCTTCCCTTTTCCCCCGCTCCTCCGTACCTTCTTCCTTCCTTCTTCCTTTCTCCTCCTCGTCCTTATATCCTTCTGCCCTCTCTCACTCTTTCTTCCAATCCTTCATGTCCACCGATGCCTGCATCTCTCCCTCCCTCTTCCTCCTCCTCCTCTTATACTCCTCTCTCTCTCTCCCACTCTTTCTCCCAATCCTTCTGTGTCTCATCTTTTCTCATCCCAATCCAATCCCCTCTTCCTCCTTCTTCCTCCTCCTTCTCGTCCTCCTTAATACTCCTCGTGCCCTTTCTCCAATCCTTCTGTGTCTCATCTTTTATCTCCAATCCCCTCCCATCTTCTTCTCCTCCTCCTCCTTATACTCCTCCCCCTTTCTCCCAATCCCCTCTATGTCTCATCTTTTCTCTCCAACCCCTCCTCTCTTCCTCCTCCATCCTCTCCTTATACTCCTCTCTCTCTCTCTCTCCCCCTGCTTTCTCCCAATCCTTCTGTGGTCTCTTCTTCCCTTCTTTCTGCTCCTCCTCCTTATAGCTCTCTACCCTTTCTCCCAATCCTTCTGTGTCCTCTTCTTCCTCTCCTCCTCCTCCTCCTCCTCCTCCTCCTTCCTCCCAATCCTTCTATGTCTCATCTTTTCTCTCCAATCCCCCTCCCTCCCACACGTCTATTTCTAAAGCACAGGGACATCAGCCTGCCTCGTGAATTCCTCCCTTTCATCGTGCTTTCAAAATCTAAATTCATGCACGCTAATACATTTTCTCAGGATCTGTGACTCCAACATTGCATGGCATTACACAGGATGATTTAACATTTAGATGCATTTCAGGCACAAAGGCACATGTCAAGCCGTCGATATTGAATGTGCATGACTGAATGTTTGGATGCATTCATTATTACATGGCGTGAATGATTTAATTGATGCAGTAAAGATACTTTGATCAGGTTGAATGTGTTGTGTTGAAGAAATGAATGTATATCTAAATAGATAGAAGAATGAATTAATTAATGAATAAATAGTTATTGGAAAAAAGAAAAGGAAAGAAAAGAAGAAAGAAAGGAAAGAAAAAAAAGTAACAAAAATAAATAAACGAATAAAGAAAGAGAGAAAATAAATAAACAAATTAATAAATAAAGAAAATAGATAAATCAATTAAGAAGGAAAAAAGAAGAAAAGAAGGAAGAGAGAGAGAAGAAAAAAAAAGAATATATTACGTGGATGATTTAATGAATGATCAGGTAGAATGCATTGTATTGAAGAAATATTCAAGCAATGAAATACAGATAGAGATGAATAAATATCTAAATAGACAGAAGAATTTATTAAGTTATGAACAAATAACCTATTGGAAAAAAGAAAAAGAAAGAAAAGAAGAAAAGGTGGAAGAAAGACAGGAAAGAAAGAAATTACGAAAGGAAGAAAGAAAGAAAAAAAAAGGAAAGACAAAAAAGAAACAGAAAAGAAAGACAAAAATAGAAAAAAAAAGAAAGAATATATATATATATATATAATATATATATATATATATATATTATATAGTATATATATATATATATATATATATATATATATATATATATATATATATATATAATATATATATATATATATATATATATATATATATATATATATATATATATATATATATATATATATATATATAATATATATATATATATATATATATATATATATATATATATATATATATATATATATATATATATATATATATATAGTATATATATATATCTTCTCCCATTGGTCTCGCGTCAGAGCCATCGCCGGTACGGTCAGGTCGGTCAATTGACGGTAGAATGTGCAAACAAAGAGAAAATCGCGATAGCAAACGTTTGGTGGTTTTGTAGCAAGAATAAACGGTAATGCAATTTTTTTTTTTTTTTTTTTTTTTTTTTTTTTTTTTTTTTGTAATGGTGGTGGCGGTTTGGGATCCGTTTGATTGCTAAACGTTTCCGAAGGGTGGAGGAGAAAGGTGGGGGTGGGGTTGTTGATTTTTTTTTTTTTTTTTTTTAACTATTATTATCATTCTTCACGAAGTAGCAATCTGCAATTTAGATTCGACAATTAACGCCGGCTAAAGTCTTATAGCACGAATTCTGTCCAGCTCCCCCTCTCCCCCTGTCTAAACTATCCCCCTCCCTGCCTTTCTCTCCCCTTCCCCTGCTATCTCTCCCCCCTCCCCCTGCTACCCCCCCCTCCCCCCTCCCTTCCCCCTGCTCCCCCTTCCCCCTGCTCTCCCCCTACCCCCTACTCCCCTCTCTCCCCCTCTCCCCCTGGCAACCCCCCTCCCCTACCCCCACAGACACCCAGTTGTAATTTTCTTTGCTTTTCTAACATGTTCATCAAGATTTCTTCAATCGCAAGTATTTTTATCCTTTTGTGCTTATTCCTTTTATTATCAAAAGACCATTGCTTACTGTTTTGATTTCTTGTATATTTTGTACAGACAAAGAAATACAAGTCATTATCAAATTGTAAAAGATGAATACATTTTAAATATTGATAATTTGGAATGTCCTGCAATCTGACTATTCTCGTAATATCTGTTTGAAGTAAAGTTAAAGAAAAAGAAGTTTTATGAAAATACTATGTACAGCCTTAGATTTTTTGTTGGCGTTTTTTCTAGTCTTTTTTTTTCTTGTATAATGGGGGTATTTTTTCTCATTTATGTACATGTCATCTTCAAAGGGATGGAACCTATTCAGTGTATGGAAGATGATGGGGATAAAATTCTTCTTTCTCTCTTTCCTCTCTTTCGCTCGCTCTCTCCTCGCGCTCTCGCTCTCTCGCTCGCTCTTCGCTCTCTTTCTCTCTCTCTCTCTCGCTCGCTCTTTCTCTCTCTCTCTCTTTCTCTCGCTCTCTCTCTCCCTCTCCCTCCCTCTCTCTCTCTCTCTTCTCTCTCTCATCTCCTCTCTCTCTCTCTCCTCTCCCTCTCTCTCTCTCTCTCTTCCTGTCCTGCTCTCTCTCTCCCTCTCCCCTCTCCTCTCCCCCCCTCTCTCTCTCTCTCTCTTCTCATATGCTGCGTTACTGAGTAGATTCTCCTCCAGCCATCTTGCTGACCTGGCACCATAGCCCGCTCCGCCAGTGGATAGTAACCCCGGCCATTCCTTGCACACAGCGGGTAATTTAGAAGCAAATATAAGCAGACAGCCTATCATACTAGGGGTAACCATTGTATCAAATGGAATAAATTCAATTGATTATAGATTATGATTATATTCATTCCTCTCTCTCTCTCCTCTTTCTCTCTTTCTCTCTTTCTCTCTCTCTCTCTCTCTTCTCTCTCTCTCTCTCTCTCTCTCTCTCTCTCTCTCTCTCTCTCTCTCTCTCTCTCTCTCTCTCTCCTCTCTCTCTCTCTCTCTCTCTCTCTCTCGGCTCTTTTCTAATATCTCTCTTCTCTCGCTTCCTCTCTTATTTCTATCCCTTTCTACTTTTAAACGCTCGTTTAAGTACAAAGTAGATGGACCTAATAAGATAAACAGATAGATTAAATAGAACAGACAGATAGACAGACAGATTGATGGGTACACAGACAGATTGACAGACAGATAAATATACAGACAGACAAGCAGATAGATAGATACATAGACAGATATACAGATACATCGATAGACAGATAGACAAAAATACAAATAGACAGATCGACAGACAGACAATCAGACAGACAGACAAACAGGGAGATACTCAAACAGACAGACAGATAGACAAATAGACAGATAGACAGACCGACCGACAGACAGAGAGACACTCAAACAGACAGACAGACATAGAAAATAGACAGATAGACAGACCGACACAGACAGAGAGACACTGATAGACAAATTGATAGACAGAGAGGACATCAAACAGACAGACAGATAGAGAAATAGACAGATTGACAAATAAACAGATAGACAGAGAGATGGACAAAGAGACAGATAGATAGAATAAATAGTCAGATAGAAAGAATGTAAATAATAAAACAGTGATAGCAATTGATATACATTAATATTTGAATATTGATTTTGAGAAGGATACTCGCATATGATAAATGTAGAAGACAAAAAAAATATTATTTATGCGTGGATGAATTCACTATTCGAAAGATGACAAAGAGAATTTTGTAAGTGCTTTTATATCGCGTTTGTACCTCTTGTTGGTTTGTTCGTTTGTGAGTGAGTGTGAGTGTGTATGTGGCTGTGAGTGTGAGTGTGAGTGTGAGTGTGAGTGTGAATGTGTGTGGGTGTGAGTGTAAGTGTGATTTTGAGTGTGAGTGTGGTGAAGTGTGTTTCGTGTGTGTGTATGTGTGCTTGATATGTGTAGATATGTATGTGTGAGTATATGCAGTTGTCTATGTGTATGTGCATTTGTATGTTTAATATTATTTGTTAGTAGCTGTGTATGTGTTAGTATGTTTTATATATATATATGTGTGTGAGCCACCTGCTTTCGCTAGTTTGGGCTACCATCTGAAACGTCATAATTACACTGTAAAGTAAACACACACACACACACACAACACACACACACACACACACACACACACACACACACACACACACACACACACACACACACACACACACACACAACACACACACAAACACACTAAACACATACAAAAACACACATTATACGTATTTCTCTTAGGTACCCATGTTTTGTGTCTAGACGAGCGTATGTGAGTCCCCGTAATGCAAAGCCCCCATTTTTTTTCGCGAAAATCTAATCTTTATCCCCTGCAGGAAAAGCGCTTGCGTCGTGCACTTACTCGCCCGGAGAATTTGCACAAACAGTGAAAAAGTGGTAGGAAAGTAAGGGGTGGTTGGAGGGGGGAGGGAGGGGGGAGGGGTGGGGGTTGGTCTTGTTACGTATGAGAGGGAGAGGAGGAAATGGGGGCAGGGGGAAGGGGGGAAGGAGGGAGAGGGGAAGGGGGAAGGGGGGAAGAGGGGAAGGGGAGAGGCAGAGGGTAATAGGGGAGAGCTAATGGGAGGGGTAGGTGGTAAGGGGAGGGGAGGGGGGAGGAGATGGAGAGGGAGAGGGGATAAGAGGTAAGAACTTTGGGGGGAGAGGGATAGGGGGAGGATAGGGAGGGGGAAGGATTATGAGAGGGAGTTTGGTGGGGGGGGGGGGGTAGGAAGCAGTAAGTCTCATGGACACCCAGTGTTTGCAGCGTAAATAAGCTAGCTTGTTCGCGCTGAATAAATTAGTTTGTGGAGAAACATGGTAGCCGTGGGAGGAACTAGGGAAAGAAGGAGAAAAACAGCGAGCGAGAGAAGGAGGAAAGGAGTTCAAAGTGATGGAGAGCGTAAATAACAGAAAAAAAGAGAGAAAGAAGGGGATGAAGGAGAGAAGAAGAGATTGAGAAAAAGAGAGAAAAACAAGGAGAGAGAGAGAGAGAGAGAGAGAGAGAGAGAGAGAGAGAGAGAGAGAGAGAGAGAGAGAGAGAGAGAGAGAGAGAGAGAGAGAGAGAGAGAGAGAGAGAGAAGAGAGAGAGAGAGAGAGAGAGAGAGAGAGAGAGAGAGAGAGAGAGAGAGAGAGAGAGAGAGAGAGAGAGAGAGAGAGAGAGAGAGAGAGAGAGAGACAGAGAACAGACAGACAGACAGACAGACAGACAGAGAGAGAGAGCAGAGTGAGAGAGAGACAAAAGAGAGTGACTGAGAGAGAGAGGCAGAGAAGAGAGAGAGAGAGAGAGAGAGAGAGAGAGAGAGAGAGAGAGAGAGAGAGAAGAGAGAGAGAGAGAAGAAGAGAGAGAGAGAGAGAGAGAGAGAGAGAG
>NW_020872287.1:428851-431351 GCF_003789085.1 Penaeus vannamei
GGCCTTCACACGAATATTCTTTGGGTCGGACGCTCGCAACAATTCTAACAAACCGGCCTTCCACACGAATATTCCGACTCGCACAATTCTAACAAACGGCCTTCCACGAATATTCTTTGGGTCGGACCTCGCACAATTCTAACAAACCGGCCTTACACGAATGATTCTTGGGTCGGACCTTCGAACAATTCTAACACAAACCGGCCTTCACACGAATATTCTTTGGGTCGGACCTCGCACAATTCTAACAAACCGGCCTTTACACGAATATTCTTTGGGTCGGACCTCGCACAATTCTAACAAACCGGCCTTTACACGAATATTCTTTGGGTGCGTCCGGACCTCGCACAATTCTAACAAAACCGGCCTTCACACGGACATATTCTTTGGGTCGGACCCTCGGACAATTTTTTAACAAAACCGGCCTTCACACGATATTCGAGTCGGACTCGCACAATTCTTTGGGTCGGACCTCGCAAACCGGCCTTCACACGAAAATTCTTCTGGGTCGGACCTCGACAATTTTCTACAAACCGGCCTTCACACGAATATTCTTTGGGTCGGACCTCCGCACAATTTCTAACAAACCGGCCTTCACACGAATATTCTTTGGTCGGCCTCGGGACAATTCTGACAAAACCTGCCGTTAGTCCCTTGTCACACGCTGCCCATATCCCTCTCCTCGGATATAGTCGGGGACGGCCCCACGGTTCATTTATCTCGCGCCCTTGCTGTGTGCTCGTGTTGCATCTGGACCCTTCGTAGTAAAGCAATTAGACGCGTCAGGATTTGAGGGTCGTTGTTTTTTTGGGAGAGGAGTGAAGGAGGAGGGCGAAGGGTGCGAGGGAAGGGAGGAGAAAGGATGGAGGGAGAAGGGGAAGGATCCTGACCAGTTGCTTGGATGCGAGAGGAGGGAGGAGGAGAGGAGGGCGGGGAAAGGGAGAAGGGAAGAAAGGATGGGGGGAGAGGGAGAAGAGGGAAGAGAAAGGATGGAGAAAGGGAGAGAGTGGCTGGAAAAGGGAGGGAGGGAGGAGAAAGGATGGAGGGAGAAGGGGAAGGATCCTGACCAGTTGCTTGGATGCGAGAGGAGGGGGGGGGGGAGGGGAAGGGGAAGAAGGATGGGGGAAGAGGGAGAGAGGGAAGAGAAAAGAATGGAGGGAAAGTGAGAGAGAGGGAGGAAAAATAGAGATGGAGGAAAGGGAGAGTGGGAGGAAAAGAGGATGGAAAGAAAGGGAGATAGGAAAGAAAAGTATGGAGAATAAGAAAGAGTAGGAAGAGAAAGGATGGAGGGAGAGGGTGAGAAGGAGATGGGAGATGAAAGGATGAGTTAAGTACTTACAAAAAAACAGAAAAGGAATAACAAGAAGACATATTTATTAATAAAATTCAAGTAGAAGGCCAGCAAAAGAGCACAGAATTAAGTCTGCAAACATTCTCGTTACCCGCTATACTGCCTTTCTAAATTGTTTTTATTTAGATGCAAAAGAATTAATCATGTGAACTCGTAGTGATGCAGTATTTGTTTTAGATCAAAGGAGTGCATTGCAAAATAGAAAAAAACAGATAATACTATTTTTGCTGCTGTTGTAATATAAACACGAATGTAAATTGCAGCACAATAAGTATTTTTTGAATGGAATTATCAAAAACATGAACGGAATAAAGACAAATTTTGATTTAATAAATATAGCACCCGGATCTTAGGCTACCATAGGTGTTCAGTCAGGGTCATTATAAGAGCCGGATTTGCCCAAATCTCAAAGGGGAATAAGGGACAAAATGGATACAATATCCATGCCTTTTCCTCCTATACGGACTTAAAGCAAGACAAGTTAACAATTCAGATTCTCTCTCTCTCTCTTCCCCCTCTCTCTCCTCCCCCCCTCTCTCTTTCTCTCTCTCTCTTTCACTTTCCATCCCTCTCTTTTTCTTTCTTCCTTCCTTCCTTTCCTTTTCTCTCTTTCTCCCCCCCCCCTCCTCTCCCTCTCCTTTCCTCTCTCTATTTTCTTTCTCTCCCTCTCTCTCTCTCTCTCCATCCCCCCCTTTTTTTTTTACATCTCGTCAGTCCTGTGCTGAGGGGGAAGTCGAAGCGTCCACCGTGTCATCGAAGGATTGCCATTTCCCCTTGACACTCGAGGCTAGAGTTCACGGACCTTTAAAGAGGTTTTTTATGACACGGTAAGTCAAGGCTCGAACGCACCTCTTCCCCGCGATGGTGTCATGTCATCAAAGGGGATCGTTATATCCTCGTATAAAGAGAAGGGTTTGAAGATTGTTTTTTTTTTTTATTCTTTTATGTTTTTGTCTGTTTTTTTAATGTTATTCTTTTATTTTTGTTTACTTTTTGTGTTATTCTCTTATTTTTTGTTTGCTTTTTATTTGTTATTCTTTTATATTTTTGTTTGATATTTATTTGTTATTCTTTTATTTTTGTTTGATATTTATTTGTTATTCTTTTATTTTTGTTTGATATTTATTTGTTATTCTTTTATTTTTGTTG
>NW_020872287.1:433851-448851 GCF_003789085.1 Penaeus vannamei
GCGGTTTGTTCATTTTGTGTTTCCCTTTTGTGTTCTATGAGGTGGGGGTGTGGAGATGGAATGTGTGGGGGGGGGGAGGTGGGGTGGGGGATGTGTGGTGGAGAGGTTGTGTGGGTGTGTAGGTGTGTTTGTGGTCAGGAAATTCTATGTGTGTGTGTGTGTGTGTGTTTGTGGGTCAGGAAATTCTATGTGTGTGGGGGGGGGGGGGGGTCAGGAAATTCTACGTGTCTGTGTGTGTGTGTGTGTTTGTGGATCAGAAGATTCTACGTGTCTGTGCGTGTGTGTGTGTGTGTGCGTGTGTGTGAGTCTGTGGGTCAGGAAATTCTACATGGCGGTGATGAACCCTCTCATAGCTTTCTCGCGGTAAAAAATAATAAAAAAAAAATGCGCATAAGGTCGAAAGTAAAGACGTTAGGCCTGCAATTTCCTGCCTCATAGCACAGCTCCTTTGGTCGATCCTATTTTCCTGTGATATAGAAAAATAATGATAACTTCTTTTCGTGTTACAGAAGTTTATAAATTCTTTGTTCTCTTATTTTGTCTTTGGTCGCAATGTGAACAATCCACACAGTCAATTGAACATTCATTTTTGTTTATTCCGTCTGCCATTGCAATCCACACATTCCATGTATGCAATAATAGCCTCTATTGCCTTTTAAATAAGGATTTATGTATGAAGTGTTTTCTAGTGCAAGTTACCTTCATTATGTCATACCATCTTATCGTTCACGTGTTCTCAATTATTATTTCTCTCAGGTGTTCTGTCACATCATCTTTCAGGTGTTCTTAATAACATCATCTTTCAGTGTTCTTAATAACATCTTTTATCAGGTGTTCTCAATTATAATTTCTCTCAGGTGTTCTGTCACATCATCTTTCAGGTGTTCTTAATAACATCTTTTTTTCACGTGTTCTCAATTATAATTTCTCTCAGGTGTTCTCTATTATAATTTCTCTCAGGTGTTCTGTCACACCATCTTTCAGGTGTTCTTAATAACATTTTTTTTTTCAGGTGTTCTCAGCGAAGGACAGCTATTGCCGAAGCACCGAACAACCGCTCCTCATGCTGTGACGAACATGTTGTTGTCGAAAATCTCCACCAGTTATGTTGTCTCTCTTGCTGCCAACGACACGGGTTAGTTTGTTTGTTTGTTTGTTTGTTTTGTTTTTTTTTTATATTTTCTATTATCTTATTTTTTTAAATATTGTTTACTATGTTTTATTATTAAAAAGATGGATATTTTATTTCATTTTATGTTGTTAATTATCATTATATTTATTTATTATATTTTTTTTCTTCTTATCTTATTATCAACAATATATATTATTATATTTTATTATATTCTATTGATTGTTATTATATTTCTTATTATTATGTTCTTTTCTATTATTTTTTATCATTAAAAATACATATTATTAAATTTTATTCTATTTTATTGATTATTATTTATGTTTCTTATTATATTTTTTTTCTCTCTCTCTTATTTTATTATAAAAAATACATATTATTCTGTTATATTCTTTATTAATTATTATTATTATTTTTTATTATTAAAAAAATATATATTACTCTATCATTCTATTTTATTGATTATTATTATATTTTTCATCAGTATATCTTTTAAACATTTTCTATTATTTTTTTATCATTAAAAAGATACATATTATTCTATTGTATTCTATTCTATCAATGAAAGTACATTTAGGAGAGTCTCCGACATAATAAATTAGTATTATTAGTCACTGTTCCAACATTCCTCTCGCATTCTTTGCCTTCCATCCCTCACACCTCATCATCATTCCACATTCAAGACTGAACCTTATTGCAGACTCATAAGCTCACACTTTATGTACCCTCATACCTCATAGGTTTAACCCATGTACCTTCATAACCTCACAATTTCGAACGATATGTACTTCCCGTACCCACATAACCTGGAAGTCTCACTCAACATATACCCTCATAACCTCATAATGTTTTCCTCACAACCTCATGACTTCACCCTCATAACTTCATAACCTGACCCTCATAACTTCACCCTCACAACCCCACAACACAACCCTCACAACCCCACATCCTCTCACAACCCCACACCCTCAACAACCCCACAACACCCCACAACCCCTCAACAACCCCTCACAACCCCACACACACCCCTCACAACCCCACAACATCCCCCACACACCCCTTCACAAACCACACAACCCCACAACATCCCCCTCACAACCCCCACACTTCCCTCACAACCCCACATTTATATATATAACCCCTCACACCCTCACAACCCCACACACCCCTCACAACCCCACATTTATATATATAACCCCTCACGCCCTCACAACCCACAACCTCCCCCTCACAACCCCACTTCTCCCCCCTCACAACCCCACAAACCCCCCCTCACAACCCCCCCAAAAATCACAACCCAATTTATACGTATAACCCCTCACCCCATCACAACCCCACAACAACCCTTCACAACCCCACATTTATATATATAACCCCTCACCCCTCACAACCCCACATTTATATATATAACCCCTCACCCCCTCACAACCCACAACACCCCTCACAACCCCACATTTATATATATAAACTCTCACCCCCTCACGACCCCACAACACCCCCCTCACAACCCCACATTTATATATATATAACCCCTCACCCCCTCACGACCCCTCACAACCCCACAACCTCCCACAACACCCCCCTCACAACCCCACATTTATATATATAACCCCTCACCCCCTCAACCCCACAAACCTCCCCCTCACAACCCCACAACATCCCCTTACAACACACACCCCTCACAACCCCACAACCTCCCCCAACACCCCCTCACAACCCCACAACATCCCCCTTACAACCCCACACCACCCTCAGAACTCCACAACCCCTCACAACCCACAACCCCCTCACAACCCCTCACCCCCTCACATTACCCCCTCACATCACCCCCTCACAACCCCACAACATCCCCCTTACAACCCCACACACCCCTCAGAATTCCACAACCCCCTCACAACCCCACAACCCCATCACCCCCTCGCATTACCCCCTCACAACCCCACTACATCCCCCTTACAACCCCACACACCCCTCACAACTCCACAACCCCTCACAACCCCACAAATCCCCCTCACAACCCCTCACCCTCTCACAACCCCACATCCCCCTTACAACCCCACAACATCCCCTTCAACCCCACAACATCCCCCTTACAACCCCACACACCCCTCAGAACCTCCCACAACCCCCTCACAACCCTACAACCCCCTCACAACCCCTCACCCCTTCACATTACCCCCTCACAACCCCACATCCCTCTCACACCCCTCACAACCCCACCCCACAACCTCCCCTCACAAACCCACAACCCCCTCACAACCCCCAAAAAACTCACAACCCCACAACCTCCCCCTTACAACCCGACAACTTCCCCCCGCAGACTTCCCCCCGCTGGGCCTGGGAGCGGGCGCCCTGGCAGTGGAGTTGAGGCGAGACGAGGGGGCGCTACTGAAGGACCTGCACGCCCTCCGCTTCCAGTACGGCGGGGCGACGGTCGTGCTGCACGGCCCGGGGGCGTGGGTGGAGGGGGTGGTCCAGCAGGTGGGTTTCCCCGGTTTCTGTTGTTGTTGTTGTTGTTTTTTCTTTCTTTTTTTTTCTTTTTTTTTCTTTCTTCTTCTTGTTCGTCTTTCTTCTTCTTGTTTCGTCTTCTTCTTCTTCCCCTCCTCCTTCTTCTTCTTCTCTTCTTCTTCTCTTCTTCCTCTCCTCTCTTCTTCTTCTTCTTCTTCTTCTTCTTCTTCTCTTCCTCCCTCTCTTCCTCTTCCTCCTCCTTCTTCTTCTTCTTCATTATTAATCCATCATTATCATTATTATTACTTACATAATCATTATCATCATTAGCATTGATATTATCAATTTATCATCATTATTTGTTATTATCATTGTTATTATTATATAAAGTAACTTTTATCATTTCTCGACTTTATTCCCTCTAGCTACCTATATCATAAAAAGATTTGTATATACACATATGTGTGTGTGTGTGTGTTTGTGTGTTATATCATTTCTTTTTTTTATTCCTTCTAGGTACCTACATCATAAAAAGATGTGTATATATACATATGTGTGTGATATACATATGTGTGTGTGTGTGTGTTGATATGCCTTTAAAAGTATAAAGATACGTAAACAAACATTTCAGTGGTGTCCATACTTCTTTACAATTAAAATCAATGCATCACAACGCATGTGATTACACACATATACATAAAGATAAATTTATATATATCCATATATGTGTATGCATATGTGTGTGTGTGTGTGTGTGTATAATATAATATATATATATAATATATAATATATATATATATATACATATGTGTGTGTGTGTGTGTGTGTGTGTGTGCGTGTGTGTGTGTGTGTGTGTGTGTGTGTGTACAATTTGTTTGTGTGTAAAGGAATGTCACATTTCGAAATTAAAATGCTTACTAAGGGTTTGAGTCTCAAGGAAAAATTATTTAGTTCTATAACGATTACAACAAATATAGAGGGAAAGGGGTAGAAATGAGAGGGTGAGAGAGAGAGAGAGAGAGAGAGAGAGAGAGAGAGAGAGAGAGAAGAGAGAGAAGAGAGAGAGAGAGAGAGAGAGAGAGAGAGAGAGAGAGAGAGAGAGAAAGAGAGGAGAGAGAGAACTGGAAGAAAGAGAAAGAAAGAAGTCAGGGAGAAGCAGGGGGAGAGAGGAGAGGGGACGGTAAAAGAGAAAGAGATAGAGGGTAGGAGGGTAAGAGAGAAAAAGAAGGAGAAAGAAAAGGGAAGGGAAGGAGGATAAAGAATGAGTCAATGTGTGAGTGTCTGTGTCTGTGTGTGTGCACTCATTAGGACTCATGGGACGTCGGTAAATTGATATTCCCGGAATCTTCTATCGCTCTCTCTCTCTCTTCTCTTCTTCTTCTTCTTCTTCTTCTTCTTCTCCCTCACTCATCTCTCTATGTATCTCTTCTCTCTCTCTCTCTCTCTCTCTCTCTCTCTCTCTCTCTCTCTCTCTCTCTCTCTCTCTCTCTCTCTCTCTCTCTCTCTCTCTCTCTCTCTCTCTCTCTCTCTCTCTCTCTCTCTCTCTCTCTCTCTCTACCGTCATCACTACTATTGTAATTGTTATTGTACTACTACTATGATTTTTATTATCACTATTAATATTCCTATTGTTTCGCTAGTGTTATATTTTGTTAATACAATATGCTCCCTCTTATGATTATCATTATTGGTGTAGTGCTCTTGGAAGCAGGTTTTCACGCGTGTAGACACAAACAGTCTAGTTCCAACGGTAATTCGATGTTCAAAGCCTATTGTTCAATCTCCCTCGGCATTCCACCATCAATGAACAGGCCTAAGCAATGTCCACGGAATTATATATATATCAAATTCCTTTCATACGCCACGCAAAAAAAAAAAAAAAAAAAAAAAAAAAAAAAAAAAAAAAAAAAAAAAAACGAGATTGTGCAGTGAAAAGGAACCAGCCGAGCCATACAAACCCTTCTACGCTGTTGGTTTATTGTCACAGTGTTCTTGTTATGGATGTTATTTACTCTCGTTGCTGGGTCTCATTAATTCTGGTCTCTAACACGGGAGAGAGGGAACCATGCCAATCGCTGTTACTGGGCGTCTTATCCTTCATTATAAGGGTCTACTTTTTTGCCGTGTAAGATTGTTCGATAAGTTGGTCAGAAGTTTCGCAGAAAGCCATTTTTTCTCTGCTATGTTTTCCAGGAACTTTAAGTTTTGTTCGTGATACTTAGGAAGGCTTGTTTACTATCTTAGGAGTAAAGTCATCTACAGGATACTTACGGGCTAGGCAAAATGTAACATTTTTTTTTGTTTTGTTTTGTTTTTCTCCTGTCTGTCTCTCTGTTCCTGGCTCTCTCTTCTTCCTCTCTATATTTCTTCCTATGTATCTCTCTCTCTCTCTCTCTCTCTCTCTCCTCTCTCTCTCTCTCTCTCTCTCTCTCTCTCTCTCTCTCTCTCTCTCTCTCTCTCTCTCTCTCTCTGTATATATATATTATATATGTGTGTGTGTGTTTATATATGTATACATATGTATATACATATTTATATATGTGTGTGTGTGTGTGTGTGTGTTAGAGAGCCGAATTAAGTCTCCGCTGTCTCATGCACTTTTACATGAATGCTGAATGTAGAAAAGGTATGAATGAGACTGGATATCTTCACAATACAAGATGAAGACGTAATCGAAACCGGTCAAATCCATCTCTTGTATTGTGAAGATATCCAGTCTCATTCATACCTTTTCTACATTTGTCAACATGGATACGTTTCATGAATGCTGAAGCCTGAGATTGGCACTGAGGTCGGCCCTTTCATTCTATCTACACCACGTTTCGATTCAATCAAATACACTTACTTATGCCTCCGATCGCTTGTCACTGAGCCTCCCTGTTCCAATCTGAGCCTGAGAGCCTCCCTGTCTGAGCCTCCCTGGAAGCCTCCTGTTCCCTGAGCCTCCCTGTTCCCTGAGCCTCCCTGAGCCTCCCTGTTCCATTCTGAGCCTCCCTGTTCCATTCTGAGCCTCCCTGTTCCATTCTGACCTCCCTGTCCTGAGCCATCCCTGTTCCATTGAGCCTCCCTGTTCCATTCTGATCCCTGAGCCTCCCTGTTCCATTCTGAGCCTCCCTGTTTCCATTCAGCCTCCCTGTTCCATTCTGAGCCTCCCTGTTCCATTCTGAGCCTCCCTGTTCCATCCTGAGCCTCCCTGTTCCATTCTGAGCCTCCCTGTTCCATTCTGAGCCTTCCCTGTTCCATTCTGCCTCCCTGTTCCATTCTGAGCCTCCCTGTTCCATTCAGCCTCCCTGTTCCATCTGAGCCTCCCTGTTCCATTCTGAGCCTCCCTGTTCCATTCTGAGCCTCCCTGTTCCATTCTGAGCCTCCCTGTTCCATTCTGAGCCTCCCTGTTCCATTCTGAGCCTCCCTGTTCCATTCTGAGCCTTCCCTGTTCCATCTGAGCCCCTGTTCCATTCTGAGCCTCCCTGTTCCATTCTGAGCCTCCCTGTTCCATTCTGAGCCTCCCTGTTCCATTCTGAGCCTCCCTGTTCCATTCTGAGCCTCCCTGTTCCATTCTGAGCCTCCCTGTTCCATTCTGAGCCTCCCTGTTCCATCCTGAGCCTCCCTGTTCCATCCTGAGCCTCCCTGTTCCATCCTGAGCCTCCCTGTCCATCCTGAGTTCCATCTGAGCCTCCCTGTTCCATTCTGAGCCTCCCTGTTCCATTCTGAGCCTTCCCTGTTCTGAGCCTCCCTGTTCCTTTCTGAGCCTCCCTGTTCCATTCTGAGCCTTCCCTGTTCCCTGAGCCTCCCTGTTCCATTCTGAGCCCCTGTTCCATTCTGAGCCTCCCTGTTCCATTCTGAGCCTCCCTGTTCCATTCTGAGCCTCCCTGTTTCATTCTGAGTGCTGAGCCTCCCTGTTCCATCCTGAGCCTCCCCTTTTCCATTCTGAGCCTCCCTCCATTCTGAGCCTTCCCTGTTCCATTCTGAGCCTCCCTGTTCCATCCTGATCCATTCCCTGCAGCCTTCCCTGTTCCATTCGAAGCCTCCCTGTTCCATTCTTCCCTGTTCCATTTCTGAGCCTCCCTGTTCCATTCCTGAGCCTCCCTGTTCCATTCTGAGCCTCCTGTTCCATCCTGAGCCTCCCTGTTCCATTTCCATTAGCCTCGAGCCTCTGGGTGATCCTTCGGGCCTCTCATTCTCGACCTGCCACTTACTCCTTCACAGAACTGCCTCTACGCAGATGGCTTATATTGCCGTTTCTTTTAGACATATTTCTTTAGGATTTTTTACTCCTTGCCAGAGTAGCGACTCGGTGTTGTCTCGGGATCTTCAAGTGGTTGTTTAGATCAGCAGATAGATGCATACGTTTATTCTCAGAGAAGGAAAACAACTTTGTTTTGTCTTAGGTTTCTCCCCTCCCAGATAAGATTTTTTCTTCTTCATAACCTCTTTCTTTATTATATTCACCATTTTATATTTACTGCTATTTGTACACTTTGGAATAGATTGCCTTCAGAGATTGTAATTTCTTCGACTCTTGACAGGTTTAAAACGTTAGCTAACATGTTTTTCTTACGTAATTAGCTGACTTTTTTCATTCTTTCTTAGCTATATCTTGACCTGCACTGAAACCTTGGTGTATAAATCTCGATTTTTTTCAGTGTGGTTTATTGTAAGTTAGATAATAATAATAATAATAATAATAATAATAATAATAATAATAATAATAATAATAATAATAATAATAATAGAAATAAAAATAAAAATAATAATAATAATAATAATAATAATAATAATAATATACCTTCCATGATCCGTAATTATTTCCTCTGACTGATCCAACCCGGGCTATTTGGAACCTTGGTTAGCAAATCAAAAAAAAGAAAAGAAAAAAAAAGTGGCTGTTCCATTCCTCTCTCGCTGCTAGGCACGACCTGGCCGAGTGTCCCAAGTGCCCAACCGTGCCCCTTTTCTACCTTTCCGCTCTTACCTTTCCGGGTAAAGATTACGTGCAGGCCGATTACGTGCAGGCCTTCCGGGTACGGTTCTCGCTCAACGGGAAAGCTGTTAACCGCCCCCCCCTGTGGTCGTGTTGGCATCTGATACTTGTCGGTTTTATTGGACCCTCAGGGCATGGGGTGTCTCCCGAGCGCCGGCGATGAGGCAGGGAGAGAGAGGTAGGAGAAAAGATAAGGGAGAAGGGACAGAAAATGAGGTCGAGGAGGAAAGGAGAAATTCTTGTCCATATACATGTAAATGTATGTGGGTACATACATACATATATATACATGTGTGTGTATGTGTCTTTGGATGTGTGTGTGTGTGTAAATGTATGTTTGCATGTGTGTGTGTGTAGGCGTGTGTGTTTGTGTATGTATGTATGTATAAATGTATATTTACATGTGTACGTGTGATACTCTACTATTCGCTAACCCAATGACAACATCCTCCCCCAGGCGCTGACGTCAGACCTGCTGACGCCGAGGCAGACGTGGGTGCTGCTGACGACTGACGCTGTGGATCAGGAGTCGTTCCTGGTGAGGGAGCTCCTCCGCCACCAGAACAACCTCCTCCTCGTCTCTCCTCGCCCCGCTCGAGGACGACATGTCAGCGCTGGAGGAGCAGGTCGGTTGGTTAGGTTTACACTGCTGTGCGTTTGTGTGTGTGGTGTGGGTGTGGGTGTTTTGGTGTGGTTGAGTGTGGTGGGTGTGGATGTGTGTGGTGTGTTTGTGTGTGTGTGTTGTGTGTGTGTGTGTGTGTGTGTGTGAGTGTGTGTGTGTGTGTGTGTGTTTGTTTGTGTGTTTATGTGTGTATGTGTCTGTGTCTGTGTGTGTGTGTGTTTGTGTGTGTGTGTGTGTATATGTATGTCTTTCGACTTTCGTTTACAATTTTTCTTTCTTACTTTCTTTCTTATTTTCTTTCTTTTCTTTTTCCCCTTTCGTTTTCTGTTTTCTTTCTTTCTTTCTTTTTTCTTTCTTTTTTTCTTTTTTCTTTCTTTTCTTCTCCTTCGTTTTTATATTTTTTTCCTTCTTTCTTTCTTTTTCCTTTTCTTCACTTTCGTTTTTTCTTCTTTCTTTTTTTTCTTTTTCTTTTATTCTCTTTTCGTTTTTTCTTTATTATTTTTATTTATTTATTCTCTTTCGTTTTTCTTTTTTTCTTTCTTTATTTCTTTCTTTCTTTCTTTCTTTTTCTTTCTTTCTTTCTCTTTCCTTTCTTTTCTTCTCTTTCGTTTTCCATTTTAATTCATTTATTTTCTTGTTTTTCTATTTTTTCCTTTCGTTTTTTTCTATTTTTCTTTCTTTCTTTCTTTCTTTTCTTTTGTTCTCTCGTTTTTCTATTTTTCTTTATTTGTTTATTTCATTTTTTTGTCTTTCCTTTTTCCTTTCGTTTTTCTTTTTCTTTTTGTATTTCCTCTTCCTTTTGTTCTCTTTCGTTGTCCTATTTGTTTTTATTTATTTATGTCATTTTTTTCCTTTCGCTTTTCTATTTTTCTTTCTTTCTTTTCTTTCTTTTTCTTATTTCTTTCTTCCTTTCTTTCTTATTCTTCTTTTTCCTCCTTTCACTTCATTCACATCAACCATTCTCTCTATTCCTCCTTTTCTCCTGCAGCGGACCCGTGCACTGTCCTCGTACACCGCCTACGCTACCTGCCGGTGGGCGTGGATGGGGGCGTGGCGGGATGTGGGCGTGAAAGCGGTAGGATTGAAATGACTCCGGATATTGCAGCATCTCCAACCACTTTGAACGAACATCAGTTTGAAGTTGGTTTTGTTGATGTAAGTTTGTTTTTGTTTTCTGTGAGGAGGAGGATAATGAGGAGGTGGAGGGGGAAGAGGAGGAGGAGAAGGAGGAGGAGGAGAAAGAAGAGAAGGAATAGGAGGAGAAGGAGAAGGATGGCAATGATGATAAGAAGGATGAAAATGACAATGATAATGAGAAATGATGATGAAAATGACAGTAATGAGGAGGATAACAACGAAGACTCTAATACTGACAACAACAATAACAATAAATCTCTAAAGCTTACCCTTCCCCCACCCCACCACCACCCCCACCAACCCCTCTCACTCTCTTCCCGCCAGTCCCCGAGCCTCTACCTGGTGACGGCTCCCGACGGGACGAGCCGCCTGTCGGGTTCGGCGCCGAGGTCCTGGGCTTCCTTCAGGAGGCGCTCCGCTTCACCTACAGCATCTCCGTCGTCGAGGGATACGGGACCCGGCTGCAGAACGGCTCCTGGAGCGGTCTGGTGGGCGCCGTCAAGGAGAAGGTGGGTTGGGGCGTCGGAGGTGGGTTGTGAGGTTTAGCAGTATATATTGTGAATATAATATATATATATATATATATTATATATATATATATATATATATATATATATATATATATATATATGTATATATATATATACATATACATATATATGTTTATATATACATATATATATACGAGTATATATACATATGTATTTATATATATGAATATATATACATATATATGCATACATACATACATACATATATATATATATATATATATATATATATATATATATATATATATATATATATATACTGTGACTTTCCTACAAGAATACACAAAATATGACAATCATGTTACTGAAAATGGTTGAACTTAAGTTGGTTGAACTTGCAAAAAATGGTAAAATTACACATTAAAAGTTTGTCAGTCATTATCTCAAGAAAGAAAAATGAGTTCCGTAACAAGCCAATTTCACCCATAATGAATTACAGTTATAGGATCCGTTGTGTGAAATTTATGGCTGCAGTGTACAGCTTCTGTTCAGTGTACATTCAATTAGGCAGAGTTCTTGTCCAAATATATGACTGCCCGATGTACGATGCTCTCCGTTCTGTGGTATCTGGCAACTCTATTTCAATGCACATTTCCATACAACAATTCACGCTTTTTTTCAAGTGCAAGGTGATAAAAAAAAAGTCATGACAGGTCATGTTTCTGAAAGACATTGCTTTCTCCACATAGATAAAGAGCTCCCCTATACAGACATAGGTTTAATGCACAAATATTTATGTAATAGTCCAGAGCATATGACTTTTTGATTCGATATAAATAATTTATCTTCCTTGGTTAATTGCTCAGTTTGTAAGCCTCTTAAATGTACATTCTCCAGTTACATTTTCATGTTTTGAAAAGTTATTTCAAAAGTAGAGGATAAAAGAAATAAACGAGTATGAAATAAAATGTAAAATTCATCTCTTTCTATTAAATAATCTAAAAAAAGTATAAAAAAAAGTAAAATCTTGCTTCCTTCGTGAAATTGATGCAATAAATGCATCTTTTGCTACATATTCCAAGACAAAAATACTCAGCAGTGGAATCGAAAATAAAGCGAAAATAACCCTTATGGTACATTCCAATCAACTTACAAAAATCGTGAATTTCCCATCATGTTAAACCTGTCAAACAAAGATAAAAAAAAGTGATGGTGATTGTCCTAGCGTGAACGTCACTCTAGGGGGGGGGGGGGACACGTAGGTTTCGGTCACGTGTAATATATACAATTTTCAAAAAGTGACTCGCAAGATTTAGTCCAAAAACATTTTATCTTTTGTGAAAATTGAAGCTTAATACCTTGAGCAATTGTGATGGAAAAGATGAAAGCTTTTCATATGATAAACAATACATGAAATAATATTTTTCTTATGTTTTGATGCTTCAAATCTGCTTTCTTACCTCGAGAAGTCAGTGCACACACACACACACACAACACACACACACACACACACACACACACACACACACACACACACACACACACACACACACACACACACACACACATATATATATATGTATATATATATATATTATATATATATATATATAATATATATATATATATATACATACATACATACATATATATAAACATATATACATATATAATATATAATAAATATATATATATATTATATATATATATATATATATATATATATATATATATATATATATAAGTGTGTCTGTGATTCACCCACGTCCTTGTAGGCAAAACCAAATGCAGTTTTATATCTTTAAACTTTACACATAGACTGCAAGTTTACCGGGAACAGGATTGTTCAAGAAGATAAAAGAAAAAAACTATTGCGTAATTAAATCTTCTAGAATTATGAGGAGAGGACGAAGAGAGAGGGAGGAACGGAGGGGAAGAGGAAGGGAGGGAGAGAGAAAAGAAAACAGGAAGAGACGTAGAAAGAAAAAGACACGAAGGGTGAGGAACAATTATAGTCCCTCATCTCAGTGTTCACATCCCAGCGTCTTTATTTGCATATGCTAAGATGATATATAAATAAAGTACAGATTCCTTTGACTTGCAAGTATATGAAATATTAAAATTCAAATAATAGGATAAGCATATATACCAAATATTTCTGATATGCTGAAGAAACAACAAAAAATGGTTGAGTTGCCAATTATATGGTGAATATCCTGTTGGGGCGGAACAAAGTTAAATAAGATCAAATTATAAATGCAGAATGGCAAGGAAACCGACAATAGATCAATGAACATCAAAACTACCTTCTTCATACGACTAAGGCAATTATGATTATATGTTACAGCTGGGTGTGTTGTGGGGGGGGGGGTCTTTGTGTGGGTATGGGTGTGGGTGGATGGTTGGATGTGGGTGTGCGTGCATATACGTATATATTTGTCTATATATGTGTGTGTGTGTGTATTCCCTATCAACACACACACACACTATA
The DNA here is from genome assembly GCF_003789085.1 of Penaeus vannamei. Classification (NCBI taxonomy): domain Eukaryota; kingdom Metazoa; phylum Arthropoda; class Malacostraca; order Decapoda; family Penaeidae; genus Penaeus; species Penaeus vannamei. The sequence continues at coordinate 447,151 of NW_020872287.1, forward strand.
ACTTATATACACACACTATACACACATATTATACTTATAACACACACATATTTATACTTATATACACACATTTATACTTATCTACACACATACTTATACTTATATACACACATATTATACTTATACACAATATATGTACATATTTATTCATCAAATCTGTACTTATTGATTAGATCGTTACTGCTAACGCGAAACCTTAGGGCAATTACAGCGAGTTCCCTCTTTATCAAGCGATTTAAACGAGCGATTGGATTCTATTTCGTAAAATACAATAAACCAAACACTGGTTTCTTAGATACATGCTCTCTCTCTCTCTCTCTCTCTCTCTCTCTCTCTCTCTCTCTCTCTCTCTCTCTCTCTCTCTCTCTCTCTCTCTCTCTCTCTCTCTCTCTCTCTCTCTCTCTCTCTCTCTCTCTCTCTCTCTCTCTCTCTCTCTCTCTCTCTCTCTTCTCTCTCTCTCTCTCTCTCTCTCTCTCTCTCTCTCTCTCTCTCTCTTTTCCCACCTCTCTCTGTAAACAATATCGTCCCACACATCTGTCCTTACCTGAAACAAAGACTGTACCTTTCTGTCGAAGTCCTGAATCGACATCACCACAGGAAGCATCTGCTTTGCACCTTTCACACCTGACCCCAGTTGACCCAGGTCAATTAGTCAATCAGGTCAATTCCAGGTGAATTACATCTCTTTCTCGAGCAAGCCTTGCGAACTCACCCCCCTTTTGCCATGGCCGAGTGAATCTGACACTCCAGCGGGCGGAAACAAATATCTCTGCCTTCGAAGGAACCGCCGCATAAAAGGACACGTCTCGTCAGGCAGAGGGGAGAGGGACGACATATAGACGTCGACACGGGGGGGCCTAGGTCGTCGCCACTCCGCCCTTGGCACCCGGGGAGATGGAGGTCTCTTGGGGGTCACACATCTACCTTTAGTAATTAACCCACAAGCCAAGACCCCTTTCATTCATTCACCTGCGCGAAGGCCGCCCTCTCTCGTTCACATCTGGTAGCAGCGGTGTTCCCAACCTTTCGTTCACTTCTCCTCTCTCTCTCTCTCTCTCTCTCTCTCTCTCTCTCTCTCTCTCTCTCTCTCTCTCTCTCTCTCTCTCTCTCTCTCTCTCTCTCTCTCTCTCTCTCTCTCTCTCTCTCGTTATCTGACTCTACGTTAAATAAGTCTGTCTTGAAATGGTAGTGTGCAGGAGGTCCTCTAATTAAGAACTTAAGCTTTTAATGACCGTGTCAATCAAAGGGGATTTCGTTAATTGGTAAAACGAGAAGGCAAAACAAAAACAAAAAAGTACGAGAAAGTGCGTCACGTTCACATCGCAAATCCTTCTCTGCGTGCAAGCATCAACAGATTTCTCTGTATTTCAACACAAGTAAACACTTACATGAAAATGAAAAATGAGAGATATCTTGAGAATTTCATAATCCCGAAGTGAACAATGATGTTTTGGTCACGTGTTGTAATTTCAGACGCGCAAAACTACTTTATTTGGGGCATTTAGCAAACAAGTAAGATTTAAGTGTGTGTGTAGATAGATGTGTGTGTGTGTGTGTGTGTGTGTGTGTGTGTGTGTGTGTGTGTGTGTGTGTGTGTGTGTGTGTGTGTGTGTGTGTGTGTGTGTTTGTGTGTTTGTGTGTGTGTGTGTGTTTGTGTGTTGTGTGTGGTGTGTGTGTGTGTGTGTGTGTGTGTGTGTGTGT
>NW_020872287.1:468246-475746 GCF_003789085.1 Penaeus vannamei
CTGTTTGTGTGCGTGCGTGCGCGTGTGTGTGTGTGTATGTGTGGGTGTGTTGTGTGTGTGTGTGTGTTTGTGTTGTGTGTGTGTTTGTGTGTACATGCGCGGTGTATGCGTGCGTACATGCACGTGTGTGTGTGCGTACATGCGCGTGTGTGCGTGCGTACATGCGCGTGTGTGCGTGCGTACATGCGCGTGTGTGCGTGCGTACATGCGCGTTGTGCGTGCGTACATGCGCGTGTGTGCGTGCGTACATGCGCGTGTGTGCATGCGTGTATGCTCGTGTGTGCGTACGTACATGCGCGTGTGTGCGTGCGTGTCTTCCTTGTTTGTTACGAACCCCGTTTTGGACAACACTGCCCCTTAAGAACCATTAAAAGTGATCCGATTAAGCGTCCATTTCCCTTGTACTGTTCTGCCGACGTTTCCATAGCTACATGTCCGTAATTCCGAAGATGTAGCTATGGGAACGCGTGAGGGAGAGGTTTTCTGTCGGGGCGCCACTCAGCCAAGCCGGGGATTTTCGAAGTAGGGGTCGCAAGCCAGCAAGCTCATGTTCAGCATAATGGTAATGAGAATAATAAAGATGATATTAATAAGAATGGTAATGAGAATAATAAAGATGATTTAATAAGAATTATATTTATGATATGTTAAGATAATGGTAAGAATGATATTGATAATAATGATGATGATAAATGGTAAGAATGATAATGAGAATAATAAGATGAATTAATAAGAATGATATTAATAATAATGACGATGATAATAATGGTAAGAATGATAATTGTAATAATGATGATGATAATGATGATAATGATATGGTAAGAATGATATTGATAATAATGATGTTGATAATAATGGTAAGAATGATATTGATAATAATGATGATGATAATGATGATAATGATAAGGTAAGAATGATATTGATAAATAATGATGATGATAATAATGGTAAGATGATATTGATAATAATGATGATGATAATGATGATAATGATAATGGTAAGAATGATATTGATAATAATGATGAAACTAATAATGGTAAAATGATATAGATAATAATGACGATAAAATAATGGTAAGAATGATATTGGTAATGACGATAAATAATGGTAATAGTGAATTGATAATAATAATGGTAATAGTGATATGATAATAATAATGGTAATAGTGAATTGATAATAATAATGGTAATAGTGATATTGATAATAATAATGGTAAGAATGATAGTAAAAAAATAATAATAGTGATACAAATAATAATGACAATGATAATAATAATACTAATAATAACGACAATGATAATAATAATACTAATAATAACGACAAAGATAATAATAATACTAATAATAACGACAATGATATAAAAATATTAATAATGATACAAGTGTGTGTGCGTGTGCGTGTGTATTAGTGCGTGTGTGGGTGTATTAGTGCGTGTGTGTGCAAGAGCAAGAGACGAAAGCGAACAGAGAAGGAGAGTCGAAGGAAAAATTATCACACAAGGGATAGGAAGAAAGAAAAGATTTTTTTTTTTTTTTTTTTTTTTTTTTTTTGAGTGGGAGGAGGATGTCAGGATGAATGGAAGAAATATTCGCGTAGAGAAAAGAAAGGATGAAAGGGAGACAGATTGGCGGGGGAAGGTGCAAGATATCGCCAGGGACGCTACCTTATTAATCATCCTTCTGAACCTTTTTATTTATCTATTTCCTCTTTTTTTCTATTTTTTACTTTTTTTTAGTTTTTGCGGTGGGGATATTTGGAAGGAAATTCCGTACCCAAAATTCAAAGAAATTTAGTTAAAGACCTGTACAATCATCACTTCAAATCTATGCTTATTATATAATAAATATTTTATCTAGCCACTAGGCAGGCAAGCCAGACGGAGAGAAAGCATATTAGGAAGGGCATCCGGCTATTAGAAAAAGAGAGAGAGAGAAAGAGGAAGGGAGGGAGAGAGAGAGAGAGGAGAGAAGAGAGAGAGAGAGTGAGTGAGTGAGTGAGTAAGGGAGAGAGAGAGGATATAGATAGAGAGAGAGAACAGAGAGGCAGAGTAGATAGATTGCTAGACAGATTAGATAGATAGATAGATGGATAGAGAGAGAGAGGAGAGACAGAGAGAGAGGACATAGATAGAGAGAGAGAGAACAGAGAGGCAAAGTAGATAGATTGATAGAGAGATTAGATAGATAGATAGATGGATAGAGAGAGACAGAGGAGATAGATAGAGAGAGCTAAAGGGAGAAGACTGAAAAGGAATGAAAGATAGAGACAGAGAGGGGGGGAAGAGAAAGAGGGGAGTGAATAAGAAATAAGAGAGAGAGAGAGAGAAGAGAGAGAGAGAGAGAGAGAGAGAGAGAGAGAGAGAATAAATATGAACGATTTTACAANCTTTCCCTCTTTTTTAATTTTATAAATCGGATTTTTGTTTCTAATAATAATAATTTTTATCAATTCACGCGGCTTTTAACGTTATTACATTTCTTTAATTTTTACTGTTTTCTTCCTCCTCTTTTTTCAATCCATTAAAATCAGATTTTTGTTTCTAATAATAATAATTTTCATCAATTTATGCGTCTTTTAACGGTATTATATTTCTTTAGTTTTATCATTTCATTAAATCAAAATCGGATTTTGGTTTTTATTTTTGTTATATTTATCTGCGTGAAGCCTCACTTTATTGTCTTCTGACGTGCGTTTCTGCATTACTATCAATTCAATTACATAATGCTTACAGAATTTTGTTATTTCATTTCCTGTTACAGTGAGAGGCGAAGTTTGTTCATGTTTAATATCTATAGAATCCTTTCTTTTATTTTTATATATTTGTTTATTTATATATTTTTATTTATGTTTATTTTATCTTTTGTATTTTCGTTTTTAATATTTACATAATTCTTTTTTATTTTATTCATTTATCTTAATTATCGTTTTGGACTGTTTAACACACACACACACACACACACACACACACACACACACCACACACACACACACGCACACACCCACCACACACACACACACACACACACACACACACACACACACACACACACACACACACACACACACACACACACACACACACACACACACACACACACGTAGACGCACGCACACACACACACACATATATATAAGCACATCGTATCATTAGTTTGTATAAACTAATAACGTTTCTTTATTTTCTCTCTTATATTACGCATGTCGATATTTTGTTATGTTGCTGAGCATGATGGGAATTGCAGGTTTTAGACGTAAACAAGGAATCGCTTCGTGTATTTTAAAATTACTAACTGCATGATGCCATCCATTTTCTTGTCATTTGTGATAATAAGGAATGTTCAGTTGTACCAGAAGGTAGGTTTTCGTTGTATAATAATTAACAATTGCATGTAATTAAGCTCATTGTAGTGTTTAACTTTCCATGTTGATAGCTGATAAATGTGAAATAATGCATCTTGTTTGAACACAAAGAGATTGTTCATTAAGTTTTGAGTTTTGAGTTGCATATTGTTTGTTGATATGTTTTATTCTGAGAGAAATGAACAGTACTTGACGCTCACCAGATGATGCAATGTTGTGTAATTTTACTTTGCAATATGATTTGATGTTATTTTATTCATGGAATGTAATTGATTGATGTTGCTTAATATGTGTTTTCATACCGGATTTGAATATTCAGTTATCTAAGAAATGAAATTTAATAATGTCTGAAAACTAAAATTTTGTATAAACTGTAAAGGGAATAGTCTTTTATTTAAATGGTAGTAAGGCAATACGTATAGATTTTTGTTTGCTTTTCTGTTCTAGATATCGCTTGGGAAAAAATGGGATGTGTATGTAGGTATTGCGATGTTATTGCAGGTCGAAATAAATTGTTATGACAAGACGTGTTTTTTTCTGATGACCCGTGAACACACACACACAAACATATATGTATATATGTATGTGTATATATATATATATATATATATATATATATATATATATATAATATATATATATATATATATATATAATATATATATATATATATATATATATATATATATATATATAATATATATATATATATATATATATATATATATATATATATATATATATATATATATATATATATATATATATATATATATATATATATATATATATACGTATATATACATATTCTATTATATATATACGCATACTGTGTATATATACTCATGGCATATATATATATATATTATATATATAATATATATATATATATATATATATATCATTCTTCTACATCTTACTCTCGCAAAATTATTTAGTAATACGGCAAATTATTTTGCGTCGTCGCGACCTTACGTAAGACATAATTAAGACATCTTACCTGCAGCCGGGTTGAATTTCCCAGAAATTGCCAAAGCCGCGGTCAGGAAAATCTTTCAACACAATCCGAAAGTGATTGAAAAACTTCCCGAGCGAGAGCAACGAGATTCGAGGATTGGCTTCGGAGGCAAAACAAACAATATGTGTTGTGAAGACGTGTGTTGTCCGTTCAAGAGCAGCGCCTGTAAGTTAAGAGATGAGGAGGGCGATGGTGATGTTCCCGTTTCTTCTTTTCATCTCGGATCGTTGGTTAAAGCTTGGAATCACGGGATGCTGTGCTATTTTATAAGCGGTAACCCAGCTATATCTATATCTAATTACTATATGATTCATATATATATATAATCTTGCATGTTTGTCACATACGTATCTTCACACATACATATACATATGCATATACGCCTGACCATTGCTTCCTCTGTTCATTCCTCTCTTCTTGCCTCACCAGACGTTAGAATGTTGTGTTGTCTATCTCTTCCACAAGAGCTATGTACTGTTGTAACGTTTCCTTGTTCATCCCGTTCGTCACATGCTAATAACGTGACTTGGTGCGATCTTTAAACCAGTGTATAGGAGATCAGGCAGACTCCCTGCGGGGAGCCAAGGAGCAGCACCTCGCTCCAAGGAGCTGCCGCACTCCACATCTTATTCAGTAAAGGGTCAAGACATCTTGGTTGCTACCTTAAACCCTTTGCTCACCATTTACCAACTCTTGTAGACCCAACATTTTGGCTCTTACATAAGCTCTTACAAAATTTATACATACATACATACATACATACATATATATATATATATATATATATATATATATACATATATATATATATATATATATATATATATATATATATATATATATATGTAAAAATTATTTTACAATGAACCATCAAATAGGCAAAAATGTATACCAAAGCGAACAAGTAAAAAAAAAATACAAAAAAAAGACATAATATCTGCATGAAAGCGAAAGGTCCAAGTTTACAACATGTCGAGAAGAGGAGATATGAGAGAATCTTAGGCAGGCAGGATATTAGTTGCCTGAGACGTTCTAATATAAGTTCGCGCTAAAGTTGCTTTGTTACTGTTTTTTATCTTGTCACAAAGCTTTGCGCTGCGACTCCCTTGTATCAGTTGCACATAATTTAAAAAGATAAAGATAATTGCAATATAGGTTCCCTCCCAAATAACAGTAAAAAATAATAATTGCAATAAAAGCTCCCTCCCAATAATGATATTTTGATTTTCTATTTCCTTCCCTTTAATAGAGTGAAACGTAATTGGAAACGTATCTCATAATCTTAATTAAATGTATTTGAGGTGCAGCGGACCGTGACATATAGCGGGGTACTACACTGTCAGTAATTATAGACATTTTTGTACGATGTTGTAAAACTCACTTGCACTTCTACACGTAAAAGTCCACCAATTTACGAAATTCTCTGACGAGGCTAAAAGCGGAAAAAGCAAACGTGTTGATTCTCATTTTTTTAGAACTACAATTACATCCCTCTATTGAAATCCTCTTCGAAAGCTTCGTAGCAATTTTTACTGGAGTTAATTGGATGAGAAGCCAGTGCTACCCAATAGGTTTGAAGGAAGAGAAAAAGAGAAAGAGAGAAAAAGATTAGGAGTAAAGGTTGTTGGAGAGAGAATGCGAGAGAGGGGTAGGAAGTCTGACATACAGACAGAAACACACACACACACACACACACACACACACACACACACACACACACACACACACACACACACACACAACACACACACACCCCGCGTGTGTGCATGTGCGTATATGGGTGATTTTTACAAGCCTCACTTTCGAATACTAAAAGTTTTGGTGGTACCATTTCGTGTTAGTGTGTGGGTGGTTGGGGAGTCACTCCCTTTTGGTACCAAGATATACACCAAATTACGCTACCTGTCTAATCGCGGACCAATAAAGTCGAAGATTTAAACTTGTCACTCAAGTATTTGAAGAACTTTCCATCCTCTTGTCTAAACCTTTGACAAACTACTCCACGGAACAGATTTATATGAAGTGGAAGCAATAAAACTTCCTTTAAATCTATCGATACTTTGCTTTTGACATTTTTTTCTTTAAATTTCGGATTCTTGTCTCTTAGTCTCTGCTTTCTATTCCAGTGATCAATTTTTGCTCGACAGCTTCGCAAGCACTGGAAAAATGGGGATTACTTTAGAGCAGACTTTGTCCTTGTAACATGAAAGTTTTCTGTACATAATCATTAACATCTGGTGATTGGATTACTGTATATATGTATGTGGAGAATGATAAGCTTTATCTTCAGGTGATAAGGATATAGAAAAATCAGCTTATTCAGAAAAGTTGGTATTTTATCTGACGAATTTGCAAATAAGACGAATTTGTCAATAAAAACAACAAAGGGAATAGCAAAGAAAAATTAAATTGCTCATAAGATTTTATTTTCTTCAAACACCTGAATAGGAATTATTAACGCTGAAATCGGATTAAGGCATAAATTGTCTCCAGATGCTTCCACACATCTGAAAATTTGGTCAAGAACTGAAAAAAAAACTTCGTGTTCAACGCAACGGAATATAAATATAGTTATCTTTTATTAATTAAATACAAGACCTCAGGATTAGTTGCTGAAAATAAATAGGTAAACATATGCGTATGAAAAGTTTTCAGAAGTTATGTTTTGAATAGCGTAAGACCTCAGATTTTGAAATCAGTAAAAATATAATAATCTAATAAACAAATATTTCATTTCATTCATTCACTGGAAAATGGAAATAAAAAAAAAACAATAGACAATAACAGCACCCATCACAACAACAATCACAACCAATACCATCACCAATAATAACCAATATGCATAAATGACCAAAACCAAATCTACCTCCGCGACTTGGGCATCACCTCTGAATATTAATCCCTCCACAAACTATAACTCAAGTTTGCGTTGAAAGTTGCGCGGCCACAAAGTTCGGCCACGTCGGCTGGGACATCGTGCAAGTCGTGTTACAATATATTATGCTTTCTCTTTAGGTAATAAAAGCATTTTCATACATTTTTTTTTTTTTCAGTGGAGGGGAGCAGGACATGTTATGAATTACGGTTAAAGTAATTCTCTTACTATGGCTTAGGGTAGAGTT
>NW_020872287.1:493246-495746 GCF_003789085.1 Penaeus vannamei
ATTAATTATTAATACCACACACATCACACACTGCAGATGAAACAACGAAGGAAGACCAAGAGAAACGCACGAATCTGCGTAGGTCTCTTCGCCTCTATTGCTTCTTGCATGCCTCAAGAAGCAATTTAGCGAAAATACCTTCGGCGGATTCGTGGCGTTCTCTGGTCTTTCCCTTCGTTGTTAAATTGGTTTGTTCCACACGATTTCACATACATACATATACATATATACACATATATTCACACACACACACACATCCACCTATACCACACACACACACTAATATAGCCATAGATTATACTACACACACTAGCAGAATTGTAACCAACCCATATATATATATATATATTTATATATATATAGTATATATACTATATATATATATCATATATATCAACTATATATATATAATATATATATATATTATATATTATATATATATATATATATATATATATATATATATATATATATTATATATATACATAATATATATATATATATATATATATATATATATAATATATATATATATTATATATATATATATACATATACATACATATAGATATAGATATATATATATTTATTATATAATATATATATACATATACATATACATACACATACATATAGATATAGATATATATAGATAAGATGTATAGATATATACATGCAGATAAGTAGATAGATATTAACATATATATATATGTGTGTTATATAAATATATATATATATATATATATATATATATATATATTATATATATAGTATGTATATATATATATATATATATATAATATATACTTATATATATATATATGTATGGCGTGTTTATGGGTGGAATAACTATATTAAGGGTTGAATGTGTAAGTTTTCCCGTATCAGATTTCAATTCATAATTTCCCTCAACTCAACATTCCTATTTCCATAATCAATCAAAATACTTACTCAAAATTTGTAGATATTCTTTCCACATCACATATCAATTTTGTTAGAATATACAATCATTAGTGTGTAAATACAAAGAGAGTATTGAGAGTATACTTCCTTGGTTCAACCAGGAAGTATACTGGAGATCATATCATAACCAAAAGTCTCTTAATTGAACCTTTATAATACCAAACGTCATTTTTTTATTCAAACAGCTTCATTAATTGACTCCCGGAATCTTTTGTCAACGTATTATTTTTTTCTCCTCTCGCTAATTTCACTAAAAGTACGTATTGATAAGCGTTGATTACACTATTTATTTATTTGTTTATTGTTTATTTATTGTTTATTATATATTGATTTATTATATATTATTTGTTTATTATTTATGATATATTAAATATTTATTATTTATTATATATTTATTTTATTATTTATTATATATTATTATTATTTATTTATATTATTTTTATTTATTATTTTTTATTATATATTATTTATTTATTATTATTATATATTATTTATTTATTATTTATTATATATTTATTTATTTATTATTATTTATATAGTATTTATTGTTGATATTGCCTCATCTCGACTTTAAATGGGTGAAAAAAAGCAGTAAGGATTAATTTTTTCCAAATCAGTTAACAGGAAAAGGGATTTTAATATAACTTGATCAAAATTGTGAAAAGGCGTTTGAAAAGGAGATAAAAGGCATTTCTCATCTTCGTGGACAAAGGAACAAACCCGAACTAAGGAGCCGAGCAGAAGACAATAAAAGCGGAAGAGACCAATGGAAATAAGAAGAGAAGAAAATGACAAAGAAGATGCAGACATGATGCAGAAGAGAATCAGAAACATTTTACAAATTGTTGCAAATCTGCTTTTGCTGCAGAAAGCGAAGGAGAGAAGCGTGAAAGAGAAAACACTCAAAAAATAGAAAAATGGATATCGGATAAAAAGAAGATAAAAATGCAGTAAATTTGCAAGAAAATAGAATGAGGAAAGACAAGGAATATGAGAGCATGTCTCCCTTTTCTTAGAAATTCCTTCTTCAGCTTTCTCATCTTGATAATGAGCATCTGTAAATCTGTCTTTTCATCTATTCATCTGTCTGTCTGCCTATCTATCTATTCATCTGTCTGTCTGGCTGTTCATCTATATCTATCTGTTAAACTATTCATCTGTCTTTCTGTCTGTTTCTCTGTCTGTCTGCCTATCTATCTATTCATCTGTCTGTCTGGCTGTTCATCTATCTGTATATTTATCTATGTGTTAATCTATTCATCTGTCTTCCTGTCTGTTTCTCTGTCTGTCTGCCTATCTATCTATTCATCTGTCTGTCTGGCTGTTCATCTGTCTGTATATTTATCTATCTGTTAAACTATTCATCTGTCTTTCTGTCTGTTTCTCTGTCTGCCTGCCTATCTATCTATTCATCTGCCTGTCTAGCTGTTCATCTGTCTGTATATTTATCTATCTGTTAATCTATTCATCTGTCTGTCTGTCTGTTTCTCTGTCTGTCTGCCAATCTATCTGTTCATCTATCTGTATCTATTCCTAT
>NW_020872287.1:498246-508246 GCF_003789085.1 Penaeus vannamei
TCCGTTTGACGAGGGAGAGGAAGAGAGAAGGAGGAGGGAGAGGAAGAGACAGAGGAGAGAGGAAAGGAAGGGGAAGAGGGAAGGCGGGAGAAGGAGATGAGAGAAGGAGGGAAGGAGAGGAAGAGAGAAGGATGTAAGGAAGGAGAGGGAAGAAGAGGAGGGGAGAGGGAGGGGAAGAGAGAGAGGAAGGGATGGGAGGGGAAGAGAGAAGGAGTAAGGAGAGGAAGAGAGACAGGAGGGAGAAAGGGGAGAAGAGAGAAGAACGGAGGAAGAGGTAGGGGAAGAGAGAGGGAGAGGAGAAGAGAGAAGGAGGGAAGAGGAGAAGAGAGAAGGAAGCAATAGAGAAAAGAGAGAAGGATGGAGGAAGAAGAGGGGAAGCGAGAAGGATGGAGGAAGGGGAGAGAGCGAGTCAATGAACATTCCACTCCGGTATATGAAACGCAACATCGCTCCACTACCGGCTCTGCTTGCAACGCCGAACAATTCACGCGAGCGGCGGCCGTGCCTCGTAAAAGGCCGAGCCCGCACGCCCCCGTTCCCACCAGCGGCGTCCACGGCTTCCTCCCTTCTCGGAAACCTCCTCTGGGGGGGGGGGGGGGCTTCCGGCGTCTAGAGGCCAGGACGTGACTCCCAGGTTAATGGCGGGGGTTCAGAGGTTCAGAAATGAACGATACATTGAGGATTGTGTTTCTTGGGTAGCACTTCGAATTTCAGACTTAAACGGGAATAAACTGCACTACGTTTGAGATTCATGCTTCATGTGTGTGTGTGTGTGTGTGTGCATATGTATATATATATATATGTGTGTGTGTGTGTGTGTGTGTGTGTGTTGTTGTGAGCGTGTGTTGTGTATGTGTGTGGATGGGTGTGTGTGTGTGTTGTGTGTGTGTGTGCGGATGGGTGTGTGTGTGTGTATATATGCATATGTATATATATTTAAAAAATCTCTCTCTCTCTCTCTCTCTCTCTCTTCTCTCTCTCTCTCTATATATATATATATATATATATATATATATATATATATATATAATATATATATATATATATATATATATGTGGAAAGATGTCAAAGATAATAAAACAGATATATTAGATGAAGATGAGGAAGAAGAAAAAATAAATGAATTAAATTAGAAAATGGATTACAAAACTATTAGGAGAAGAAAGAACACTGGAGAGAGAGAGAGAGAGAGAGAGAGAGAGAAGAGAGAGAGAGAGAGAGAGAGAGAGAGAGAGAGAGAGAGAGAGAGAGAGAGAGGAGAGGAGGAGAGAGAGAGCGAGAGGAGGGGTGAAGAAGACAGAGAAAGTGAAAAACAGAAGTATCAGCTTTCAGAAATGAATTTTTCTTACACTATGAATAATTTAAGAACTGCATTCATCCCTATGGCTGAATCAATATTCATGCTTTCTGCTGCCATCTGCCGTTCCATAAATATAGAGGAAGAGGAGGAGGGAGGAGAGAGCGAATGGAAATATAGAAGAGAGTGAATATGCGAACATTCCACTCCAGAATATGCAATGCAAAAGTGCGCGTCCACAGACCTTCTCCCTGCAACACCAAACTATTCATGCAAGCGGCAACCGGGCCTAATAAAAGCCCAGATTGTACACTTCTGTTCCCATTAACGCGGTCGAGAAGTGTTTACTGTCCTCGGAAAAAAAATATATTGTTGTGTTGTATTTCGGAGTTTATTTCCGAGGTAGGGAAGTGGCCCAGGGTAACCTCTGAATGGCGGGTAACGTAATATTACGTTCTTAGAAGGGAAGGGCGGGTAGCGTAATATTACGTCTGCATCGGAAGGACGGGGGACGTAATATGACGTCTAACCATTGGGTGGGTTGGCCTTGGCTCGTCTGAGTGGGTGTTCTCACTCCTCTTTGGCAACCGTTTCTGGATTAATGATGGAGGTTGCAAAAAAATGCAGGAAAGATAAGTTATTCCCCTAAATTTAGCCTGGTTATTGAAGGCTTCCATTTCCAACCGTGAAGAGAAATGAATTGTTAGGTGAGTTATACGTATTCGATTCTAAGAGATATTTTCGACTGGTACACAGTATTTTGGAATGTAATAATCTAGAAGGCTTTTGATGTGCGGGTTGAGCTGTTATAGATACCCAATACAAGTATGAATATGCATGAAAATAAGTTAGAAAGTAGGAAGTATCTGGCAACTCGAGGAATGTTTACCGCCAGTCCAATTCCTGTCGCGCGGGAGGTGTCCGAATGGCTCTAATATGGCTTTAGAACAGTGGATGCTAACTATATGGTCGCGTCCCTGATGAAGGTCGCAATATTTTTATTATTATTATTAGGCTAAGACACATTTCTGGTAAAATCTCATTAAAATCTGTTCATAATTTTAGAGATAAATCAAAATTAAAAATCCTGGATCAACGATCACCACCAAACTGCAACGAAGTCTAAGTTAGGCTGACATACCTCTGGTAAAATCTCATAAAATTTTGTTCATAATTCTATGAGTTATCCTTGTAACAAAGCCATAAACAACCAAACAACAAACAAACAAATTGGGGTAACGAACATATAAATATATACAAATCTATAAATATAAGGTCAAGAAATACACGGTAACGATCTGTTTTATACATATATATCACATATACCTACTGTTACACCACCCTGTATTTGTATTTTTGTATTTCAGGGGAGTGTTAGTTATGTTAAATTAAGTAAGTTTATTTACCACCCTGGCTAACTGCCCAGGCGTTTTGAAAAGTGGGTTTTTCGTCCCGTAGACTTACACCGCCGGGTCTGGGGCCTCTGGAGTGCGTGCGCGCGAGCCCTCCTCTCACGTCCCGGCCTGCGAGTGTGATATTCACTGGTATAGAGAACCATTATATTCCAGGCCGGTATTTTATTTTGTAGAATCCCATTATAGCAATAATAAAGGGAAATAAAATTTTATCATATAGAACTATTTCATATATCATTTGTTATTCATGTTGTAAAATAAAGGAAGTTAAAGAATCACATTTCTGTACGCAACATTTATACGTGTAGCACATGTATTTTTAGTGCGAAATAAACGAAATATGGCTCATTTTGTAGCTGAGAAGTATATATATTCAATGATGCAATTAGGTTTTGCTGCCTTTTTCGTGCTTCTTGTAAGTGACCTTTATAAAGAAGAAAAAAAAAACTTTTATGGTGTTTAAAAGTCGTCCACGTAAAATATTCACATATTCGAAATCGAAAAATGTCTTTCCACATATGATAGGTAAAGATTGTTCTATTCAGAAATGAAATCAGAATGTCTATACTTCCCTTTTTCTTTCTCTCTCTTTCTTTCTTCTCTTTCTCTCTCTCTCTCTCTCTCTCTCTCTCTCTCTCTCTCTCTCTCTCTCTCTCTCTCTCTCTCTCTCTCTCTCTCTCTCTTCTCTCTCTCTCTCTTTCTCTTTCTCTTTCTCTCTCTCTCTCTCTCTCTCTCTCTCTCTCTCTCTCTCTCTCTCTCTCTCTCTCTCTCTCTCTCTCTACACTGGGAATTTTCGCAAGACTTCAGAATGCAGGTAGATGAGAGATTATTATATTGTAAGATTAATCTTCTACCTATTATTGTATATATCACGCTAATTATGAAAAGAAAAAGAAAATCTACAGCGGTTATTTCGAAAGTATACTTATTTCGGAGCGAACTCTCTAACAAACGCATATTTAGTACAAAATAAACGTATTTGGGATCATTTTGTAGATAAATAAAAGATCTCGATAATGTGCTCACCTTAAGTAGAGTCTGTAG
Source organism: Penaeus vannamei (assembly GCF_003789085.1). NCBI lineage: Eukaryota > Metazoa > Arthropoda > Malacostraca > Decapoda > Penaeidae > Penaeus > Penaeus vannamei. Next base: position 502,004 of record NW_020872287.1, read on the forward strand.
TTCATTCATATATTTGGCGTATGTGTGTGTGTGTGTGTGTGTGTGTGTGTGTGTGTGTGTGTGTGTGTGTGTGTGTGTGTGTGTGTGTGTGTGTGTGTGTGTAAGATAATATAAGAGCTTCAGCCCGTCTAATCACAGAGAAGGTGAGGCCAAAGTGTCGTCTCATCCAGGCAGAACATTTTCATTTCCTTTCCTTTCCCTCATGTCTACGTCAGATCTCGAGAGTATCATTCAGTGTTGCAACCGCTAACCCACGCCCATGAAAGCCCAGATTCACGACCTTGAGTTGTGCCTTGATTAGACAAAACCGCCTCTTGCATGAATTTTGGCGTTGCAAGGAGAAGACCCGAGGCGAGGGCAATGTTGCGTTTCATAGTCTGGAGTGGAATGCTCGTATATTCCCCCCTCTCCCTCCCCCACACCCTCTCCCCCCACACCCTCGTTCACACTAGCCCATACGGTGCGCTGACTGATAACATAAAACAGACAATAAACTGGATATACCGAAAGAGAGAATAATTAACGCTGTACACTATATTCTCTTTATGGTGTATATCTAACATAGAGAGAGATAGAAAAGTTTTATTCTGTGTAGTGTGTATATCTGGCACAAGCAGACAGATAAATAAGTTCTATTCTGTCAACAGACAATAATTGGATATACAGAAAGATAGAATAATTAATGCTGTATACCATATTCTATGGTGTATATCTAACATAAAATAGATAAGTTCTATTTCTGTGTGGTGTGTATATCTAGCACAGGTAACAGGTAAATAAGATCTATTCTGTGTAATGTGTAGTATCTAGCACAGGCAGACAGGTAAATAAGATCTATTCTGTGTGGTGTGTATATCTAGCACAGGCAGACAGGTAAATATGATCTATTCTGTGTAGTGTGTAGTATCTAGCACAGGCAGACAGGTAAATAAGATCTATTCTGCGTAGTGTGTATATCTAGTGTTATAAGCTCTATTTCTGTCAAGTCACTTTGAAGTAATATCCAGAGACCATTAATTCAAAGCCTTGATATTATTGTTCATTCTTCACCTCCTGACACTCGGTCGTTATCCTGAGTGCCACGTCCTTCGGCTCTAAACACCGGAAGCCCGAGAGGTTTCCGAGAAAAGGAAGCTCTGGGTCGGCGTCAAAATTGAAGGGAATTGAAGCGTAGGTCCGTGCTTCTATTACGGATTGACCCCCCCCCACACACACCCCACCACCCCGTCAATTGCATGCATTTTTACGGGTATTGCGAGGAGACCTGTGGGTGGTGTGAGCGGGGTTTCCATTTTCGAGGGTTCTCTGTTTACATTTTTTCGTTTTTCTTTTCTCCTTTTCTCTCTTTATTCCCTTTTCTATTTCCCTTTCCTTCTTTCTTTTCTCTATCCCCTTCCTTTCCTTTCCCCCTTCCTTTCCTTTCCCTCATGTCTACGTCAGATCTCGCGAGTATCATTCAGTGTTTGCAACCGCTAACCCACGCCCATGAAGCCCAGATTCACGACCTTGAGTTTTGTGCCTTGATTAGACAAAACCGCCTCTTGCATGAATTGTTTGGCGTTGCAAGGAGAAGACCCGAGGCGAGGCAATGTTGCGTTTCATAGTCTGGAGTGGAATGCTCGTATATTCCCCCCTCTCCCCCCCCCCCCCCCACCCCCACCCCCCACACGCTCTCCCTCCCTCCACCCCTTTTCACTAGCCCATACGGTGCGCTGACTGGTAACATAAACAGACAATAAACTGGATATACCGAAAGAGAGAATAATTAACGTTACACTATATTCTCTTATGGTGTATATCTAACATAGAGAGATAGAAAAGTTTTATTCTGTGTTAGTGTGTATATCTGGGCACAAGCAGACAGATAAATAAGTTATATTTCTGTCAACAGACAATAAACTGGATATACAGAAAGACATACTAATTAACGCTGTACACTCTATTCTATGGTGTATATCTAACATAAATAATTCTATTCTGTGTAGTGTGTCTATCTAGCACAGGCAGACATGTAAATAATTCTATTCAGTCAATTCACTTTGGCTGATAACAGACAATAAACTGGATATACGAAAGATATAATAATTTAACGCTGTACACTATATTATTCTATGGTGTATATCTAACATAAATAGATAAGTACTATTCCGTGTAGTGTGTCTATCTAGCACAAGGCAGACATGTAAATAAGTTCTATTCTGTCAATTCACTTTGGCTGATAACATAAACAGACAATAAATTGGATATACCGAAAGATAGAATAATTAACGCTGTACACTATATTATTCTATGGTGTATATCTAACATGAATAGATAAGTTCTATTCTATGTAGTGTGTATCTAGCACAGGTAGACATGTAAATAAGTTCTATTCTGTCAACAGACAATAAATTGGATATACAGAAAGATAATTAATGCTGTATGCCATATCCTATGGTGTATATCTAACATAAATAGATAAGTACTATTCTGTGTAGTGTGTCTATCTAGCATAGGTAGACAGATAAATAAGTTCTATTCTGTCAAGTCACTTTGGCTGATAACATAAACAGACAATAAACTGGATATACAGAAAGATAGAATAATTAACGCTGTACATTATATTCTCATATAGTGTATATCTAACATAGATAAGTTCTATTATGTGTAGTGTGTATATCTAAGATAGGTAGACAGATAAATGTTCTATTCTGTCAACAGACAATAAAACTGGATATACAGATAATTAACGCTGTACACTATATTCTCCTATGGTGTATATCTAACATAGACAGATAGATAAGATTTATTCTGTGTAGTGTGTATATCTATCACAGGCAGACAGGTAAATAAGTTCTATTCTGTGTAGTGTGTATATCTAGTGTGTATAAGCTCTATTCTGTCAAGTCACTTTGAAGTAATATCCAGAGACCATTAATTCAAAGCCTTGATATTATTGTTGTTCATTCTTCACCTCCTGACACTCGGTCGTTATCCTGAGTGCCACGTCCTCGGCTCTAAACACCGGAAGCCCCGAGAGGTTTCCGAGAAAAGGAAGCTCTGGGTCGGCGTCAAAGAGAATTGAAGGGGAATTGAAGCGTAGGTCCGTGCTTCTATTACGGATTGACCCCCCCCCCACACACACCCCACACCCCCGTCAATTGCATGCATTTTTACGGGTATTGCGAGGAGACCTGTGGTGGTGTGAGCGGGGGTTTCCATTTTCGAGGGTTCTCTGTTTACATTTTTTCGTTTTGTCTTTCTCCTTTTCTCTCTTTATTCCCTTTTCTATTTCCCTTTCCTTCTTTCTTTTCTCTATCCTCTTTCCTTTCCTTTCCCCCCTTCCTTTCCTTTCCCTCATGTCTACGTCAGATCTCGAGAGTATCATTCAGTGTTGCAACCGCTAACCCACGCCCATGAAGCCCAGATTCACGACCTTGAGTCTGTGCCTTGATTAGACAAAACCGCCTCTTGCATGAATTGTTTGGCGTTGCAAGGAGAAGACCCGAGGCGAGGCAATGTTGCGTTTCATAGTCTGGAGTGGAATGCTCGTATATTCCCCTCCACTCCCCCACCCACCCCCTCTCCCCTCCCCCCCCCCGCCCCCCTCACCCCTTTTTCACTAGCCCATACGGAGCGCTGACTGATAACATAAACAGACAATAAACTGGATACACCGAAAGATAGAATGATAAGGCTGTACATTTTATTCTCATATGGTGTGTATCTAACATAATTAGATAAGTTCTATTCTGTGTAGTGTGTCTATCTAGCACAGGTAGACATGTAAAAAAGTTCTATTCTGTCAATTCACTTTGGCTGATAACATAAACAGACAATAAACTGGATATATAGGAAGATAGAATAATTAACGCTGTACACTATATTATTCTATGGTGTATATCTATCATAGACAGATAAGTTCCATTCTGTGTAGTGTGTATATCTAGCACAGGCAGACATGTAAATAAGTTCTATTCTGTCAATTCACTTTGACTGATAACGTAAACAGACAAGAAACTGGATATACCGAAAGATAAAATCATTAACGTTGTACACTATATTCTGTGGTGTATATCTAACATAGATAGATAAGTTCTATTCTGTGTAGTGTGTATATCTAGCACAGGTAGACAGATAAATAAGTTCTATTCTATCATCAGACAATAAACTGGATATAACCGAAAGATATAATAATTAACGCTGTACACTATATTATTCTATGGTGTATATCTAACATAAATAGATAAGTTCTATTCTATGTAGTGTGTATATCTAGCACAGCAGACAGGTAAATAATTTCTTTTCTGTTAAGTCACTTTGGCTGATAACATAAACAGACAATAAACTGGATATGCTGGATATACGCTGTACACTATATTATTCTATGGTGTGGATCTAACATAGATAAATTCTATTCTGTGTAGTGTGTATATCTAGCACAGGCAGACAGATAAATAAGTTCTATTCTGTGTAGTGTGTATATCTAGTGTGTATAAGCTCTATTCTGTCAAGTCACTTTGAAGTAATATCCAGAGACCATTAATTCAAAGCCTTGATATTATTGTTCATTATTCACCTCCTGACACTCGGTCGTTATCCTGAGTGCCACGTCCTCGGCTCTAAACACCGGAAGCCCCGAGAGGTTTCCGAGAAAAGGAAGCTCGTGGTTGGCGTCAAAGAGAATTGAAGGGGAATTGAAGCGTAGGTCCGTGCTTCTATTATGGATTGACCCCCCTCCCCCCTACACACACACCACCCCCGTCAATTGCATGCATTTTTGGGGTATTGCGAGGAGACCTGTGGTGGTGCGAGCGTGTGTTCCATTTTCGAGGGTTCTCTGTTTGTATTTAATCGTTTTGTCTTTCTCCTTTTTTCTCCTTATTCCCTTTCTACTTCTTTTTTCTTCTTTCTTTTCTCTATCCCCTTCCTTTTCTCCCCCCTTCCTTCCCCTACCCTTCCTTTCCTCTCCCCCCTTCCTTTCCTTTCCCTCATGTCTACGTCAGATCTCGAGAGTATCATTCAGTGTTGCAACCGCTAACCCACGCCCATGAAGCCCAGATTCACGACCTTGAGCTTGTGCCTTGATTAGACAAAACCGCCTCTTGCATGAATTGTTTGGCGTTGCAAGGAGAAGACCCGAGGCGAGGCAATGTTGCGTTTCATAGTCTGGAGTGGAATGCTCGTATATTCCCCTCCCCCACCGCCACCCCACACCCTCTCCCCCACCCCACACCCCCTCCCTCACCCCTTTTCACTAGCCCATACGGAGCGCTGACTGATAACATAAACAGACAATAAACTGGATATACGAAAGAGAGAATAATTATGCTGTATACTATATTATTCTATGGTGTATATCTAACATAAATAAATAAGCTCTATTCTATGTAGTGTGTGTATCTAGATAAATAGTAGTAGACAGATAAATAAGTTCTATTCTGTCAATTCACTTTAGCTGATAGCATAAACAGACAATAAACTGGATATACTGAAAGACAGAATAATTAATGCTGTATACTATATTCTATGGTGTATATCTAGCATAAATAAGGTCTGTTCTGTGTAGTGTGTATATCAAGCATAGGTAGACATGTAAATAAGTTCTATTCTGTCAATTCACTTTGGCTGATAACGTAAACAGACAAGAAACTGGATATACCGAAAGATAAATAAATTAACGTTGTACACTATATTCTGTGGTGTATATCTAACATAGATAGATAAGTTCTATTCTGGTGTAGTGTGTATATCTGGCACAAGCAGACAGATAAATAAGTTATATTCTGTCAACAGACAATAAAGTGGATATACCGAAAGATAGAATAAATAACGCTGTACACTATATTATTCTATGGTGTATATCTAACATAAATACATAAGTTTTATTCTGTGTAGTGTGTATATATAGCATAGGTAGATAGATAAATAAGTTCTATTCTGTCAAGTCACTTTGGCTGATAACATAAACAGACAATAAACTGGATATACAGGAAGATAAAATAATTAACGCTGTACACTGTATTCTTCTTATGGTGTATATCTAACATAGAGAGATAGAAAAGTTTTATTCTGTGTAGTGTGTATATCTGGCACAAGCAGACAGATAAATAAGTTATATTCTGTCAACAGACAATAATCTGGATATACAGAAAGATAGAATAATTATAACTATACACTATATTATTCTATGGTGTATATCTAACATAAATAGATAAGTTCTATTCTATGTGGTGTGTATATCTAGCACAGGCAGACAGGTAA
>NW_020872287.1:515746-518246 GCF_003789085.1 Penaeus vannamei
CTATTTGTGATTTTACACTATTTGAGTACTTTTTCCAGGGTACAACCAAAGCTCGTATTTGTAAGGCTTTATCGATTTTGGACAGCTCAAAGCGCGTTAAATTAAAATAAAAACGCTCAATATAGCTTAATGGTGCGAGGAAAATATGCAAAAAAAAATATAAAGAAATTTCATTGAATTCTTTCGCACTCTATATTAGCATCCGTTCCTTCATCGTTTACTTATCGTTATTTAACAAAAATAGTCTTAGGCCAATTCTAAACACAGTGAGAAAATTACATTGGCCATTTCTCAAGTGTTTGGATGTTTAGATGTGGATTGCCAGTAATATTCCCATTCACTAAACTTCCTGGAACTATGTACATTATATAACCACACAATAGTACCCTTACTCTCACGCAATCAGTATATACCAGGAAGCGAAAGACTGACTGTTTATAAAAGAGACAAACTTCTATGTTCCAGTGTTATTCAATGCTAGCAGAATAATGCTGCTCAGTTCAATTGTTAGAGGTGGCAAAATTCTGCCGAATAAGTGCGTCTGTGTTTATATATTGTAGGAATAGTCTACTTGTATGTCCTGTTTATCATTCACAGTTCGCGTGTGAGAGAGAAAGAGGAAGCGAGAGGGAGAACGTAAGCGAGAGAGAGGGAGAGCGAGACACAAATAGAGGAGAGAGGAGAGAGAAGAGAGAGAGAGAGAGAGAGAGAGAGAGAGAGAGAGGAGGCTAGAGCGAGAACGTGAGAGAGAGAGAGAGAGAAGAGAGGACAGAAGAAGAGAGAGAGAGAGAGGAGGAGAGGAAGAAGTGAGAGAGAGGAGAGAGAGAGAGAGAGAGAGAGAGAGAGAGAGAAGAGAAGAAGACGACAAGACAGAAGAGAAAAACAGACAAGAGAAAAGAGAAGAGAGAGAGCGTGAGCCGGCGAGCGAAAGAATGACAGAGAGAGAGAGAATGTGAGCGAACGACAGACAGAGAAGAGGAAAGAATTTGAGCGCAGTTCCTCCTAAAAGCTTTGGAACTTTGGATTCACATTTTTTTTAAGGGAACGTTATACTAGAGAAATATTCTAAATGCTGAAACAGTACCATCTAGGCTAAATGCAACTGTAATATATGTATGGAAAGTTCTTCTTCTTTTTTTCTTTGACGAACCCATTTCTCTTGACAGCTACAATTAAGACTATTTACATGTAGATATACACGCGCTCACATTCTAGTTCCATTTACTTTGTGTACGTATATCCATATACATACAATCACACACACACACACACACACACACACACACACACACACACACACACACACACACACACACACACACACACAACAACACACACACACACACACACACACACACACACACACACACACACACACACACACACACACATACATACTAATATATATAATACATATATATATATATATTATATATATATATATATATATATATGGTATGTATGTATGTATGTATGTGTGCGTATGTATATATGTGTGTGTGTACATATGCACATACACACACACAGGAGAAAGCTTGAGGCGATGCAATGTTGCGTTTCATGGTCTGGAGGGGAATCTTCGTATATTCTCTCCCCCTCTTTGTTGCATCTTATTCTGCGATGAATTTTGCTCTTTCTCTCTTCTCTCTAGTTATCTATCTCTCTATTCTCTCTCCCCCACACACACATACACACACACACACACACACACACACACACACACACACACACACACACATATATATATATATATATATATATATATATATATAATATATATATATATATGTGTGTTGTGTGTGTGGTGTTGAAGGCAATTACATGAATGCAAGAGTACATTTTGTACAGTACTGTTTTGACTGCTGTCGACATATACAATTTAATTTTAGTAATTTCAGTATATTCAGTTAATTTTCCAATAGACTAATTTTTAATGTTTGGATCAAAAGAGCACATTTTGGTACAAGCGAAGACAGTGAAAATTAAAAAAAATATATTCGTTTTTTTTTACTGGAGTTAGGCGACCGCAGCGACTATGGACTAAATGTTTCAAAAGCCGGTTAATTATTTATTTCACTTGGATGTAGCGTCGAATTTTTGGATAATAACGGAATGAGAGAATAGTCCAATGTACAGGATTCGAGGTTCATTAGTTTTTAAATTTCTGGTGAAGAATTTGGAAAGATCTCTCTTAAGCTGATGTAAATGATGGTGATTTTTTATTTATTTTTTTTTTTTTTTTTTTTTTTTAGGGAGTGGGGGGGGATGAGTTCCATTATACATTTCATAACGAATGTTTGTTTTCTTTCTCTCTTTTTTTGAAATATCAGATATTTTCCCTTTACGACAAAATCACATTATTAAACTACATTTTTTATTTACATATCTACGGAGAACTTCCATACTCATAGACAACCGCAAAAAAAAAAAAAAAAAAAAATAAAAATAAATAAAAAATAAAATAAAAAAAATAAATAAAAAGAGAAAAAAAATTAGAAAG
>NW_020872287.1:548246-551046 GCF_003789085.1 Penaeus vannamei
ATTAATTTAGAGAGCATGAGATGTTAATTGGTAATGGAGGTTGGATGAGAGGAGTTATAGAATGAGATAATAGAGAGAGAGAGAGAGATGGAGCATTGAGAAGATAATGATGATGATAGAAAGAGACAGAGATAAAAGAGACGAGAGAGAGCAGGAGAGAGAGAGACGAGAGAAGAGAGAGAGAGAGATGAAAGGAGAGAGATAAGGAGAGTGAGCGAGCAGAGAGAGAGAGAGAAACGATGAAGAAAAGAGCGAGAGGAGGAGAGGAGGATAGAAGTGTATATATATAGAAGAGTTCGAGAGAGAGGATGAGAGAGAGGGGAAGAGAGAAGAGAGGACTAGAGAGAACAAGAGAGAGATGAGGAGAGAGAAGGAGGAGAGAGGGGGGGAGAGAGAGGGAGAAAGAGAGAAGAGAAAAGGAGACAGAATGTTAAGAGACCAGACGCTTCACAAGATTCTGCATTTCCTCACCACCCCTTGTATGTGCAAGCCACTCCCGCTTCACCCACACTCCCTCCCCCCTTCCATCCCTCTTATTCTTTCTCGTCCTCCCTTACTCACATCTCTCTTTCTCATCCGCCCATCTCCTATACCTCTCTCTCCATTGCTCTCTCTCTCATTCATCTCTCTCTCTCTCGCATTTATTACTTTTCCCTCTCTCTTTACTCTCATCTCTCTATTCTCCATACTTTCTATACACCCCTACAATCATCAATACATCTCAAGACCCTTACATCATACTCTACTCTTATCATCTACATCTACTCTCTACCATAACCATTAGTCCACGAAGAAGAATAAAACCTCAAGTCAGTATATATCTCGAGCGAGTTAATATACTTACCTAATGTCTAACTCACATCCTTTCTCTCCTCTCTCATCCTTCTGTTCTCTACCTCCTTATCTCAGTCTCTCTCTCTCTTTCTTATATTACATCTCTAATTCCATACTATTACCATCAATTATAATCTACATATGAGATGCATATTAATTTCTATCAATGATCCGTCTGGATTGTCTGTCATAATCGACCATTAATAATTAGATTGGTTAGATTATATATTGATGATATACTGTGTTTTCCCATAATGTATTCATTATAATATTATCAATTATACTATGAAATTAGTATGCTAAATATATATATTAATTAATTACATATATTAATGAAAATTCATTAATTGTGACGGCATTAGCTTTATTATAATTAATTCGTTTCATTATGACGCCATGAAAGGAGTACAATTCAGTCGCAATGAAATGTGCTTTTACCTATCCAATGGGTGCGTTTGTTGCGTTGTTTCATTGATCGAGATAATTTTGTTTTATTTGTTTCATGATTGATTGAAATTGTAGCTCTTTTATATGTTCTTCGTCCCCCCTCATGTTCTAGTCTCACTTTTTGCACTTCGTTCTTCTTTCTTTCCTCTTTTTACTTTTTAAGTTCCTTATCTCTTCTTTATTCATCTTTATTTCCTGTGATTTAAACTGATTTCCTTGGTTTTGCATTATTTGGAATGTTTTTTTGTTCTTTTTAAGCTTCGTAGTAGTATCTCCTCTCTCTTCTCATCTCCTCTTCTGTACTAGTCATTTTCTCTCTCTCTCCTCTTTCTAAATTCATCTTCATTCTATCTGTCTTGCCTTTCTGCTTTTTATGCTCTACTCTCCATCACTCCATCTCTCATACTATCTCCCACGCATTCATTTTGAAATATACATTTTACTGATTTCGTCTTTAAGATCTCTCGTTCTTCCTCTTTATCCTTCCATCTTCGCCTATTTTCCCTCCGGTCCACACCCTTTCCGCCACGCGTCCGGGACGTGGAGGTTCCGGCAGATCCTACGTGGTCAGACAACCTTGAGGGAGTCGCGTCCGGTCCCAGGATGCGCCCCTGCCCCATGCCGTGACGTCATACCCGCCTCATGACGTCACGTGGCACGTCTCGGTGACGTCATTGGTAAGATCACGTGATCTCGAGTGGTGTGAACGGAAGGGTTGCTTTTAGATATGTATTTTGGGCGCGCAGATTCGGTAGTTTCGTGGATTTATTTACGTCTGGTATTTATAGATGGATAAAGATGTTTATAGTGAGATTTTGAAAATAGAATTGATGAAAAGTATAAATTAATGTATGACCTTTAAAGATTTTAAAAATGTATACCCTCAAACGAGACGTTCTCAATGAATTATTTAAGCGTCTGGGAAATACAAGTCTCTCTCTCTCTCTCTCTCTCTCTCTCTCTCTCTCTCTCTCTCTCTCTCTCTCTCTCTCTCTCTCTCTCTCTCTCTCTCTCTCTCGCTCTCCTCTCTAACGCCTTTCTCTTCCCGTACGTTTGAAGAGAAAGAGAAAAATGTAGTTCAGAGATATTATCCATATATGAAAAAAGCATAGAGACGTATTTCATATGTGTGCTTTTATTTTTATATATACTTGCAAGGGCACTCATCTCTCTCTCTCTCTCTCTCTCTCTTCCTCCTTTTCCCTCCCTCTCCCCCATTTCCCCCACTCTCTCTTTTTCCCTTCCTCCCTCTTCCTCCTTCCTTCCTTTCCTCTATCCTTTCCGCCCTTTCCCTCCCTCTCCATCCTTAACCCCCCTTTCTTTCTCTCCTCCCTTCCTTCCTTCCTCCCTCTTCTCTCTCGTCCCTATTTCCCACCCTTCCTTCCTCTCTCCTCTCCCTCTCTCTCCCTCGTTCCCCCACTCCCCCTTCCCTTCCTCCTTTCCCCCTCTCTCTATTCTTCTCCTTCCTCTTCCTCTCTCCCACTCTCCCTTCCTTCATTTCTTCTCTCGCTCCCTCTCC
>NW_020872287.1:566464-573964 GCF_003789085.1 Penaeus vannamei
GGGAGTTAGGAGGAGGAGGAAGTGGGGAGAAGGAAGAGGAGGGGAAGAAGTAAGAGAAGGGAAAGGGAATGAATAAGAATGGAAAGAGTAAGAAGGGAAGGAAGGATAAGAACATGGGTAATTGGAGAAAGAGAAGGGACCGAAAGAGGAAGAGGAGGCAATAGAAGAGGGATGAGAAGGCAAAGAAGAGGAGAAGAGAAGAGAGAAGGGAGAGAATAGGGGAAGGAAAAAGATGGAACGAAGCGAAAGAAGAAAACTATAAGGAGACCGAGAGAGACAGAGGAGTGAAAAAAACCAGAAGGGGAAGCAAAAAAAAAAGAGGAAGAGTGGAAGAATCAGGGGAAAGAGGAGAAAGACCGAAAGGCGAGAAGAAAAAAAAGAAGGACTAGAAGAATCAAGAGAAAGAGAACAGGCAGAAAGAAGAGGAGGAAGGAGGTGGGAAGAGGAGGAGGAGGAGACGGCCTTGGGCAGAGTGGGGATATATATATGTCACATCAAAAATCACCTTGGGACCCCGATCTCTGCTTTCATGCTTGGCTGACGGAAGGAGATATGATCAGCTGATTGCATGAAGGAACGAGTGTTGGGAAATTCTTGTGTGTAACCGGTAATGCATAAGTTATTTGTGTATGTAGTGACGCATGTATAGAAACATGTCTAGGCCTATGTGCGAGTATGTTATTTTTTTTTTGTATATGTACTATGTGTATGTATACATGTACACACACACACACACACACACACACACACACACACACACACACACACACACACACACACACACATATACGTTTAGAGAGGTATTATGTCTGCATATATATACCTCATGTACCTCTGAAATTTATATACACATAAAACCTTTGTCCCTTGAACATAAAATGGCGATGTACAAACGCTATCTAAAGAATAAATTAGTGAATAGTAAAACACAGCACTAAAATATACAGTTACGAAAAAGAAGAGCAGTAGCCCTTACACAACACACATAAAAATAACGTCCCTTTGATTAGAAATGTCTTGTCATGTTATCTATATATATCTATCTATCTATCTATCTATCTATCTATCTATCTATCTATCTATATCTATCTATCTATCTATCTATCTATCTATCTATCTATCTATCTATCTTTCTATCTATCTATCTATCTATCTATCTATCTATCTATCTATCTATCTATCTATCTATCTATCTATCTATCTATCTATCTATCTATAATATAATATATATATATATATATATATATATATATATATATATATATATATATATATATATATATATATATATATGCACACACACACACATATGTATAAGCAGATCTTAGTGATTTGAGCCATTTTATATTAGCATGTGTGTCATGTAATAACCATGGACAACATTCTCTCTCTCTCTCTCTCTCTCTCTCTCTCTCTCTCTCTCTCTCTCTCTCTCTCTCTCTCTCTCTCTCTCTCTCTCTCTCTCTCTCTCTCTCTCCCTTTCTTACTCAGTAACTTTCTCATATAAGGTGACACACCAGTACTGCATTAAACATCTATCTTTCCCCACAGTACTAACTCACGACGAATTTCCTCATCGTTTATTCACTGACTCAACAGTAGGTCGCATAACGCCTACAGTGTCACCCAACACCCCAGTCTCACATAGCCATGAGTCACTGATGGACTCATTCACCTAACCCTCCACCCCCCCCCTCCCTCCCTTCTTCCTTCACCCCTGACTCAGCCCAAGGAAGAAAAATAAGATCAAGGACTTCCACGTTTTCTCTCTCTCTCTCTCTCTCTCTCTCTCTCTCTCTCTCTCTCTCTCTCTCTCTCTCTCTCTCTCTTTCCATATTTACATATACGTACATACACACTAGACCTCAGTATACAGATAACTCTCTCTCTCTCTCTCTCTCTCTCTCTCTCTCTCTCTCTCTCTCCATATATATAATATATATATATATATATATATATATATATATATATATATATATATATATACGTATATATATACGTATATACACACTAGACCTCAGGAACTCGTCTTACGTCAGGCAGACAGGTAAACGAAGCAATTCGACCTTCATGCAATAAGACAGAGAGAGAGAGTGAAAAAAAAAGAAATAATAATAAAAAATAAAAATAAATATCCGTGGAAGTCACACTTTGGCTGCCTAACAGTATGTGCGTGTTTGCGTAAAATACACATGTGTGTATGTGTGTACATCGCATTAGTTATGCAGGTTAAATAGCAATCTGTGTGTGTTCGCGTTATTAATAATAAAAACAGTGATATGAAAGCCATATAAACAATGTGTTTATACCAAAACAACGTTGGTAAGCACGTGATATCGGAATGTAATTGTACAAATATGCCAATAGAATCATGGTGAAATGAAAGCTATATTTAGTTCTTTAGTGGTATGATAAATATATGCAAATGAAGAGAGGCATAGAAACGCACGTCCTGAGAGAGAGAGAGAGAGAGAGAGAGAGAGAGAGAGAGAGAGAGAGAGAGAGAGAGAGAGAGAGAGAGAGAGAGAGAGAGAGAGAGAGAGAGAGGAGAGAGAGAGAGAGAGAAGAGAGAAGGGAGGGGGGGGAAAGCGAGAGAGGCAAATAGACAGACAAATTGACAGATACATAAACAGATAGATGCAGAGAGATAGATAGACAAGGCAAGGTAGACAGACAGACAAAGAAAACAAGCTAGAAAGACACACACACACACTGAGAGAGACAGACAGACACCCAGGCAGAAGGACATCCAACCAGCAGGTAGAGAGGGCCGACCTTCTATCTATCCATCCATCCTTCCATCCATCTAAACAGGCACAGAGACCCAGGCATACAAATGGACATCTTTTTTTCTTGACAAACAGGCAGACAAAAGGCTATCTAAACATCTAAAAAGATTAGACAGGCAGACAGAAGCCTATCATCCATCCATCTGGACGAACAGAGGGCCATCATCCATCTATTCATCCATCCATACACCTAGAGAGACAGGACATCATCCATCTATTCATCCATCCATCCACCTAGACAGAGGGTCATCATCCATCCATCTACTTAAGCAGACAGAGGGCCATCATCTATTCATCCATTCATCCACCTAGACAGAGGGCCATCGTCTATTCATCCATCCATCCACCTAGAAAGAGGGCCATCATCCATCTATTCCTCCATCCATCCACCTAGACAGACAGAGTTCCATCATCCATCCATCCACCCATCCCTCCATCAGACAGAAGGCCGACCAGACATCCACGCCAGCGAGACAGCGGCGCCCAACCCAGCGCCTCGTGTGTAGTTCAGTGTACGAGTGGGAAGGAGTCTCGCTGTGTGCAAGTACGCATGGGAGCGGTTTGTGCTATTTTTAGCGGCCTCTGCTCGTCGGCCTCGTGACCCAAGGGAGGGAGGCGGCTGCACGACACAAACATTGCAGTAACAGGTCGTGGCGGGATTGCTGTGTGATGTGGGGGTGAGAACTGGTGTGTATGTGTGTGTGTGTGTGTGTGTGTGTGTGTGTGTGTGTGTGTGTGTGTGTGTGTGTGTGTGTGTGTGTGTGTGTGTGTGTGTGTGTGTGTGTGTACGCGTGTGTGTGTGTGTGTGTGTGTGTGTGTGTGTGTGTGT
Source organism: Penaeus vannamei (assembly GCF_003789085.1). NCBI lineage: Eukaryota > Metazoa > Arthropoda > Malacostraca > Decapoda > Penaeidae > Penaeus > Penaeus vannamei. Next base: position 570,083 of record NW_020872287.1, read on the forward strand.
GTGTGTGTGCGGTTGTGCGTTTTAGTTTTATCTCGTCTTTAAATGCGGAGATGGGTGTGTTTCCGTGTATTCAAGAACACGAACACATACACACACACAGGCACACATGCACGCACGCAAGCACGCACACACACACTCACACATACATAAACGCACGCACACAAACACACACACACACACACAAAAACATATACGCACTCACATTCACACACACACACACACACACGCATGCATAAACACAAAGATACACAAATTACACTTGGTGTGTGTGTGTGTGTGAATATATATATATATATATATATATATATATATATATATATATATATATATATATATATATATATATATATATATATATAATATAAATGCTTCTAAGTATAAAACCCACAAATGCGTTGCGCTGTCTCACCCAAGTGCACGCCTAAGAATAAAATACACTGGTATCCCTCCCTGAACTCCTTCCACCCTCTCCACTCCCTCCGCGACCGTCCCTCTCGATCGCATCCCTTTTATCCCCCTTCAGAAGGATGGGAACGAGGAACTGACCTCCGCTCGCCATGGCACTGAATCTCATCCTCTTCACCTCATTTCGAGACGTTATTCACGCCCACACGAAGAGGTAAATCCCCCCAAAACGCCCACGTCCCTTGCCAACGCCCGCGCATTGCTGGGAAGGTCGGGAGGGGTCGCAAAGGATTGTGGGAGCATCTGACTGGACGGGCGTTCGTGGAATCTCGACTGAGTTGCAATCCGGGGAATCCACATGAATCCGCGCAACAGTTGATGATGAGTTCTCGTCTGATTTAAAAGCGGGATTGTTGTTGAGAATGAAGTTTTGATTTATCCTCAAAATTCTTTCGCGTGAAAATGGGGGAATATCGTTTATAAAAGGATGTTTGGGTTTAGTTTACATATACGTTTTTCTTAAAGATTTACGTATGGCCAGACAAAAAGGTTAAAGAACGTCGGCCTCTCTGTGGAATAATTCTTTCCGCATTTTTACCGCCTTGGCAACCTTGGGCAATCCCGGTAATTCTGTACTTTCCTTGTAATAAATTAGACCCGAAACCTCTGGAATCATTTATTTTTTCTCCTCCTCCTTTTGATCGAGAGACGCAGTCGAAATGCAGAGAACAAAGAAGACGGAATCCCCAGAACGGAACGGCATCCAAAAATAATAATTATCTTGCTTTTGAGACACGCATCTGCCGGAGTTCAGTGTTACCAGCTCGTCCCCTCCTCCCTTCCCTCTTCCCACCCCTAGGTCCACCCCGCACTCCCTCCGCTAGTCCGCTCCTCCAATGATTCTCCCCCCCCCCACACCCCCCCCCCCTATCCTCCCACCCCAGAGGAACCCCCCCCTTATTAACCCCTTCCCTACCTACAGAGGCTCCCCCCAGGTCCTCACCCCACTGTTGCCAAGTTGATATGTCATTACCATGCGAGTTGCAGCGAGTGACTCACACACGGGCTCAACCAGGCACTGCTTTCGGCCATGCATTCCTCGGACCTCGTGGTTTTCGGGGGAACTTTTAGATGTTGCAAGAGAGAGAGAAGGTTATTGCAAAGTCTGTTGCACGGGTCATTCATCCAGGATATGGTCGAGAAAGTTTGCATGGGATAGGTGCGGTAGAGCTCGTGGACAGATGTGTCTACAAAATGCGAGCGAGGGGTGCTTGTGCAATATACATGCGAACATTTAAACACACATGCATAGCAACGTACGCCTCTCCAAGGAAGCGCAGATAGAAAGTGAGAAGCAGAGAAGGAAAGGATGAGGGGCAGACAGGCAAATATGTACATACATACAGCCATGCATATACACACGCACGCACACACGCACACACAAACGCGAGGCTGCACGCTTACACATACATATATAGCTAGATATACTGATATAGATATAGGTAGATAGATGAATAGAAAGAAAGAGAGAGAGAGAGAGTGTGTGTGTGTGAGAGAGAGAGGGAGAGAGAGAGAGAGAGAGAGAGAGAGAGAGAGAGAGAGAGAGAGAGGAGAGAGAGAGAGAGAGAGAGAGAGAGAGAGAGAGAGGAGAGAGAGAGAGAGGGTATGTAATCACTACATTTTTTTATGTTCATTTGTTTCAAAGTTTGTACCGAGGGATGACAATATCACACAATTAAACATATTTCTAAACATATTTCTTGATATAACGAAAATTCAAGAAAAGGACTATGCTGAGTGATTATTAAGAAAATGCAAATTGTCTTACATGACAAGATAGCAAAAAATAAATAGGAAAAAGTCCCTTACGAATAACAATTGAGCAACAAATTTAAGAAATTTTCCTGGTAAGATACCGCAACAAAATGATCAAACAAAACCCCATTTTCGTAATAACAATCTTTTCCCTCTAACCCCACCATCCTCTCCCCCTGCCCCCCCTCACCCCCCCCCCTCATAGGCAATCAAGACACAAGGAAAACTCAAGAAAGTTTATATTTGGAATTAAGATGCGGTTTTGCTGATTTTTCCTGGAATTCCAACAGGATTAAGACAGAAGAAAAATAAATGAAGAGAAGGAGGGGGAAGGAAGAGAGAAGAGGAGGTGGGCGGAGGAAGAGGAGGAGAAGAGAGAGAAGAGGAGATGGGAAAAGGAAGAGGAGAATGGAAAAGGAAGAGGAGAATGAGGGAGAGAGAGGAGGTGGGAAAAGGAAGAGGAGGAAAAGAGAGAAGAGGAGTGGAAAAGGATGAGGAGAGAGAAGAGGAGGTGGAAAAAGGAAGAGGAGGAGAAGAGAGAGAAGAGGAGGTGGAAACAGGAAGAGGAGGAGGGGCAGGAGGGAAGAAGGGAGAGGAATAGAGGAGGGAGGAAGAGGAAAGAGAAGAGGAGAGGAAAAAAGGAAGAGAAATAAACGCTAGAAGAGAAGAAGGGGAAGGAGGAAAAGAGGAAGAGAAGGAGTGAGGGGAAAGGTAAGGAGGAGATGAAGAAGGTGGAGAGAAAAGGAGGATAGATGGAGAAAAGGAAGATAAGAAAGGAAGAGAGAAAAAAAATGGGGAAAGGAAAAGTGGAAAATCAACAAAAAAAAGGGATAAGGCGATGAATGAGAAGAAAAGAGAAAGAGGAGGAGGAAATAAATGAAGAGAAGAATGAGAAAAAATAAACAAAGTACAAGAGGAGGAGGAGACGAGGAAGAGAATAGGAAGAAGAGGAGGAGAAGAAATAGAAATATGAAGAGGAAAGGATGACGAAGGAGGAAGTAGAGAAGGAGAAAGGAAGAAAGAGGGAGAAGGAAGAAGAAGGAGTAGAGAAGTACACAAGGAAATGAGAAAAGGAAGAAGAGAGTGAAATGAAGAGGAGAAATGGAAAGAAAGGGACAGAAAAAGAAGAAAATGGAGGAGGAGAAGAGGGAAAACAACAAAATGAAGAGGAAAGAATATTCGGAGGAACAGACTGAAGATAAGATATAACTATAGATGAATAATACATTTATATGAATATAAAATTATATAAAGTATATACAAGGACATATTCGCACAAAAAATCCCTTTTCTTTATCTGTTGTCTGTCTGTCTGTCTGTCTGTCTGCCTGCCTGTCTCTCTCTCTCTCTCTCCTCTCTCTCTGCTCTCTCTTCTTTCTCTCTTTCTCTCTCCTCTCTCTCTCTCTCATCTCTCTCTCTCTCTCTCTTCTCTCTCTCTCTCTCCTCTCTCTCTCTCTCTCTCTCTCTCTCTCTCTCCTCTCTCTCTCTCTCTCTCTCTCTCTTTCGTCTGTCTGTATCCTTCTCTCTTCTTCTCTATTTCCCTCCTTACGCGTTCCATCCCTCCTTCCCTACTCCCTCGCTCTAACTCTCTCATCTTCTCTTTTTCCTTTCTTCCAGCCTCCCACCCTTCCCTCCATCTATCTTCTTACCCTCCCTCCGCCT
>NW_020872287.1:578964-581464 GCF_003789085.1 Penaeus vannamei
TGCATTTCTTTCTCCTTTTTTTTTTTTTTTTCGAATTCCTCCATTGTTTCTTATCTTTTTTTTTTCTTTCTCTCGTTCTCTTTTATGTCTCTTTATACACTCTTCCAAGACTTGAAAGAAGAGAAAAGATGATTTGAAAAGAAAAGAAAAAGAAAACAGAGATTGTGGACTTTTAGTCAACTGGAAAGTGTTTGAAGTGTTGGAAACAATTTTTGTATCAGTTATGATAAAGTTTTCCTGAATGGAACAATATTTTCTAAATATTTATTTTTTCTCCTTTTCTTTAAATCAAAAAGTGATCAATTAGAGTTCAAAATCAGTGACTGAAACATCGGAAATCAAGTTAATCTGAAATATTGTGTTGATATTGATTTTGATAAGACAGTGTGAGTAAAGTGTCAGTATTGGCCATCAACAAAAAACTGCGAAGTGGCCAAAGTGACTGGAAAGTGTCAGCATCAAACCACAACAACAGAACAGTAAAAATCGAGTGCCAAGTGTCAGCAATTTTCAGAAGGCTGGAAATTAAGGTTAGTTTATTAAGTAGGCCTATGTCATTTTTTCATCCTTGACTACTCATTGGCAAATTCATAAGAAATTGTCATTATCATTGCTAGTAACATGTAAAAGCTTGTCATTTTACTCTACACTAGTTATTTTTTTGCCTATTTAAGTCGAATTTTCTTCAAAGGAGAAACTGATAAAATCTTCCTCTTTTTTTACAAATAATAGTGAAATGACATGTTTTACTGTCTTTTAGAATTACTTAAATGTCACATAATATGCTGGTAAAAAGGGGTTTGTAGTGACGCTTGCCTGTATAAGTAGATTGCCCTAGGTAATTCCGTAGCCCCCCCCACCATCCCCGGTGCACCCCCCCCCACCCCCAACTTGGGATAGGGAATTTCCCCATTTTATTTTCCTGAAAAAATCATCAATTGTTATGAAGATAATAGCAATAATTTCGTCAAATTTCGTGTAGAGTAACTTTCTTAATTAACATTTCACCTTTTTTGCGGGATTATTTTATATTTTGATTATTATTACTCATGTGAAAAAAGAAGTTTGAAAAATGTGTTGATGGACCACGTCATCAATCACACATAGAAAACGGGAAGCTACAAATCTTATCAGCAGATGACATTCCGTATTCACCAATTTTAAATCCATCCTAATCTCGGCAATCCTTTCACTTCCGGAGATGATATTTCGTTATACGGTAGACCAGTATCTAAGGATTATCATGAATAGGTTACAAAAGCAGTAAAATAACGAAGACAGGCGATATTTGCCCGTGAGTATGATTTCAACATCCCCCATGTGCTGTGTTTTCAATCTGACGAAATCTTTCTGGGAAATATTCGTCCACGATACCAGGAAAAACTTTTCATCGTTAATGAATGGTGAATAATGTGCATACTAACTGCATAATGTGCATGTGCTCCCCCTCCACCCCCCACCCACACACACACACACACACCTCTCTCTCTCTCTTTCTCTCTCACTCACACAGATACAAATACAAAGTTTAACACACACGCACAAACACATACACTTACACACAAACACACGCACACACTCACTCGCACATATATAATCACACACACACACACACACACACACGCACGCACGCACGCACGCACGCACGCACACACACACACACACACACACACACACACACACACACACACACACACACACACACACACACACACAACACACACACACACACACAAACACACACACACGCTTCTACACATACAAACACACACACACATATGTATATAAATGCATGTGTGTATGAACACAAACACTGTAATGTATACAAAAATATGAAAAAGCCAAAGCCACATTAAGAAATGAAATTGAATCGTTACGTTTCGAAAACGTCAAGTTCCTATTCAGATGGACATATAATCCTTTCGGTTATCGTCTATTTCTTATTATCTTCGCCAAGAGGGTTATGTTTTTTGGTAGCGTTGGTTAGTTAGTTTGGTCGCAGGATAACTTTAAAAAATTACAGATTTTTATTAACATTTTACCAGGCGTGTGTATTCGCCCAATTTAAATGGTGGTGATCCGGATCCAAGAATGTTTAAAATGATTGCATCCGTTACCCCTATTGTCTTGACAGTGGGGGAAACGGATACAATCATTTTTAAAAATATTTTTATTATTAGCTCCGCGAAATGGGGAAAACTTTTTAGCGTTTGTGTTATTATTGTCATCCCATTGCCTTGGCGGAGGTATGCGCTCTCTCAGTGCTTCTAGATATGGCTGTTTTCTTTATATATATATATATATATATATATATATATATATATATATATGTGTGTGTGTGTGTGTGTGTGTGTGTGTGTGTTGTGTGTGTGTGTGTGTGTGTGTGTGTGTGTGTGTGTGTATGTGTGTGTGTGTGTGTGCCGTGTGATGTGTGTGTGTGTGTGTGTGTATATGTATATATATATATATATATATATATATATATATATATATATATATA
>NW_020872287.1:591464-606464 GCF_003789085.1 Penaeus vannamei
GGTCAGTTGTCGGGCGAGGGGGGGTGTGGGTCGGGTGGGGCCCCTGGGTAGTGGTCGGCGCGTTGCGCTGGGTTAGGGCTCGTACTGCGTCTTCTCTCTCGCTGCTCTGCTCTCTTGCTCTCTTCGCGTTCTCTTCTCTCTCTCTGCGGTGTCGCTGGTCCCTGTGGGCTGATGCATGTTGCTGTATCTGTTCTGGTTTCATTGTCTGTCCTGGTCTGTTTCTCTTTACTTCTCTCTCCTTCTCTGTTGCTTTTTCTCTTCTCTCTCTCCTTGTCTATCGTTCTCTGTTGGCTGTCTTGGTTCGTTGCTGTGCGTCGTGGCACGGCCGCGCCCCCTCTGCTCTCTCTCTGTGCTCTCTTTGTCTTCTCTCTCTCTCGTCTCTCTCTCTCTCTCTCTCTCTCCTCCGTCTGTGCTTGTCATCTTGGTCTGTTCTCTCTCTGGGCTTTCTGCTGCGCGTCTCTTCTGCTCTTCTGCGTCCGGTCTCGTGCTGGGCCTGGCTCTCCGTCCTCTCCTCTCTTCTCGCTCTCTCTCTCTCTCTCTCTCTTTCCTTCGCCGTCCCTTCCTGCCCGCCCCCTCTCCTCTCTCTCTCTCTCCTCTCTTCGTCTGCTTGGGGGCTCTCTCTCTCTCTCTCTCTTCTCTGCTCGTCTTACTGATCCTTTCGTGAGTTCTATTCTTGCTTCTCGTCTCTCTCTTCTTCTCTCTTCTCCTCTCTCTCTCTCTCTGCTGCGTACTGGTGGTGTCTCTCTTCTATCTCTCTCTCTCTCTTCTCTCGGTACTCTCAGCTCAGCGCGCCCCCCTGCGCTCTCTTCTGCGTCAGTAGCTCTCTTCTCTTGTCTGGCTGCTGTGCGTCTCGGTGCGCTTCTCTGCTCGTTGCTTGGCTCGGTCTCTCTCTCTCTCCCCTCCCTTCGTGGCGGCCCCTCCCTCGTGGGCGGTGCCTCCTCCCTCCTTCTCCCTCCCTCCCTCCCTCCCTCCCTCCCCCCCTCTCTCTCTCTCTCTCTCTGTCGTCTGTCTTCTGCGTCTCTCTCTGCTGCTCCTTCTCTCGTCTCTGCATCTCTCTCGGCCCTCCCTTGCGTCTTTTCGGCGGGCGGGCGGGCGCGTCGGGGAGGTCTCCCCGTGCCTCTCTCCTCGCCCCGCGGGGGCGTTGGGAGGTGTCCCCGCGTGGTGGGTTGGGGCGCGCGGCCGGCCCGACCCCGCCCCGCGCTCCCCCCCTCTCTCTCTGCTCCTCTCTCTCTCTCTCTCTCTCTCTCTCTCTCTCCTCTCTTCTCTCTTCTCTCTCGTCGCTCCTGTTGTCCGGCTCTCTGTCCCCCCTCCCTCGTCCTTTCCCCGTCCCTGCCGGTCCCCGCCGCTCTCGTGTGCGTCTCGCCCCCCCGCCCACCTCTCTCTCTCTCTTCTCGTCCAACCCACATGTTCTCACTCTGTGTGGCCTAATTTGCCGAATTAAAGGAGGAGTGCGCAAGAATGACATGTAAACCATTATATCTTGAGATGTTGTATTTATATCCACGCACACTCAGTCCCCGGAACTAAGCAAAGCCTCTGCGGTATCGCTGTGTTTGTGCGAGGGGTGGTTGTATTGTCTGTCCGTCTTAGTATGTAGTGTATAGTATATATAGGGTGATATTAAGGTGAGGTATGAGGTAGAGTTGATATATATATAGAAGGGAGTAAGGATATATATACACTCACACACAACGTCTCCCTCTTCTTTCTCTACAGTATATGTAAACAATTTGACTAGCATACATATATATATTGAGATATATATAGTATATAGTATAGGTATATATAGATATAGTATAGTATATATTAATATGTGATATATATTTGTATGAACGATGTAAGGTAGTATATATACATTGATATATATAATATATATATATATAATATGATAGGTATAGTGGTTATACCAATATATATAATATATATATATATAGTATTATATAGATAGATAGATATGATATACATATATATATTAAGATATATATATGAGTATATATACATTACATATATATAGGAGTTATTTATAGATTATATGTTATATATATAGGTATATATATGTAATATATATATATAGATTTTTTTTTATTATATTATTACTTGTATATAGTGTATATGTCTTTGTTAATACATTATTAATATCATCAGTATATATAATAGTATATAATTTATATTATATATATTATATATATATATATATTATATATATATACATACATTAAATAAAAAAAAAAAAAAAATTATATATATTATATTATTTTTATTACTATTTATATATCATTATTATCATTACATACAATTATATTTTATATACATATCATACATTATATGTTTTTTAAATATATAAATATATATATAATATGATTATTATATATTGATATTATGTATTATTATTACATATATATGTTTAATAATATATTATGTATATTATTATTATATTATATATATTTTTATATTATATTTATAATATAATTATTATTATGTAATTTTATTATTATATTTTTATTATATATATATATATTATAAATATTAATATAATATTAATATTATAATATATTATGGTAATATTTATAATTATATATATATAAATATATATATAGTAATATTATAAATAAATATTATATATTCATAATGTATATATATTTGGTAATATACAGTAATATATATAACATATATGTATATACAATATCACACACTTGATTTTTATATTAGTATGTAAGTGTGTTGTGATGGTTGTGGTGTATATTCGTGCCGTGATTGCATTATTTTGGAAGTTTCTCTTATTCTGTTCTTTATTCTCTTTTGCATATTTCTCTCGATCTGCATGTCCTCTTTCCCTTTTCTTGTGCTTCTCTCACTCTCTCATATCCAGATTCTCCAGCTACAATTTAGTCCTTGTAACAAATTATGTTTTGTATTTCTCATTTCATTTACATTTCTGATTTCCTCTTTACTCTTTATCTATTATAATCTATTATGATTATTATTATTGTGTTGTGTTGTGTTGTCGTTGTTGGTGTTGTGTGTGTTTTGTTGTTGTGTTTTGTTGTGTTGTGTTAATATATTATTATTAGTAGTGTATCATTTCGATTATTTATCATTTATTACTATTCTTATCCATTATTTTATTGTTAGTATATCCAATTATTATATATATTATGACTTTTATATTAAAAGAGACTATAAATGAAAATGGACTTTTTTATCAAAAGGTTTTCCTTAGTGGAAGCTTTTTATTTCTTTATTTCTCCATCGGTTGAGCTGATGAGGTATGTGTGCAATCGAACTGGTCAATTAATATAGTCAGTTGTCATCTCCCTGGATTTGTCTGTTTGTAACTGTGTCTCTGGTTGGCTCTAGTAAGTCGGGTTTGTTGGTCTGTTCTCTATTACTGATCAGTCTTCCCTCTCCCTTCTTCTTCTCTTTTCTCTGCTCTCTCTCTTTCTCTCTTCCTTCCCGTCTCCACCTCCTCGTCCCTCTCTCACATCTCCTTTCCCCACTCGCGCTTGCTCGCCTTTTCCCTCACTCATTGCCTCCTCTCTCCCTCTTCCCTCTTCCCTTCCCCTCCCTCTTCCGCTCTCTCCTCTCTCTTCCCTCTCCCTCTCCTCCCTCCCCCTCCCTCTTCCCTCTCCTTCTCCGCCTCTCATCTCCCGGCTTTCCCCTCCCCCTCCCTCTCCCCTCTTCCCTCTCCCCTCCCTCTCTTTAGTTTCGCGGAGTTTCAGGTCACTTTTCGGCAGCTCAATGTGAATTTCTCAGGAATTTAGGGAGAACTGGTGCTGCGCATCCCCTCTGCGTTTAGCTTCCTCCTCCCTCCTCCTCTTCTCCTTTCCTTCATCCCCCTTTTTCGCTTTTATCATATTGTTATTCTTTTCTGGAAGTTTTATGTCCGTTTTTGTATTGATTATGATTTGTCAAATCTTTTTTCCTTCATATCCGATTGCTATGTTATTCTGATAGTCTTTGTAGAAGCGTGGTTGGATGGCTCTGTAATTTTTTCGTTATTAGAATATCCATTTTATATGTAACACACCACCACACAGGCCGACACACACACACATGGAAATATAATACGTATATTATATATTTTATATATTTTGTATTATAGTATGGGATAGTGCTATATGTATGAGTATTATATATATATGATATGTATAGTATATATTTGATATATATTATACATGTAGATTAACTGATATCTAGTTTTATTCAGTCTATCGATTGTCAATGTGTTTGTCTAATTCAAAATTCAGAGATGCATTTGTTTCCCATCCAATCAAAGTTTGCTTGGTACCTCACTTGATATTTATAAATATGTTTACCTGTTTCGTTACTCGTACATCTATTTTTTTTTTTCTGTTTCTCCTTGTTCCCTTCTCTCCTGTATCTCCCTTTAGCACTTTTCGCTCTCCTTAAAAATGCCTTAGCTCTCTATCTATCTATTGGACGATCTATTTAACATAAATCGGTTGTGTTAATTCCTTTTTTCTTTGTTCAGCCCCTCCACCTTTTTTTGCCCTAGCATAGTCCAATTCCCTATTCCTTTATATTCTGTTTCCCTCTGTCTCTTCTGTCTGTCTGTTGGGGTCTTGTGCCTCCGTGTTCTGTGTTAATGGGTCGTTTTTATGTTTGTCTGGTTATCTTCTGTCATGTCTGTGTTTGATGTGTCGTATGTGCCTACCTGACGTGATATGTATTTATGTATGTTTGTCTCTGCCGCTTATCTGCTCTGTGTATATTTGTTTGTATGATGGATGCGATATGTATGTCCTTGTCTCTGGGCTGTCGTATGTGTCTGTCTCTCTCGTTCTCTATGGCTTGTCTGTGCAGATAAGCTTGTCTGATGTTGTTGCTGTCGCTCTTCGTCTGTTTGTCTTCTCTCTTCTAGCTATCTATCAATCGGTTGATCTAAGGTCGTGGGTTTGCATGTTGTTCTGCATTACGCATTCAGTTATATTGGCCGTTATCTCTTCTCCTTGCTCTGTCGTCTTGTCTCTCGTCTCTCTCTCTTCTCTTCGTGGGCTCTCCCTCTGTGGGTGCTCCGCCAGCCTGGTGCGATGGTCTTTTCCGCTGTCCGTGCCCTCCCCCCTCTCTCGTCTCTCTCTCTCTCTCTTTCTCTCTCATCTCTTGCCTCTTCTCGTCTTCTTCTTCTCTGCTCTCTCTCGTCTCTCTCTCTCGTCGCTCTCTCTCTCTAGCCTCCTCCCTCCCTCCCTTCCCTCTCATTCCTTTCTTCCCTGCCTTTCTTTCTCCGTCCCCCCCTTTCCCTGTCTTTCTCTGTCTGTCCTGACCCTCCCGGCTCTGCCCCGCCCCCCCCTGCCCCTACCCGTTTCGTCCCCGCCTCTCTCTCTCTTCTAGTTTTCCTTCGGTATTCTGTCTTGTCTTGCCTCTACCTCCCCCTTCCGTCCTTTGTCAAATACAACTGATTAATTTGGATTACTGTCAACGGAACCTTCAATGCGACGGAAGGATCAACACTGTCCCGACGCAAGGGCGCATTTTTTTTTTTTCTTCTTTCTGTATTCTTGTTTTGCGTTGTGTCTTTGTTTCTACTTCCCTCTCTTTGCTTGTACAGTATATATGTATATGTTATTTAGTATATTAGGTAGTTATATTATATTATTATATAGTTATTATTATATATATATACATATATTATATTATTATAGTGTGTTATGTATATATAATATATATTTATATTGTTATTAGATAATATATATATTATTATATACGTACATATTATATATAGTTATATTATATTTTTTATTTAGATATTATATTTATATTTATTTTGTATTATGATATATATGTTATTGATAAAGAAGTTAGATAGATGATAGATAGATAGATAGATTAGATTGATTAGATAGATAGATTAGATAATAGATAGATTAGATAGATAGATAGTTAGATAGATATATATATAGAATATAGATAGATTTATATATAGTAGATAATAGGTAGAGATAGTTATTAGATAGATAGATAGATAGTTATAGACAGAACATTGATAAGATTATTTATATATTGTCTTTGTTATTATATATACTAGTATAGAATGTATATGTATTGTATATATTGTTATATATGCTTTATACATATATAATATACTATTATCTATATTTATTTTGTTTAATATTCATTTTTATATTTATATTATATATATATAATATTTTGTATATTTGAGCTTTGTAATAGTTTGTTTTTTATTATTATGGTTTTATACAGTATATTGAGAAGTTATATATATATATATACTATTATTTATATATAAGATATTATAGTATATATATATGTTATTTATAGATTTTTACCTTATATATTTTTATATTATAGTTAGTAAATAGGTAAATATATATATATGTATAGTATAATTTTACGATTATATTATATACTTTTAGGTATTATTTATTTATTATATTTATTTTATTTATTATTTATTATATTATTATTTATGATATATAGAGTTATATATCTATTATATTATTATTTTATATATTTATTTAATTACTTATTAATAACATATGGAGCATAAGCTAAAACCACAATTCATGAATGTTTTACGTCATCATGTCCCTTGTTCAAGCGTGTTGTACAATATCTATCACAATGTCTTCCGCTGAATTTTTTCTAGTTGGTTTACTCTTCAGTCCATCTCATTGAGAGGAGGGGTGGTGAAGGAGTGGTGGGGGGAAAAGGAGAGGGTAGAGCGGTTTGGGTATAAGATCGGGAGGGGGAAAGGATGGAGGAGGGGGAAGGAGGAGGGAGGGGGAAGGAGAAGGTATGGGGGAGGAGGTGGGGTGGTGAGAGGAGGAGGGAGGAGGTCTATGTGGGAGATTGAGGGGGGGAAGGAGGATGGAGGGGGGGAAGAGGGAGGAGGAAGGGAAGGAGGGAGGGAGGGGAAGAGGGAGGGGGGAAGAAGACAGGAGATAGAAGATGGGGGGAGGAGGAGATATAGACATGACAGAAAAGGGGGGGAGAGTGAAAGAGAGAATGAAGAATTAAGGAAGGGAGGAGTAAACAAAAGGAGGGAGATGTAAAAGGAATCGATAAGGAGGAGAGTGAGGAGGAGGGATTGAATAGAGTAGGAAGTGAGAGTAGGTAAAGATAAAAGAGGTTGAAAGAGGGGGAGAGAAAAAAATAATTTCAAGGAAATGATAAAAAAGGAAATTGTATAAAGAAAAAAAAGAAAAAGAATGAAAAACAACAGCAAAAGAAAACAAATAATTAAAGAAACGAGCAGAAAAGAAATTGTATAAAGAAAAAAAGAAGAAAACGAAGAATGAAAAATAACATAGAAAAGAAGAAAAGAAATGTATTAAAAAAAAGAGAAAGGAAAGAACAAAGATATAAAACGGATAGAAGGGGGAGGCAGGAAAGGGGAGTAAATGGAAGAGGGGGGGGGGGGTCGGGTGAATGGCCGCAACTTCCTCCTCAATTTGACTATACGAAGCGGAGGTATAGAACATGCTATGTTGATAGGAATGCGAAGGAAAAGAAGAGAAAAGTGAGAAGGAAATGAAGAAGTTAAAGAAGAAGAGGAAGGGGAGGAGGAGGAGGAGAAGGAAGAGAATGTAAGAAGAAGAATAGAGGAGGAGGAGGAGGCCAGGGAGAATGAAAAAGAAGAGGGAAGAAGGATGGGTGGAGAGTGAGACTATGGATTGGGAAGTAATGAGGGGAGAGGAGGAGGTATGGGTCGAGTTAATGTAAGATAAGGAATGGAAGAGGAGGAGTTGAGGAGTGAGAAGAATAAAAAGGAAAGTGGAAGAGGAATGGGATGGGTGGAAGAGAAGAAGAAAGAGGAAGATGTGAGGAGAGAGGAGAAGAAAAGAGAAGAGTTGTATGGATGTGAGAGTGAGATTATGAGAATAATAAGAGGTGAAGAGTAGTAGGATGGAGAGGATAGAGGTATATAGCTGATGTGGGAGAATTAATTGAATGATAGAATGGGAATGAGGAGGCATCGTGAGTTTTTGAGAATGATATATAAGAAGCAATGCAGTGTCGTGCATGTGTGATGGAGAGTTCTTGTAAATGTAAAATGATACTGTTAAGATATAGGTTGAGTGGGGAGGAGGCAGAGAATGAAAAGAAGTAAGTAGGAAGAGGATAAGAATGTTATAAAGAAGAAGAAATAAAGGGTTAAGGTTTGAATTTGGAGCGATAATTGAGAAAGAAGAGGAAGAGATAGGGAGGAGGAGGAGAATGATTAAAAAGAAGTATGAATAGTAGAATTATTTAGGTTTGAGGACAAATTAAAAAGAAATAGTAAGAGTGGGGAGGTAGGGTTTTGAGAATATAGAAGAAGAGGAAGAGGGAGGAATCATGAAAAAGAAGTATAAGTTAGATAATGAAAGTGAAGAGGAGAGATAAAGAACAAGAAGCAGGAAATGTAGAAGAGAAGGAAGATATGAAATTAAGTTAAGAGAAAGGAAGGAGAGCGAACTGATAAGTATGAGAGGGGAAGGAAAAAGGAGCAGGAAAAGAAGGAAGAGAAGAAGAAGAAGAAATGGTAAGTGAATGAGAAGAGTAGTAGATATAAGATATTTAATAATGGGAAGAAGAAGAAGTAAATGAGGGTTTAAAGATTAGTATAATGATAGAAGCAAGAAAAAAGAAAAAGAGGAGGCGTATGAGAAGAATAAAAGAAGAGGAAAGATAGCCTAGAATGCAGAAGAGGAGAGCATAAATAATGAGGAATTAGGGTTTCGGGATAATAGGAGAAAAAAAAATAATGAAATCATTATTAATGGTAAGAACAAATACATCACAGGATAAAGATGATCGAGAACAGAAGGTATGAATGAAGAAGAAGATTAGTTAAGCAAGAAGTTAGAGAAGAATTAAATACAAATAAGTTTGATGGCGAAGACAAAAGGAAGGAAATGAAAGCAAGAAAAAAAAAAGGAAGAAAGACTGAATTTGGTATACGTGTTGTAAGACAATATGAATGAAGAAGGAGAATAGGAGGATCTAGGTAAATTAGATAGTAAGTAAAGGATGAGGATAAGAATGGTATTGAGGATAATAATGGCGAATAATGAGAGATAACGGTGATGATGATGATGATAATAGTTAGGGAAAAAAAATATCAGTATTGAATAATGTTATGACTAATGGAAAATCTGGGTAATGATTGTAATGATAATGATAAATAACTTTGTAGCGGATATGTATGATAATAGATAAGGTTATTAATAGTGATGATTGATTAAATCAGTAATGTTATATGAATAATTGTATTATGTATGTATAATCAATAAAACTGAAAATGGATTATATAAAGATAATAAAATGATAAAGTATTTTAGATTGAAAAATTAACAACGGAATACAACAGATGATTATGAATAATACAGTATTTAGTTAGGAATATAATGAATAATAACAACGCTATAATAATATATTTTAGTAGAAAAAATTATTTTTTTATATACCTAAAGCGATGAAGATAATTCAATGTTTAATAATGATTAATTTCTATAGAATATATGATACCCAAGGGTTAATAAACGATAATATAATAATGCTAGTATATATAAATATAATGATAATGCAGATAATAATATAGTATGATTAAATTGATAAAAAATGAATTAATGATAATAATAATAATTAATAATTATTATATGATGATAACAATGGATGATTGTATAACGAGTGATCAACAATGCGAGGCAGACACAAATAAAACAGGAACACAAATAACGTTATTGAAAGAGTGAACTTAATTTTAACAACTTCATGACAGCAATAATTACTTAATCAGCGCGTGTGTTTATATGAAACGTTGGTCTCTGTGTGGGCGTAATCCGTGTTCAGTCTCGCAGAGATGCGCCCGAGTGTTCATAAGTCGCTTTAGCATTGCCTATCGTGGGGTCGACATCGACACGGTATCTGCTGTTGTGATTAGGTAAGGTGTTTGAGAGGAGGTTGAGCGAGGCGGTGGGTGAGTGAGGATGCGGAAGATGGAGGGATGTTTAGTGGTGGGAGGGTATTTGGTTAGGGGATAGTATTAGTAGAGGGCGGAGGTATGAGGGAGGTATTTTATGGTGGTGGGGAGTGGATGGGTGGGTGTTTGGGGATGAGAGTAAGGTGGCGGAGTTGAAGAAGTTGATTTTGATTTAGTTTTTAATTTTTGATTTGTGGGGAGTGAGTGAAAAGGGGTGAGATGTATATGGGGTAAGGAATGGAGAGGAAGGACATGGGTATTAGAGAGATCAGAGAGAACAGATGAGAGAGAAGGAGGATGAGGATTTGATTGACTGATCATATCACATGATTGGCATATATGATTTATATATATATTATTATATGTTATAGCTTTATATTATTATTTAATTTAAGTGATTAACGTTTTTTTTATATCTGTTTATAGTTATTTTTAGTAGATATATATAAAGATTTTAGATATATGTGTATATATATATAAATATACTCTGATGACGACAGCATAAATACAGACAGAGATAAGAGAAAAGGTTATTAAAGAAGAATTTAAAAGAAAAAAAAATTATCATTTTGGTTGATATATATATAATTCTCATTTTGAATGTATTATTTTTATGACCGCCAATAGCCAGAGAGGATATGAGCAACCTTTAGAGTGAAAGCAGATTCTCTTCTTCGATAATTCGGGGAGAGAATGACCGATTGTGTGGAATCTAGAGGAGTAATGGCCAACGCGCCTTCGGTATGCTGCTGTAGCTCGTTTGGTGTCTGTTGTGTGAGGCGTCATTGTTGTGTTGGGGCTGTGTGGTTTTTTGTTGAGGGTAGATGATCCATGTAGTATTATTGGTAGTGTATACTATATATATTAGTAGTATGAGTAGTTAGTAGGTGTGTAGTATGAGTTAGTATTGTATGAGTGATAGTGAGTAGTTATTAGTTATATAGTTTGTATAGTTATGTATATGGGTGTTATATAGTGGGGTAGATAATGAGTGTTGTATATATTTGTATAGTAATAATATAGTATAGTAATAGGTAATGAGTAGGTAATAGAGTGTTGTATATATATTTAATTATATATTATAGTATATATTGTATATAATTATGTAGTTATTATTGAGGTATACACACGAGCACTACACACAGTATTTATCTATATCACCTAGTTTAGTATATAAGTGTATTTGAAGAAATGGTGTTGTAACATAACACCGAGTCTTTTCTGCTCTATTGGCTGCTCTCTCTCTCTCTCTCTCTCTCTCCTCATCTCTCTCTCTCTCTTCTGCTCGATGTGTATTATATATGAGTATATAGGTTGTGTATATAGGTGAGTGGATTATTATTAGTATGAGTATATTATTAGTTTTGTTATGTGATGGCTGTATATTATTAGATAGTATTAGTAATTATATTAGTTATGAAAGGTTTATGTGAGGTCGAGTGTGATATAAATATATAGTTTAATATATATATATTTATTATATATATTATATATAGATTTATATATATTAATATGAATATATCTATACATACTATACTTCCATACAATTACATACACACACACATATATAATATATATAATATATTATATAATATATATATATATAATACTATATGTTGTTATATAATATATAGATATATATTATGTATATATATTATTATTTATAATATGTGTGTGTGTTTTTGTGTGGTTGTTGTTTGGTGGTGGTGTGGTTTTTGTTTGTGTGTGTTGATGTTGTTGTGTGGTTATGTTATTGGTGGTGATATTATGTGGTGAGTATAATCTAGAGAATAGAATAAGAACCAATTATGATTAATAGATATGAGTTAATAATGCAAAGTTCTGCAATGGCCGTGTTGATATTTCATTTAATCGTTCATACTTTTCTCTGTATGACCTTTTTCTATAGCTGTCGCTAACAGCCGGTTGCGGGCTACCCACATTCTCTGCGCTATACGATAACGCTATTACACACACTCATCAAGTTTGATAATACTTAACATGTACATGTGCATCAACGATTTGAGTCATATACTAATATTTTAATATTGTACTATGAAGACGCTAATATTATAAAATACCCTGAGTTTGCTTGGCTGATTATTTGTTGCGTAGTGGGCGGCTGTCATAAATGATGATTAGTTATTGTGTAATATTGCATATTGTTCATTCAAGATGGCAACAGTGGGTAAACATGTTGTTGCAAGGATGGAGTGACGTCACCAAGCGAGGAGTTAATGACATCATGAATTGAGGATAGAGTGACGTCATCAAGCAAAGGGCTTATGACGTCACGAAAGGAGGATTGTTATTGTTATTATTATTTTTTTTGTAATGATTGAAAGTAGGGAGACTAGATATTTCCTCAAGTTAATATACAGTGATATCAAATGAGGAAAAAATTATCATACATTGTTGAAAGATATGCGTTACGTCAAGAAGAGAAAACGTTAGGAAAGGAAGCGAAATTAGGCGAGAATGACGTCACCAAAGAAGGACAGAGTTACGTCACTGTTATCCACAGAGCCGAATGGTAAAAAAAGTAAAAAAAGAAAAAAAAAGTAGGAACAAAATGCAAGGCTTAACAATTGCCAAAATTAGGTAATGCACGTGTGTTTACGTGTGCGTATTCGCATATGTACGTGTCACAACAGACATACAGGAATACAGAACAAAGAACAAAGAACCCCCAACCCAGCAACAAACAACAGCAGCGGAAATAACTGAACAGAATAACACCTTTCGACGCCATGACGTAGCTTCTGTTGGAACCAGAGAACACCAAAGGAACAGTGACACAGCAGCTGTTGTCTCTGACCCCACTGCAGTACCCAAAGTACCCCAGTTAGACCCTAGTTACATCTGACAGACATCAGTCACAGACATGTGTATGGTACTTATGTACTTAATCAGAATGTTTTTTTTTTCCGTTTTGAAGGTTTTCGAGGAGTATATTTTTGTCTTTCTGTATTTTCGTCCATTTTCTTGTATTTACGTGTGTGTTTTTGGATTCCTATGTGTGTGTGTGTGTTTTTATTCTGTGTGTGTCCTGTGTGTGTGTGTTTTTGGATTCGTGCTTGTGTGCGTGTGTGTGGTTTTGTATTCGTGTGTGTGTGTACTTGCATGGACAATATTTCTGTGTGCAAGATATCTTATGTTTATGTTTTTCTCTTATATCATCCTTAGCTTTACCTTTTTCGAAGTCCAATGAATGAATGTACATGAATGAATGTAATATATGTGCGTGTGTACAAGTATAGGAACCTTTACATGTACACACAAACAATAAACCATTTCTGTCAATAACATAGTCAAATCAACTTTGTGCAATAAAGAGCAATATCTTGTTTGTATGTTGCAACTCATCTTCACCTTTAAAAATGCAATTCGTTTACTAATAGAATGCAAGTTGCAACAATCATCCCAGTGCATGTTGCAGATATCCCGAGGTGACAGCAAGGTTGCATGGATGTTGCATGGAATTTGCAAGGTGCCTGAGGTCGTGCAGAAGGAGAGAGTGTTGAATTAGGGGGTAGGGGGGTTAATGGGGGTATGAAGGGTAGGGGGGGAGGGGGAGGTAAAAGGAAGGTTGAGATGAAAGACGGGCGAAGGGGTAACTAAGTAAAAATGAGGGGGTTGTAAGGTGATAAAGAGGGGGTTGCAAGGAGAGTGAAGAAAGGGGAGTAGCAAGATGAAAGAGCGAGGGTTGCAAGATGAAAGCGATAAGGGTTGTAAGGTGAAAAAGAGGGGGTTGCAGAGTGAAAAAGGTGAGGTTACAAGGTGAAAAAAGGGTTGCCAGGTGAAAAAGCGGAGATTGCAAGGTTAAAAAAGGGGGTGGGGTTGCAAGCGGAGGAAAACGGGGGTTGCAAGGTGATAAACAGGTAACGTTGCAAGGTGAAACAGTTGTGGCAAGCTGAAAAAAGAGGGTTGCAAGGTGAAAGACAGGTGATGTTGCTAGATGAAAAACAGGTGACGCTGGAAGATGAAAACAGGTGACATTGCAAGGTGAACATGTGACGTTGCAAGGTGAAAAACAAGTGACATTGCCAGGTGAAAAACAGGCGACATTGCCAGGTGAAAAACAGGTGACATTGCCAGGTGAAAAACAGGTGACATTGC
This sequence comes from Penaeus vannamei, assembly GCF_003789085.1. Classification (NCBI taxonomy): domain Eukaryota; kingdom Metazoa; phylum Arthropoda; class Malacostraca; order Decapoda; family Penaeidae; genus Penaeus; species Penaeus vannamei. The sequence continues at coordinate 605,527 of NW_020872287.1, forward strand.
AAGGTGAAAAACAGGTGACATTGCAAAGTGAAACAGTTATGGCAGGTGAAAAATAGAGGGTTGCAAAGTGGAAAAAGTGACGATGCAAACTGAAACAGGGATTGCAAACTACGGAGCAAGGGACTTCAAAAGTCGGGGGAAAGAAGGAGTTGAAAGGGGAGGAATGAGAAGAGGTAGATAAGAAAGAAGAAGAAGAAAAAAAGAGGGAGAATAATCCGATAATAAAAGGTGGAATGAAAGAGAGATAGATCAAGATGGATAACCATGAGAAATACTGTAGATAACAAAGATTAATAAAGATAAGGAAAGGGATAAAGAAATTGATACAAAGGAGGAAGATAAAGAAAAAGGATAAATGGAAAGGAGGGAGATAGAAATAGATAAAGATAGAAAATGACTGCAAATGGAGAGGAGACGCATGAAACCAGCTACTAAATAAGGAAGATGAGTCAGAGGAAGTGAAAGGGGAGAAGAATCAGAGAAAAAGAAAGAGTCAGATAAAGAGGGATAGTAAGATAAATAGATAGAATAGGGGGAAGTAAATGAGTAGGAAATGAGAAGGGGATAAAGTGGAAGAGAAGAGAGAGAGAGAGAGAGAGAGAGAGAGAGAGAGAGAGAGGAGAGAGAGAGAGAGAGAGAGAGAGAGAGAGAGAGAGAGAGAGAGAGAGAGAGAGAGAGAGAGAGAGAGAGAGAGAGAGAGAGAGAGAGCGGGCGGCATAGGAACAGATTAGGGGAAACATTATATATATATATATATATATATATATATATATATATATATATATATATATATATATATATATATATATATATATGTATATATATATATATATATATATATATATATATATATATATATATATATATATATATATATATATATAATTTGTATGTTTATGTGTACTTGTGAATATTCATCACAAGAACAAAAATAGGTA
>NW_020872287.1:613964-616464 GCF_003789085.1 Penaeus vannamei
AGATAGAAGAGGGAGAAAGAGGGGAGAGGAAGGATAAAATAGAGAGGGGGAAAGGGAGAAGAGAGGATGGTGGGTATAGAGAAAGGAGAGGAAAGTGAGGGTGGGAGAGATTAGAAGAGAAAAGGGGAGAATGGAGAGATAAGTGAGGAGGGGAGGGAATGGAGGATGAGAGTTAAAGGGAAGGGAGAAGAGTGGGGAGAGGGAGGGTGGGGAGAGATAAGAAAGAGAGAAGGGGGAGGGAAGGGAGAAGGGGAGGAGGGAGAGATGAGAAGGGAGGATAGAAAGATAAGAAAGAAAAGAGGGAAGGATGGGAGAGATAAGGAAGGAGGAAGGGAGAAAGTAGGGAGGTAAAAGACAGTGAGAGAGATAGAGGAGAAGAGGAAAGGAAAGATAACAAATGGGGAGGGGAAAGGGGAATTGATAAAGGAAGGAGAGACAGAGATGGGGAGGAGAAAAAAAGAAGCTAGAAGGATGGAGAGAGGGGAGAAGAAGAGATAAAGGGGGGAGGAACAAGAGAGGGAAAGGAGGGTGGGAAAGATAGAGGAAGAGGAGGAGGGGGAACGTGGGAAGGGCAGAGGAGGGGGGCGGGAGGAAGGGAATGAAAGGTGGGAGTGAAGAAAGAAAAATGAGAGGAGGGAGAGCAAGTTCTGGAAGAATAAGATAGAGGGTGAGAGAGAGTAAGAGGGATAGGGTGAAGAAGATATAAAGAAAAGAAAGAGAGAGCAAAGAGATAGATTTTATAGATAGAACAGAAGAGAGAGAGAGAGAGAGAGAGAGAGAGAGAGAGAGAGAGAGAGAGAGAGAGAGAGAGAGAGAGAGAGAGAGAGAGAGAGAGAGAGAGAGACAGAGAGATACAAACAGAAAGAGAAAGAAAGCAGAAGACACGTACAAACACGTACAAACAGACAGAAACACATACAACAAAGACAACAGACACACAGAATTCAAGAAGCAAACCATCCCTCTTTTTCGCTTCATAAAACACTCCAAAACCCTTCCATCTCCTGGAGGTTTCTCAAGATGGCGAAAGAGCAGATCCCTCCACACGCACTGTTGCTCCCTCTGTTACCCAAGCAGTGTTGGCTAAACCGAGGTCAGGGCTAAAGTCGGGTCACGTCGAGAGGTGACCTTAGTAACACTTGGGTTGCAATATGAGCACAGTTTTATTGCCAAGATATTGAACAAGTTTTATCTTTTATGTCGGTTTTGCGTGCGAGATTCGGGATAATTGTTTTCGCGTGTGTGAATTTCCTCTCTTATCTCCGTCTGCATTTCGGTTGTTTGGTCTATTTTCCTTTCTTTGTTTGTTGTATGCATGTCTGTTTATCGAATTTCAATTTTCTTCCATTCTCATTCAATTCTCTCCCCTATCCCTTATTCTCTCCATTCTATCTCTTACATTTTCTTCCATATTTTCATTGATACTCTTTTTCTCCCCTTATATTAAACGTACCCAGTCCAACAACTTATCTCCGGGCAAAAGAGGCATAAACCCAATTAGGTGAAGGGTCTTATCTGCCCTTCTTCCCCTCAGGCTTCGTAGACATGAGGTCTTCCGACTGGGACTTACGCTTGACTTGAAAGAAAAACAAAAATTCTTAAAATAGATTAACACGTTCTCAGTCAAACCTTGGAAGTTTCCATTGTATAATTCTCTCTTTTAGTGTGTTCCATTTGCAACGAAATATGGCAAATGATAACATGATGCAAGAAGTGGGAGGGGATGGGAGATGAGAAGACGAGAAGAAAGAAATGTATTTTGGATGGATAGAAGTGCAATGATAATAAGGAAAAAAGGAGATTAGAATGAAAATCAAATGGAAAGAGTGAGGAATAAAGAGAAAGAGAAGGAGAGAAAGAGGGAGAGAAGAGGAAGGAGAAAGCGAGACAGACAGAGAGATGAGATAGAAAGAGAAAGAATCAGAGAGAGAGAGAGAGAAACAACCAAACAGCACACGAAGACATACATTCAAACAAACCCAGATAAACATTAAGAAAAGAAACAGAAACAAACGCAAAAAAAAAAAAAAATCACCCAATCTTAAAGAGGTCAAATCAATCAATTTCTCTCTCAAGAAAAAAAGAAAAAAAAAGTAAAAAAAAAGTCTCAAGAAAAGTGGCGCCACTGAACCTCAGAATTGAACCTTGGCCTCATGACGACGAGGCAGAGAACCTCATGGCGTCGGGAACACAATAATTGCCTTGATTGTGCGTTGTTTAAGTTGTGAATTTATGAACTTGGCGTCTATTTCCGATGGATTTATATCATGTCTGTGTTTGTTTGCTCGTGTGCTTCTTTATCTAACAGTTTATCTATTTCGTGTTGTGTCTCTCCTTCTTTTCTTCATTTTCTTCTTCTGCTTATTTATTATTTTTATTATTATTATTATTATTATTATTATTATTATTATTATTAATTATTATTATATTATTAATTATATATTATTATTATTATTTATTATTATTGTTATTATTATCATTATTATTATCATCATCAATC
>NW_020872287.1:626464-633964 GCF_003789085.1 Penaeus vannamei
TCTTTCGTTTCGCTCTTCTTTATTTTCCACTCTTTCGCTACTCTTCTATTCCCTACCTTCTCTTTCTTTTCTCTTTTCTCTTTACCTCTCTCTTCTTTCAGTCTTTCTCCTCTCTCTCTTTCTCTCTCCTTCTCTTTTCTTCCCTTTAATCCTCCTTCATCATCTCCTTTTCTCCTCTTTCTTTCTCCTTTCTCTTTAGTCTTTATTCCTTCGCCTCTCCGTCGCCCCTTCCTCTCCTCTCTCACTCCCTTCTCTCCTCTTTTATTGCTATCCACTTCATGCTCTGTTTTTTCCCTCTCCTTCCTCTCTATTTTCCATTAGCTCTCACTTCATTTTTTATAGGACTCTCTCCTTTACCTACCTTCTCTTCTCTTTCATTTTCCATTCTCTTTACCTTTTCCATCACCTCTTTCCTTTTCTATTTACTTTGCTTTCTCCTTCCCCTCTTTCTTCAATTTCACTCTCTCCTCCACCCTCTGCTCTCTCTCTCTCTCTCCTCCTTCTTTCTCCCTTCAATCCTGTTCACTCTCTCACCTCTTTCCTATTTCTCTTCAATCCATTCCATTCTCTCTCCTATCCATCTTCTATCTATTCCAGTCACCCATTTTCCCTCTTTCCTATTTCTCTTCTGTCCATTTTATTCTCTCCCCTATCCATCTTCTATGTATTCTAGTCTCTCCTTTCCCTTCTTACCTATCTCTCTTCTCTTCATTCCATTCTCTCCTTTACTCTTGCTTCGTTCGTACCCCCTCCCCTCCCCTCTCTATAACGATTGCATGGCTAGGACCACTATCCCCCCACCCCCACCCAACCCCTACCCCCGGGAATTTACCCAAGTTCACCTCGTCCTTATTACATCACCCCTTCCCCTCCCCTTCCTCCCCCACTCTCTCTCCCCTCGCTTCCCTCTTTCCTTGTTCTCTTACTCCCTTTCTTTACCTCCCTTTTCTCTAGTTTCTCTTCTCTTTTTTTTTCTATTCTTAGCCTTATTCACTATTTCCTTTCTTGGGTATTTTCTCTCCCTCCTTCCCCTCTCCCCGCTCCCTTCTCCCTATTTCTCCTCTTCTCCCCTATCTCCTTTCTCTCCCTCTCCTCCTCTGTCTCTCCCCCCTATCTTCTCTCTCTACTGCTTCCCTACCTATCCTCTACTCCCCTCACCATTATCTTCTCTCTCTCTTCCTCTCTCCCCTCTTCCTTCTTCTTCCCTCTCTCCCCCTCTTCCCTCTTTCTCCCTCTTCCCTCCTTCCCCCCTCTCCCCTCTTTCCATCTCTTCCTCTCTCCCCCCTCCCCTCCTTCCACCTCTCCCCCTCTCCCCTCCTTCCCCTCCCCTCATTCCCCTCTCCCCTCTCCCCTCCCTCCTCTCTCTCCCTCTTCCCTCTTCTCTCTTCCCCTCTTCCCCTATCCCTCTCCTCCATCCCCTCCCCCTCTCCCTCCCACCCCATCGCAGTAATCAACCATGACATATTTTCTGCACTTGGGGATCTCAAGGTGGCACTGACCTGATTCTAAGGCACGCTCCACTCGCCAGTCTCTACGCCCTCCTCCTCTGTCTCCTTCTCCTCCTTTTCCTCCTCTTCATCCCTCTCATTTTCTTCCTTCTTCCTTTTTTCATTAATTCATCCCTTTTCTCTTCATCCATTGTTTTTTTTTCCGTTCTATTCCTGAACGTTTTTTTTTCTCCTACTCCTATTCCATTCTTTTTCTTCTTCGTCATCTCCCTCTTCTCTTCTTTCTATTTTCTTCCATTATATCCACCCTTCCCCTCCTTTACTTCCTCTCTTCTTCTACTTTTCTTTCTCTTTCTCTTTTTCCTTCTGCTTCTCCATTTATCATTCCTTCTCCGTTTCTATTCTTCTTTGCCTTACTTGTTCTTTCTTAATCATGTTAATAATATTTTTCGTTATGATGATGATGATAATGATAATAATAAAATAGTAATGATAATGATAATAATAATGATAACAATAATAATGATGATAATAGTAATAATAATAATAATAATAATAATAATAACAGTAATAATAATGATGATAATAGTAATTATAATTATTCGTTTTAGTATTATTATGGTTATTATCATCATCATTGTTATTGTTATTATTATCACCATTCTTATTATCATTGTTATTATTATTATTATTATTATTATTATCATTATTATTATCATTATCATTATTGTTATTTTGTTATTATTATTATTAATATAATTATTATAATCATTATTATTATTATCACTATTATAATGGTTATAATAGTAATAATGATAATGATAATATTAACAATAATAATAATAATCGTAATATTGAAATAATATTAATGGCAACAACAAGGATAATGTTAGTAAGGATAATAATAACAATAATAATAGTAATGTCAATGATAATGGTAATCATGATAAGGAATTACTCATATCTATTTAGAAAAAAAAAATAACAAAAAGATATAAACAATAACATTAATATATCAAATATTAACATTAACGATAACAACAAAGCCCCCATAACCCTCCCCCACCCCCACCCCCAACCCCCCACCTCAAAAAAAAAAAAAGATCGTATTGAAACGCAATACACTGTTACGCCATTCTGTAACTCTTAATTTATATGCAAATGATCTGCCAAATCTGGAATCCTTTAAGCTTCATTTGTGACTGTTTTTTTTTTTTTTTTTTTTTTTTTTTTTTTTTTTTTTTTTTTTTTTTTTTTTTTTTACATTTTGCACCTCCTCTTCACGGCTCATTTGCATAAAATTAGCGGGAATTTAAAACGTGGTGTGGAATGTGGTGTTGACCTGAGTTTACTAGGTATATATGTGTGTGTTTGGGTGGGACTGGATGTTGACTGAATGTGATTTGGATTGGGTGTGACTGGATGTGACTGAATGATTTGATTGGGTGTAACTGGATGTGACTGATTGTGCGATTGGGTGGGACTGGATCTTGACTATTGTGCTGGGTGATGTGTGACTGGAGTTGACTGAATGTGTGACTGGATGTGATTGGGGTGTGACTGAATGTGTGCCTGGGTGTGATTAGATGTTGATTTAGAGAGTTTAATGAGTGTGTGACTGAATGTGTGACTAGATGTTGATTCACTGTATGATTGGACATGTGATTGGTTATGACCTGGTTTTGAGTGGATGTCTCTACTGCTCTGCGATTAGATGTGATTAGTTGCGTAACTGTATGCATGACCGGGTATGTGCATATGTGTGCGTCGTAAATATGTTTGCTTGTGCATGTGTGTGTATATGGACATTATGTATTTGATTTCTCTTTCTCATCATCGATCTATCTCTCTCTCTCTCTCTCATCTCTCTTTTCTTCTCTCTCTCTCTCTCTCTTCTCTCTCTCGTCTCTCTCCCTCTCTCTCTCTCTCTCTCTCTCTCTCTCTCTCTCTCTCTCTCTCTCTCTCTCTCTCTTTTACGTGTGTGCGTGCATATATTTTCAGCCTAATGCCTTAACCTTGGCGACCAGAGGCTTATTTTCTCTTTGGGAAAAGTGTCTTTGCTATTATGTCTTAACCTAGATTCAGGATGAAAGAGTGAGACGAGAGAGACAGATGGATAGATAGATAGATAAATAGATATATATAGGAGAGAGAGGAGAGAGGGAGAGAGAGAGAGAGAATGAGTGAGTGATGAGACAGAGTGAGGTGAGAGAGAGAGAGAGAGAGAGAGAGAGAGAGAGAGAGAGAGAGAGAGAGAGAGAGAGAGAGAGAGAGAGAGAGAGGAGAGAGAGAGAGAGAGAAGAGAGAGAGAGAGAGAGAGAGAGAGAGAGAGAGAGAGAGAGAGAGAGAGAGAGAGAGAGAGAGAGAGAGAGAGAGAGAGAGAGAGAGCAGAGACAAAGGGAGTGTGTGTGTGTGTGTGTGTTTTGTGTGTAGAGTGAGCGAGCGAGCGAGAGAGAGAGAGAGAGGGCGTACAAACTGTCTGGCAGCGAGTTAATGTTGTGTCTATGATCATTTTTTTTCCTCCAAACTCTGCAGGGATAAGCACCTACTTTCCCCGTCGGATCCCTCTGTCATGCCCCGATTTTCTGCCTTTCTTTGGCGGTATTTTATTAAATTCGTTATATTCGTTTTGTGTATCTGCCTTTCTCTCTTTCTCTTTCTCAATCAATCTATCTCTCTTTCTCTTTCCTTTTCTCTTCTCAATCTCATCTCTCTCTCTCTCTCTCTCTCTCTCTCTGTCTATGTTATCTATCTCCCTTCTTTTTCCCAACCTCTTTTCAACCTTCCCTTTGTCAGATCCCCCCCTCCCCCCAACACGTCCCCACCTCTAACCCCCTTCTTGTCCCCTCCTCCCATACCCTTACCCCCACTCTAACCCCCTGTTGCCCCCTCCTACCCCCTACCCTTCTATCTCCCTTTCCTTATCTCGCCCCACCCCCTCCCCCTACCAACCCCCTCCTCTAACCCCCCACCCTCTGACCCCCTCCCCCTCCCTCCTCTATCCCCCTCCCCCACCAACCCCCTCCTCTAAAAGTCCTCTCCTGGCAAGGTCTTGTGTTGCTGCATCTTAGCAATGCTTGGTGTGGAAGGGGAGGGGGTGTGGGGGGGGGGGGCTGAAGAGCGGGGAGGGGGGGAGGTTCTGCTTGCAAGCCGTCCTGCAAGATGCCAGAAGCGTGTTGCCTGAGGGCGCTTGTCTTCTCGTCGCAGTGAAGCTATCATTATTTATCTCCTTTTTAAAAATTTTGATATATGCTTTATATAGGAAGGTGAAATCTCTGGTTTCTCGTGAGGTTGTGCTCTCTATCGCTCTCTACTTTTGATGTTTATTTAATAGCGTTTTTTTATAGCATCTTGCCATCACTGTTGCCACTTCTACACCGTCTGAGATCGTGCAATGTGGCAACAGTGTAACGCATGCAGGCAAGCGTTAGAACGAACGTTGGAGGAATAAGGAGGCAGGGAAAGGAAAATGGGAGGAGGAAGAGGAAGAAGAGGGGAGAAGGGAGAGGGAGAGAAGAGGAGAAGGAGACGGAAAGGAAGAGGGGAGGAGGAGGGAGGAGAAGAGGTGAGAAGGAGGAGAGAGAGGAGAAGAAAGGATAGGGAGAAGACGGGGAAAAGGAGGAAGGAGAAGAGGTGAGAATAGAATAGAAGATCAGTAGAAGGAGGAGAGAGAAGAGGGAAAAGAGGGTTGGAAGGGAGGAGAGGGAGGAGTAAGAAGGAGGTAGGGAAAGGAGAAGAGAATTGAAGAAAAAGAAGAAGGATAGGAAAAGGGGAAGGAGAAGGAGGGAAGGAGGTAGAGGTGTTAACGGAAGCGGATAGGGAATGGGGAGAAAGAGAGAAGACGGTAGAGAAGGAGGGAGAAAAGGGTGGAGGGCGAGGAAGGAGGAGGGAAAGGAAGAGTAAGAGGAGGGTGGAAGGAGGAAATGAAATAATGAGTAGGTTAAAGCAAGGGGATAAGGGAAACGCAAAGAAGGAGGAAGAGAGAAAGAGGTGGGAATAAAGAAAGAGGAAGAGGAGAAAACGGAGAAAGGAAAGAGAATATCAGAAGAGGAGAGAGAAAGAAAGAAATGGGAGATGAAAACAGAGGAAGAGCGCATAAATAGAGGAATAGAGGAACCGGATGAAAGAAGAAGAGGAAGAGAAGTAAGAGAATGTAATAGAGAAATAGAGGAGTAAAAAAAGAAAAAATAAATAAAAAAAGATTCAACGAAAAAAAACGAAGTATAAGAAGACACAGAAGAAGAAGACGGAGAAGAAAGAAAAGTAAGAAGAAGAAGAAGCAGAAGACGTAGAAGAAAGAAAAGTAAGAAGAAGACGAAGAAGCAGAAGACGTAGAGAAAGAAGAAGAAGAACAAGAACAAGAAGAAGAACAGAAGTAGAAAGAAAGAGGAGGAACATGAGATATCAGGCCCTTACATAACGCAAGTTCTGTGCATGCATATTGTTGCCGGGGGTCAGGGGTAAGGAGTGGTCGGCGCAGGGAAGGGAGCAACAAGGTCTTTGCAACACACGTTTCCATTTTGCAACATTCCTTCGATGTTTTCTAAAGAGGAAGGTTAAGAGAGGCTGTTTAGTTTAGTTGATATTTTATTGTATTATTAATATTATCATGTTTTATTGTTTGGTTATGGCGGGAGAGAGAGAGGGAGGGAGGAGGGAGTGAAAGAAAGAGAGTGGAGGGGGAGGGTGGGAGGAAGGGTGGGTGGGAGGGGAGGGAGAGAAAGAGAGAGAGAGAGAGAGAGAGAGAGAGAGAGAGAGAGAGAGAGAGAGAGAGAGAGAGAGAGAGAGAGAGAGAGAGAGAGAGAGAGAAGAGAGAGAGGCAGACAGAGAGAGAGAGAGAGATAGAAAGAGAGAAAGCATAAAGGGAAAAAAAGAAAGAGAAGAATAACAAAAGAGAAATATATTCATACATAATATCAAATCCTAATAAGGGACAAGAATCTTGCATTTTCATTTTCATTTTTTTCTTCAATTTAAGTATTGTCTTCGTTCTTTTATGCTTCTATCTCTTAAGTAAGAGATTGCCTAAAACTTTCATTTCTGATAATCCGGAATCTAATAAACATGGTTGCATGACAAAGAGAAACATCGAAAGGCTATGAAAAAAATCTATATATATTTGCAACAAGGGGCTTGGATGATAAGCACTTATTTGCAGCAAAATAAATAATGGCGATAATTGCATGCACTTTAACAAAATGATGTGTATTGAAAGCGCATGTAGACACACGCCGACGTACACGCATAAGATTAGACACGGACATACACACACACATAGCCAGACAGAACCAGACAGACATGTAAACAACATATGCACACACGCACACATACACACGAAGATGTACGCACACGTGCATACATAACACACACACACGCTCACACATACACACATTGTACACATACACCACACAGGCACGTACACATACAAATATCCACCCAAATAAATGTAACAATTTTTATCGTACCAACATCAATACACCAGCCACGTGACACCCTCTCCTCCCCCTCCCCTTGCTTCTAACACACCCGCTTCCAAACCCTTTGACTACCCCTCACCCCCTCACCCCACCTCCCAGTACTCACCCGCCACTCCCTCGCTCTCCTTCTCTATTACTTCAGTAAAGGATTATTTAATGTTCTCCCTCTTTCTTCTATTGCTTTTCTTTTCTCATTCTCTCGCTTCTTCTCTTTCTCTCTTCTTTCTCCCATCTCTCTGAATTCTTTCTCTGTCTCTCAGTCTGGTNCCCACCACCCCACCCCCACCACCCACCAACACCCCCACCTCCACCAACACCCCACCATCCCCACCACCCCCACCCCCACCACCACCCCCCACCACCAACTCTGCACCAACTCTGCACCAACCTTCCGGCCATGGCGAGGCAGCCGAATCCTGCGGCTCCGTCTTGTACTGCCAGTCCATCTTGGAGAGCTGCAGGTACCCGGCCAGCGCTGGGACGTCGCTGATCTCCGTCTCGTCCCCGCCAGCCTCCAGCAGAAGGACGCTGTGGTAGGGGTTCTCCGAGAGTCTGTGGCGATCACCGCTCCTGCA
>NW_020872287.1:638964-641464 GCF_003789085.1 Penaeus vannamei
AGGAAGAGGGAGGAGGGAGGAAGGGGAAGGAGGAAGGGAGGAGAAGGAGGAGGGAGGGAGGAAAGGGGGAAGGGAGGAGGGAGGAGGGAGGGAGGAAAGGGGGAAGGGAGGAAGGGAGGAAGGGAGGAAGGAGGAGGGAGGAGGAAAGGGAAGGGGAGGGAGGAGGGAGGAGGAAAGGGGAAGGGAGGAAGGGAGGAGGGAGGAGGAAAGGGGGAAGGGAGGAGGGAGGGGAGAGGGAGGGAGGAAAGGGGAAGGGAGGAAAGGGGGAAGGGAGGAGAAGGAGGAGGAGGGAGGAAAGGGGGAAGGGAGGAGGAGGGAGGGAGGAAAGGGGGAAGGGAGGAAGGGAGGGAGGAAAGGGGGAAGGAGAGGGAGGGGGGAGGAAAGGGGGAAGGGAGGAGGAAAGGAGGGAAGGAAAGGGAGGGGAGGAGGAAAGGGAGGAGGGGGAGGAAGGGAGGAAAGGGGAAGGAAGGAGGAAAGCGGAAGGGAGAGGAGGGAGAGGAGGGAGGAAAGGGAAGGGAAAGGCAAGGGAGGAAAGGGAGGAAGGGAGGGAGAAGGAAGGAGGAGGAGGGAGGGGGAAAGGAAGGGAGGAGGAGGGAGGAAAGGGAGGAAGGGGAGGAAAGGAGGAGGGAGGCGAGGAAAGGCAAGGGAGGAGGAGGGAGGGAGGGAGAAGAAGGAGGAGGAAGGAGAGGGAGGAAGGAGGGAGAAGGAAGGAGGAGGGAGGAGGAAGGGAGGAAGGGGAAGGGAGGAAGGAGGAGGGAGGAAAGGGGGAAGGGAGGAGGAAGGAGGGAGGGAGGAAAGGGGGAAGGAGGGAGGAGGAAGGAAGGGAGGAGGAAGGGAGGGAAGGGAAGGAGGGAGGAAAGGGGGAAGGGAGGAAGGGAGGGAGGGAGGAGGGAGGGAGGAGGAAGGGGAGGAAAGGAGGAAAGGAGGAAAGGATGAAAGGGATATGGGAGGGGAGAAAGGAGAAAGGGGGAAGTGAGAGAGAAAAGGGGAAAGAAGGGAGGATAGGGAGAGGGGAGGGAGAAAGAAGTAGATGACTCAGCATTCACGAGGGGAAGGGGGGGGGGAGGGGGAGAAGTGGCGAGGAGGAGGTGACAAACGCGTTGGCTTTTGCTGTCGGGCCGATAGGTGTGGAGTGGAAGGTACGAAAGCGCCCATGTAGGGAGAAGGGGGCGGGGGGGGGAGTGGGAAGGAGAGGGGGAAGAAAGGGAGGGAGAGGGAGGGGAGGGAGAGTAGAGTTGGGAAGAGGGAGAGAGGGAGGGGAAGAGGGAGAGGGAGGGATGGGGAAGGGGTGTAATGGGGGGGGGCGGTATTTGGGAGTAATGGGGGGGTGTGGTAATGGGTTGTAATGGGGTTGATGAATGGATGTCTCTTACCAGTGTGCTCGTTTTCCTTTCCATACTTCACGGATATAGATGGGAATACCTGCACACACAGAGTACATGTCCCAAGTGTGTGTATGTGTGTCGTGGAAAAGTGTTTATGTGCTGTTGTGCCTGTGTGTGTGTGTGTGTGTGTGTGTGTGTGTGTGTGTGTGTGTGTGTGTGTGTGTGTGTGTGTGTGGTGTGTGTGTGTGTGTGTGTGTGTGTGTGTCGTCGTATAGAATTGTTCATGTGTGTTTGTCTATATGTGTGTGTGTGCGTATGTCTGCGAGCGTGTATGTTGTGCCGTTTGCGTGCGTGCGTCTGTGTTTGCGTGCCTGAGTGTGCGTGTGTACCCTTGCTCGTGTACACATGAATACAAAATCCAAGGAAAACCCACCAAGCCACAAATTCGGAACAAGAAGAAGCCTGCCTCGTCCTCCTAAACTTTCTAAAGGCGCGCATCCCTTTCTCGGAAGGTGCAACGGTTCTCCTTAAGAAAAAAAAGAAGAGAAAAGAGAGAGAGAGAGAAGAAAAAAAAGAAAAAATCTCAGAGAAAGAGAGAGAAAAAAAGAAAAAAAATCCCTCCACCTTCCATTCTGTTTTCTCTTTTTCTATTTTTGTTGTTCGTGGGGACGACTTTTGTGTCTGCTTGTACGTGCGGGCATGTCTCTCCACGGGAGGGGAAGGGGGGGATAGAGGAGGGGAGAAGGGAGGGGTGGGTGGGAGGGAATGGGAAGGGAGAGGGAGGAGAGGGGGAGGGAATGGGGGAAGGGGATAGGGAGGGGAGAGATAGGAGTGGGAAGGGAGAGGGGAAGAAGGGGGAGAGGGAGGGAGATAGGGAAGGGGAAGGAGAGGGAGAAAAGGGATAAAGGAGAAGAAGGGACGAGGAAGGAAGGAAAAGACGAAGATACAAAGAGAGGGAAGAGAAAACGCACGAGGAAAAGGGAAATGGAGGACAGGGGGAGAGAAGAGAGAAAACGAAGGGAGGCAGAGACGAGAAAAAGGGGAGGGGGAGAATGGGGGACGAAGAGAGAACAGAGAGGAGGAGAGGAAGGAGGGCGAGGCAGAGAGAGTCACGAAGAGACACAACAAAGGATAAAGGATTTCTTTTGATGTCATTTGCATGTTGTTGCTTCATC
>NW_020872287.1:643964-646595 GCF_003789085.1 Penaeus vannamei
GGACTGTTGTTGCTGTTGTGGCTGAACCGTTTCTGTTGCGGGTCGTTTTGTCTCTGTTGTGGCTCTCTCTTTCTCTTTTTTCATTCTCAGAGAGTTATGGTTGTGTGTTTTGTTGTTGCTGTTGTTGCTGTTGTTCCCGGCGGTTGTGGGCTGAACCGTTTCTGTTGCGGGTCGTTTTGTCTCTGTTGTGGCTCTCTCTTTCTTTTTTTCATTCTCAGAGAGTTATGGTTGTTGTGTGTTTTTTTTGTTGCTGTTGTTGTTGTTGTTGTTTTCTGTTGTTTCCATCTGTTTGTTTCTTGTTACCGCTGTTTCGTTAAGTAATTTGGAGAAGAAGGAAAAGACTTTTTGAAAAGCGACCGACGCATCTTCCAGCCATCGTTTATCTTGAGGTCTTGCTTGCTCATACTTTCCCTCGACCCCTCTCCTCCCTCTCCTCCCTCACCCCTTTCGCTCTCTTCCGCTCTTTCCCTCCCCTTCTCCCTCCCTACTCCTTCTCTCCGTTTCCCCCTCTCCTTCTCTCCCCTCTCCTCCCCCATTTCCCTCCTCTCCTCTCTCTCCTCCCTTCCCTCCCCACATTTCCCTCTCCTCTCTCTCCCCCTCTCTCACTCCTCCCCTCCCTCCATCACCGCTGCCCCCTGCCCCTCTCCCCCCTCCCCCTTCCTTGCCCATACGCACACTCGGGGAAGCACAGCGCGAGGAGAAAGGAAGCGCGGGGGGGGGTAGTTAGGTCAAGGGGGAGGGGGGAGGAGAGGTCAAAGCAAGTCAATGGGAAAATCTTGCCTTCGGACTTGAGGAAAGCAACCCCGCAAGCAAGCAACGGGGATACGAACCGGAAGCATGGCGGAAAGCAGACATTTACGTACGGTGGGCATGCGCGGGTATAAAACAGATATGAATGGAGCTATATAAACACGTTAAATAAGGAGACGTATATACCGCGTACGTACGGTCTACACCACACACACACACACACACACACACACACACACACACAACACACACTCACTCACTCACTCACTCACTCACTCACCTCACACACACACACACACACACACACACACACACACACACACACACACACACACACACACACACACACACACACACACACACACACACACACACCCTTTCCCTACCCCCTTCACCCCCACCCCCCCTTCACACCCACCCATACCCTACACCCCCCCCGCTCTTCCACCTTCCAATACAAAAACCCAATTTCCTGCACCATATGGACTGTGGTCAGTACAGGAGACAGCGGCAGCCCAAAACGGAGACTCCACAGCAGTCAAAAACAGCAGACAGGAAGAAGAAGCAGCTGACCTCGACCGCAGTATGCAACTAGCGATTCGACAAACAGGCAATTTAGGTTAGAGTGGCCACTGGGTAAGTGGGTGATCCGTGTACTGACGGGGCATCGGGTATTTCCTTGATTATTAATATGTCTGTTGTTGTTATTTCATTTGTATTTTGTATTTTTCATTTTTCAAATCTTAGTTTATTTAATTCTTTATATATACGTTCATATATTTCTTTTGTTATTATTCATTATTATTATTATTATTATTATTATTATTATATTATCATTATATTATTATTATTATTATATTATTATTATCATTATTATCATTATTATTATTATTATTATTATTATTATTATTATTATTATTATTATTATTATATTATTATTATTATTGCATTATTATTATTATTATTATTATTATTATTATTATCATTATCATTATTATTATTATCATTATTGTTTTTTTTTCGTTCAGGTGTACTTTTGCTTTTTTATTTGATTCTTATTTATCTACTCACTTATTTGTTATCATCACTATTCATTCACTTAGTATCATTATTTATTCATTTATTTTTATTTTCCTTTACATCTTAAAGGATGCGGCGCCGTCTGGCCTTATTTTCCCGCCAAAAATACAGGCGCTATGATATCTTTGCAACATGTTCTCCGTTTTTAAATAGATAATGTGATTGCATTTTCCCTTTGACGAAAACATTTGATTTCACGGTTTTGCAAACTGTTTGTGTGTTTGTTTGTTTGTGTGTGTGTGTATGCGTGTGCATGTGTGTGTGTGCGTGCGTGTGTGCGTGCGTGCTGTGTGTGTGTGTGTGTGTGTGTGTGTGTGTGTGTGTGTGTGTGTGTGTGTGTGTGTGTGTGTGTGTGTGTGTGTGCGTGCGTGTGTGCGTGTGTGTGTGTGTGTGTGTGTGTGTACATGTGTGTATGTGTATGTATGAATGTGTTTGTATATATGCGCGTGTCCACACATCTCGCCACCGGAAAAAAAATTCAAAAAAAGAGAAACCGCACCAGGAAACGCGTATGCAAAAAAAAAAAAACAGGTTGACGGAACGAGTGCAAACTCACCAAAACAACAACAAAAAAAAAGAAAGAAAAAAAAGGTACAGGAAGCTGCCTTTGAACAGACATAAACAAGGTATTGTCTCGGTAACAACAGCATCGAAGGTCAGCGGATGTGAACGAAAGGCTCAGCGACCTTTGGAGATTTCTTCGACTTCTTGAGGTTAAACGTGACCTTTGGTGGAATGAATATAAAGGGATATAAGGGAAATATAAGTTAAATGGGAGGAGAGTAGAGAGGAGAAGAAAAA
>NW_020872288.1:10479-25479 GCF_003789085.1 Penaeus vannamei
TCGAATGCTAAAAGTAAAAAAAGAAAAACGAACAAAAAAAAAAAAAAAGAAAGGTTTAATGACTCCAATACCTTTTCCTTAACAAAAGTCACAGGTGGTTGAGGCGAGAAGGAGGGGTGGGGGCGGGGGGAGGGGGTGGGGGGGGGGAGGGGAGGGGAGGGGGAGGGGGGGTGGAGGGACGCACCTGCAGTCGAGTGCATCGGAAGGAAAGGGGTGAAAGTCAGGGTGTCGGATCTCCTCTCTCTCTATCTTTCCTCTCTCCTCTTTTCTTTTCGGTCGTTGAATTCTCTTTCTCTTTTTTCTCTCTCTTTTGTTTGTTTTGTTGTCTCTTTCTCTCTTTTTTCTCTCTCTTTTCAGTCTTCGACTCTCTCTTTCTCTCTCTCTTTTCTGTCGAACTCTTTCTGTTTTTTTTTTTCCTCTCGTTGTCGTTCTGTCTCTTGTCTCTCTTCTCTCTCTCTCTCTTCTCTCTCTCTCTCTCTCTCTTCTCTTCTCTCTCTCTCTCTCTCTCTCTCTCTCTCTCTCTCTCTCTCTCTCTCTCTCTCTCTCCTCTCTCATCTCTCTCTCTCTCATATTATCTCCTCAGTGTACAATCCCCCCCCCCCCCATACACCCACCACCCAACCCGCGAAGCTAAATCACTCATATAACCACAACAGAAATTCCTTCCCTTCCCTACCCCAATTAGTCTTTCATTTCTTCCTCCTTCTCCTCCCTTTCCTCTTCTTCCTCTCCCTCTACGTCCTCCTCCTCCTTTCCTTTTCCTTTCTCCATCTCCTTTTTTCTAGTTTCTCTCCCCCTTCTATCTCTTTTTTATGTTTTTTCTCCCTTCTCCTACTCCTCCTCTCCTTTTCCTTCTCTTCCTTTTTTTCTTTTCCTCCTCCGCCCATTTTCTCCTTTTTTTCTATTCTTCTCCTCCTCTTCCTCCCTTCTCCACCTCTCTTCTCCTCTTCCTTCCTCCCTTTTCTCTTCCTCCTTTTTCATCCTAATCTATCTCCTCCTTTTATCTATTCTTCTCTTCTCCTCCTCTTCCTCCATCAGCAATCACACTCTATCCCATGTACAAATCCCCCTCCCTCCGCCACCCACCACCCCCCCCAACCAACCCACCCCCCAACCCATACCCACCCCACCCCCACCTAACCCCACCCACCCCACTCCACCCCACACGAAGCCAAATCACCACAAAACCCCCAAACAAGAGAATCCAACCCCAATGGCTTCCCGACTTATTCCCTTATAAACCAACTACTCCTCCGAATAATTTTTTGAAAATAAATGAAATAAATGAAAATAAATATTCACCGAATAATGAAATAATAACTAAATAAATAAATGAAAAAAAAATAAATAAAATCGGTCTCCAACTCTTGCATAATTTTCCGAAAATAAATAAAAAAGAAATAAAATATTCACGAATAAGATAGAATAAGTAAAAATAAATAAATAAATGAAAAATGAATTAAAAAAAATCAATTGGTCTCCAACTCTTGCATAATTTTCCGAAAATGACTCGTGAGTTTAGTACATCATTTCTGTGGGTTTTAGTGTTTGTGTCGGTCGTCAATCCCCCCCCCCCCTAAAAAAAAAGTCGGGTATTATTCGTCGTCAACCCCCCCCCCAAAAAAAAAAAAAAAAAAAAAAAAAAAAAGTCGGGTATTATTCGGGGGTGGGGGTGGGGGTGGGGTGGGGGGGGGTTTGTGGCGGGGTGTGTGTGTGTTCTCATTTTACACCCTCATTCGGGCGTCGTTGGGTGTCGGTCTGCATTGAGAGGATGGGAGGTTGAGAGAGCGAGAGGAGAGTGTAGGAGAAGGAGTGAGGGAGAGGAGAGGAGTATCAGAGAATGAATGGAGAATGGAGATAGAGGGAGAGAATGAGTGAGATGAGAGATGAGAAAGAATGAGGGAGGTATAGAGGGAGTATAAGAGAATGGGGGAGGATGAGAGAATGAGGGAGATAGAGGGAGTATCAGAGAATTGGGGAGGGTGGAGATGAGAGAGATAGAGGAGTAAAGAGAATTGGGGAGGGTGAGAGATAGAGAGAGCCAAAAGAGTATCACAGAATGGGAGAGGATGAGAGAATGAGAAAGAATGAGAGAGCAAGAGGGAGTGTAGGAGAATGAGTGGAGGGGAGAGATAAGAGAGATAGAGGGAGTATAAGAGAATTGGGGAGGGTGGGAGAATGAGAGAGTTAGAGGGGAGTGCGGAGAGGAGTGAGGATGAGAGAATGAGAGAGATTGAGAGAAGTAGAGGGAGTATAAGAATGGGGGAGGATGAGAATAGAGAATGAGAGAGCCAAAAAGAGTATCACAGAATGGGAGAGGATGGGGGAATAAGAAACAATGAGAGAGCAAGAGGGAGTATCAGAGAATGAGTTAAGATGAGAGAATGAGAGAGTGTCAGAGAATGGGTGAGGATGAGAGAATGAGAGAGCTAGAGGGAGTATAACGGAGGATGAGAGATTGAGAGAGAGATAATGAGAGAGTGAGAGGTTGAGCGAGAGGGCAAAAGAAAGTGAGAGAATTAGATAGGATGAGAGAGTATGAGAGATTACGAGAAAATATGAGAGAATAAGAGACTGAGAGAGAGTATGACAGCGTGAAAGAGAGCACGAGAAAATGAGAGTACAAGACAGAGTGAGTCTACAAGAGAATGAGACAGAGTGAGAGAGGGTTCAGGAGAGGACAAGAGAGTATGACAGAGTATGAGAGAGTATAAAAGAGCACGAGAGAGTACAAGAGTTCACACAAAGACTGGGGAATACTTACACGAACACACACATGCGCGTGTACAGCAAAACAAAGTGGGGATGGGGAGTGAGAAGGAAGGAGGGAGAGAGAGGGAAGGAGAGGGGAGAGAAGGTGAGTTAGATAGAGGAGGGGAGTAGGGGAGGAAGGAAGAAAGAGAAAGATAGACTCATCTTCTCCATCTCTTTCCTCCTCCTATCTTCCTCTCCTTCTCTTATACTTTCTTTTTCTTTTTTTCTTTCTCCTCGCTTCATCTACCTCTTCCTCTCCTCCTTCCTTCTTCCTCTGCTCTCTTCTCATCTTTCTTTTTCCTTTTTTTTTTATCGTCCCTCCTTCTCCTATCTCCTCTTCCACTTCCTCTTCATCTCTCTTACACTTCACCCTCCCTTCTCCTGATATACTCGTTCCTCTTCCTCTCTTGCACATCCCCTTCCTCTTCCTTCCTTCTTATAGCTGTTTTTTTACTTTTTTTCTACCCCCTTTCTCCTCTCCTACTCTTCCTCTTACCACTTCTCTCCACCTTTCCTTCACCTCTCCTCTCCTCCTTCTTCTTATACTTTCTTTTTTCCTTTTTTCTAACACCTCTCCCCTTTCCACTCTCCTTCCTCTTTCCTCTCTTCACTTTCCTTTTTCTCTTTCATACTTCCTTTTTTTTTCTTTTTTTCTACCCTCTCCTTACTCTCCTCTCCTTCTTCACTCTCCTCCTTCACTTCCTTCTCTTGCTCCTCCTTCATATAACTTTTTTTTTCCTTTTTTCTACCCCCTTTCCTTCCCTACTCTTCCTCTCACCCCCTCCTTCACCTCCTCCTTTCCTTCCTCTTCTCCTCCTATCACTTCCGCATTCTCTTCGCTCTCTTCTCATACTGTGTTTTTTTTTTTTTTCTTTTTTTAACCCTCCCTTCTCCTATTATCCTCTTCACTTCTCTTCCCACTCCCTCCTCAATCTCCTCCTCTTCCTTTTCCCTCTTCTTCTCTCCTTCTCATACTTTCTTTTTCCTTTTTTTCTACCCCTCCTCCTTCTTCCTATCTTCCTCTTCCACTTCCTCTTCCTCCTCCTTCACTTCCCCTTCCTCTTCCTCCTCCTTCTATAACTTTTTTTTTCCTTTTTTTCTACCCTCCTCCCTTCTCATATCTTCTTTCACTCCTCCTCCTTCTTCTTCTTTCCACCTCCTCTTCATTCCCTTCCTCTTCTTCTCCTTCACTTCACACTTCCTCCTCTCTCTTCATCCCTTCCTCTTCTCTCCTTCACTTCCACTCACTTTCCTCCTTCCTTCACTTCCCCTTCCTCTTCTCCTCCATTCTCCCTTCTCGCTCCTTCTCCTTACTTCTTTCCACTCCTCCTTCATTCCTTCTTCTCCTCCTGCTTCTCATACTTTCTTTTTTTTTTCCCTTTTTCTACCCACTTTCCTTACCCTACCTTCCCTCTTCCACCTGCTTCCTCTTCTTCTTTCACCTCCTTCACTTCCTTCTCTTCTACTCCTTGCACTTCCCTTCCTCTTCTCCTCTCCCACTTTCACCTTGCTCTTCCTCTCTTTCTCATACTTTCTTTTTTCCCTTTTTTTCATACCCCGTTCAGCAATAACTCCACCTCCCTCTGTATGGCAGATGCCAACACAACGTCACTCATCTACGATTCCACATCAGATGGCAACACACACTTATTTATTTTTTATTCTCTCTTTATCTTTCGCAAATGCTAGGGATCCTTTTGCTTGTGCGTAACTCTGGGTGGGAAGAGAGAGAGGGAAAAGGGGGGAGACGCGGAGGGGAGGGAGAAGGGAGAAGGGGGGGAGAGGAGGGGAGGGAGAGGGGAAAGAAGGAGGGAGAGGGAGGTGACGAGGAATCGCGACAAGAGGAAAAAGGGGAGGGGAGAGGAGGAAGGGAGCGAAGAGAGAGGAGAGAGAGAAGCGAGAGAGAGAGAGGGAGAAGAGAGAAAGGAGAGAGAGAGAGAAGAGAGAAGAGAGAGAGAAGGAGAGAGAGAGAGAAAGAGAGAGGAGAGGAGAGGGAAGAGAGAAGAGAGAGAGAGAGAGAGAGAGAGAGAAGAGGGAGAGAGAGAAGAGAGAGAGAGAGAGAGGAAGAGAGAGAGGAGAGGAGAGAGGCAGATGAGACCAGACAGACAGAGACAGAAAATGATGGAGAGAAGTAGGAGACAGATAGAGAAATAACCATTCTTGATACTCCTAGAAGTGTGAAAAGAGGACCAAGAGGGGTGGGAGGATGTAGCATCCTTAGGCCTTCTATATATGGAGAGCATGGAGATTAACTTTAAAAAAAAAGGTCTAAATTGTTTGAAGGGTGGGGGAGGGGTAGAAGGGGGGAGGTTTATTGTTGAGGGGGGTGGGAGAGGGGGGTAGAGTGGGGGTGGGGGGAGGTGGGGGGGGTTTGGTTCAAGCTTGGTTAAAGGAGTAAGTGTAACTTTGGGAACATTAAATTGAAGCATGTTTGTCTATGTTTGGTCTGGGTTTAACAATTCGTGAAAGCATGTTTGTTTTGTGTTTTTTTTAAACCTTAATCGAAGCGTCTTTTTTATTTAATGATTAGAAAAAACGTGTTTGTTTGTTGTTTTTTTTAACCTTAAACAAATGGTTTTGCTTTATTCTTAATCATTAGTAATGTGTATGTTGTTTTCTGTTTTTTTTTTTTTTTAAGTATTATCAAAGCACGTTTGATGATGTCTTTTAATTGCCATCATCAAGCAGTGTTTCTTTACGTTTCTTTACTAAGTTATTTAAATGATTTTTAACAAACCACTTTATCACAATACAAAAAAACACACAAACAAATGAAAAAAGACGCACACACACATACACACACAAACACACCACACACACAAACAACACACCCCACACACCCACACATTGGACCCCCCAAACAAACACCCACACAAAAACACACACGCACGTGAGACATTTCGAGAACCTCCGCCCACACACACACCCCTATACATACCCCGAGCCCAACACACACCACGCAGAACACTTCGAGAACCTCCCGCCACTATCAGAGGCGACTATTGAAACCCATGAAAGATTTGCAAATAGATTCCCTGTTGCTCTCCAGAAGGGCATTATAAGGCGGGGGTGTTTACAAGTTCGAATTCCGTAACGGTTATTGAGCCGGCGTTCAAATTGCGCGCCACAATTTTCGGAAAATCGATTGGTGGAGAGTTGTTGTCTTTTAAGTGTGTTTTTGGGTTTTTCGTTTTTTTTTTTTTTGGCTATTTCTGTTTTTGTTTTTGTATTGTTTGGGTGTGTCTTTGTCTTTGTCTTTGTCTGTTTGTTTGTTTGTTTGTCTGTCTGTCTGTCTGTCTTCTTTCTGTCTGCTCTCTCTTCCCCCTCCTTTTATCCTCTTCCTCCCCATCCATCCCTCTCTCTTCCTCCCTCCCCCCCTCTCTCTCTCTCATTCTTGCCCTCCTCTCCTCTTACTCTTCCCTCCCTTCTTACCATCCCTCCTCCGTCCTCTCTCTCTCCTCCCCTCCTCTCTATCCTCTCCTCCCTCTCTCTTATTTCTTTCTTCTCCCTTCCCTCCCCTTCTTCTTATCCTCTTCCCCCTTCTCTCTCTCTCCTCTCTTTCCCCCCTTCTCTCCATCCCTCCCCTCTCCCTCCTTCCCTCTTCCCTCTCCTCTCTCTTCCCTCTTTCCTTTTCCTCTCCTCCCTCTCTCCCCTCCCTCTTATCCTATTCCTTCCCCCATCCTCTCCCTCTTTCCTCTTCCCTCTCCCTCCCCCCTCTCTCTCTCTCAGACCGAACCACTAAGCTTTTATAAACTGCCGATGAGGTTTTGTATTTCGTTCGATGCGAAGGCAATATTTGGAAGTGTAAAGCGGTTTCGGAGTGACGCTAATGCACTCCCAGTTGCCAATGGATTTAGCTCATTGGTTTCCCGGTCTTCCCAGCACGAATCGGAATAAAAAAATAAGTAAAAAAGGGCATGGAGAGCGAGAATGGAAAATGCTGTAGAGTGTTCGTGTATTCATTAATTCGAGGCAAAAGGAAATTATGAATATATAATGGGTATTAGTTTTTTTTTCTGCTTTCGATATTGAAATTCTCGCTTGGTTTTTGGGTATTGGTTCCGTCGCCGGATAAGAGATGGCGCGGCTAGCCATCTCCGACGTCGCCTATTGGTCAATGACATTCTCTTAAAAAAAATTCAACCAATGAGAGGAGTCATTGGCTTCCGTGGCGCCATCTGTTATCGCCGGGCGGAACTCAGAACCCGACGTCACTTGACCAGCATCTTTAATCATAGAGAGTTTCCCTTGTGTCCGTTCCCGTGTTTGCTCCCTCTTTTTTAACCGCTTATAAAATGTAAACAAGGCCGGGAAAGAAGGGGAAAAGGGGAGAAAAAGAGGGAAAAGGAGGGATCCAGTCCTTCTAAGGGTCAGATCGAGTCGTAAAGCCCCGACAGGAGAATCTATTTGAAATTCAATATGGTCGAGAAAATCCCTTTTAAAATCTTCGTTGGCGAGGTAGTGACCTGATCTTTAATTTATAATATACGGGCGAAGAAATTGCTCTGCTTCCTTTCACTTCTCTTTCTTCATATTTTCTTTTCCCCTTTCGTTTTATTCTTCACCTTCTTTCTCTTCTTCTTCTTCCTTTTTCCTCCTCCCCCTTCTCCTCTTTCTTCTTTCTCCTCTTCTTCCTCCTCTCTTTCTCTTATTCCTCCTCCTCACTCTCCCTCCTTCGTTCCTACTTCTTCCTCCTCTCCTCACCTCTCTTTCTCCTTCCCCTTCTTTCCTCTCTTCCTCCTCCTCCTCACCTCTCTTTCTCCTTCCCCCTTCCTCACCCTCTTCTTCTTCCTCCTCCTCCTCAGCCACTCTTTCATCCATCCCCTTCCTCTTCCTTCTCCTTCCTCTTTCCCATTCCTCTTCCTTCTCCTTCCTCTTTCCTTCCTCTTCCCTTCTCCTTCCTCTTTCCCATTCCTCTTCCTTCTCCTCCTCCTCCTTCTTCATCTTCCTCCTCCTCCATCTCCTCTCTCTCTTTCTCTTCCCCCTCCACCCCTTCCCCTTCCTCCTCCACCTCCTTTCCCTCTCCTCCTATCCCTCCTTTTCTTCCTCCCATTCCTCCTCTCTTCTCTCTCTTTCTCTTCCCCCTCCACCTCCTTCCCCTTCCTCCTCCACCTCCATTCCCTTCCTCCTCCATCCTCCTCTTCTTCCTCCCCTTCCTCCTCTCTTCTCTCTCTTTCTCTTCCCCTCTTTCCCTTCCTCCTCCTATCCCTCCTTTTCTTCCTCCCCTTCCTCCTCTCTTCTCTCTCTTTCTCTTCCCCCTCCTATCCCTTCCTCCTCCTATCCCTCCTCTTCTTCCTCCCCTTCCTCCTCTCTTCTCTCTCCTCTCCTCTCTCTCTTTCTCTTCTCCCAGAATACAGTAGGTCAGAACATTGATATTTTGTACTCATCCGTTTTTATGCCATGGAACCGAAAAAATATATAGACCCATTTAAGTCTGAATATTTGATACGGAAGTTTTAAATGGAATTGAAGAGTACTGTACAATTTTTAACGGTTTTAACGGTCTGTTACGAGATTCGAGTTTTCAAAAAATTATTTTTTTTCTTTTCTTTTTTTTCCTTTTTTTCTTTTGCTTTTTTCTTTTTCTCTTTTTCTTGTTTTTTTTCTTTTTTTTTTTTCTTTGTGAGTGAGTTCTTGTTAAGGCTTTTGAAAGGATTTTTGTGTATGTATCCGTTGTAGAGTATATGTGTCTGTCTGTACGTATGTTAGTATTTATGGATGGATGTACAATATATTTACATACATACACATATATGTACGTGTGTGTGTGTGTGTGTGTTTGTGTTTGTATGTGTGTGTGTGTGTGTCTGTGTATTTGTGTGTGTGTGTGTGTGTATTGTGTGTGTGTGTGTGTGTGAAATGTGCGTGGTGTGTGTAAGTGTTTGTGTGTGTTGTGTGTCTGTGTCTGTGTGTGTGTGTTTGTGTGTTTGTGTGTGTAGTGTGTGTGTGTGTTTGTGTGTGTGTGTTTGTGTGTGTGTGTGTGTATAATGTATATCAAGCACAAGAAAAGAGAGAGATAGAGACCCCATACCAACCAGTACCAAGGTTACACAGTATCAGACACACAGAAGTTGGTAGCAGGAGACATTAGCAGGCAATAGCAGACAGCAGGAAGTATATGCAATCAGTAGCAGGCAATGATAGTAGCTAACAGCAGAAAGTAGCAGTAACAAGCACAGTAGCAGACAGCAGGCAGCGGTTGGGCGAGAGAGTCCCCCCCACCCCACCCCCCACCCGTCCCTTCAAGCAGAGCGAAATCTATATTTAAGCAGGATTGTGGTACCGCCTCGTGTCTTTTGATTGTGAAGTGATTGTGAAGTAGCAGACAATAAACAAGCAGTAGCAGACAGCAGGTAGCGGGGCTATAGAGAGAGAACCCCCCCCCCCCCACCCACCCCACCTACAATCCCTCTACCTCCCTCTCCCCCACCCACAATCCCCACAACCCCCCTACCTCCCCTCCCACAACCCCCTACCTCCCCTCCCCCACCCACAACCCCCACATCCCCCCCATCCCCCACAATCCTCACCCCCCCAACCCACCCCTCTTCAGCAGGGCGGAATCCACGAGACAATTAAAGCAGGATTGTGCGGGCGCTTCGTGTCTTTTTAGATTGTGAAGTGATTGTGAAGTTATGAAAGAGAGAGAGAGAGAGAGAGAGAGAGAGAGAGAGAGAGGAGAGAGAGAGAGAGAGAGAGAGAGAGAGAGAGAGAGAGAGAGAGAGAGAGAGAGAGAGAGAGAGAGAGAGAGGAGAGAGAGAGAGAGAGAGAGGAGAGAGAGAGAGAGAGAGAGAGAGAGAGAGAGAGAGAGAGAGAGAGAGAGAGATGAGAGAGAGAGAGAGAGAGAGAGAGAGAGGAGAGAGAGAGTGAGAGAGAGAGAGAGAGAGAGAGAGAGAGAGAGAGAAGAGAGAGAGAGAGGAGAGAGAGTACTTACCTGTGCCTTAATTAGATTAATCGGATTTTTAAGTTTTTACGAGACTTTTTTCAGGAAATTCTCGCTGAGCTGATTAGGCTGAAAATGTCGAGAAAGAAAGAGAGGGGGGAGGAGGAGGAGGGAGGAAGGGAAGAAAGGACGGGAGGGAGGGAGGAGGGAGGAGAGAGAGAGGAGGGAGGGAGGGAGGGAGGGAGAAGGATGGGAGGGAGCAGAGGAGGAGGAGGGAGGGAGGAGAGAAGGACGGAGGAAGAAGGACGGGAGGGAGGGAGGGAGGACGGGAGGGAGGGAGGAGGGAGGAAGAAGGATGGGAGGGAGGGAGGAGGAGAAGGATGGGAGGGAGGAGAAGACGGGAGGAAGGGAGGGAGGGAGGAGGGAGCGGAGGAGAAGGAGAGAGGGAGGGAGAAGGAGGGAGGAGGGAAGAAGGGAGAGAGGGAGGAGGGAGGAAGGTGGGGGGAAGAAGGGGAGGAAGGGAGGGGGAGGGAGGGAGAAGAAGGAGAAAGGGAGGGAAGGAGAGAGGTGAGGGAGGAGGAAGAAGGACGGGAGGAGGGAGGAGGAGAGAAGGAGAGTGGGAGGGGGGAGAAGTTTCGTCATAGTTTTTCTATCTAGTCTTGGGAACCTTGTCAATATTGTATCATCATCATCATTACCACCATCATTAAGTCCTTAGCATCACCACTAAAACCCCACTACAAACAACAACAATAATAATTACACCACCACCAAATATTATCCAAATCATCGACTTCTACTTCTCTCTCTTCTCTCTTTCTCTCTCTCTCCCCTCTTCTCTCTCTCCCTCTCTCTCTCTCTCTCCCTCTCCCTCTCTCTCTTCTTTCCCTCTCCCTCTCTCTCTCTCTCTCTCTCTCTCTCTCTCTCTCTCTCTCTCTCTCTCTCTCTCTCTCTCTCTCTCTCTCTCTCTCTCTCTCTCTCTTCTCTCTCCCTCTCCTCTCTCTCTCCCTCTCTCTCTCTCTCTCTCTCTCTCTCTCTCTCTCTCTCTCTCTCTCTCTCTCTCTCTCTCTCTCTCTCTCTCTCTCTCTCTCTCTCTCTCTCTCTCTCTCTCCCTCTCCTCCCCCTCTCTCTCCCTCTCTCCCCCCCTCTCTCTAAACATTTCGAAGCCCTCCTCAATCTATCATTCAGAACATGACAATAACATTCGTAATAACCACTCACATTCATTCATTATTTCCCGTCTCATTCATACTGCATGGAGATGTGGATATTCATAATTCACTCTTTATAGAGCGGCAATCCAGATTATTCAGATCCACTTCGTATTTTGCCAATAAATTTGTTTGATCGTGAAGCCCCCTCTCCCCCCTCCTGTTCCCTTTCCTCCTGTTCTCTTCACTCTTCCCCTTGTTCCTCTCCCTGTCCTCTCCTTCTCTCCTGTCCTCCCTTTCCTCCCTTGTCCCCTCCCTCTCCTCTCTCCCCCCTGACCTCTCCCTCCTCTCCGTCTCCCTCTCTCCCCTGTCCTCCTCCTCCCCCCACCTTGTCGTCTCCCACCTCCTCCCCCTCTTAAAAAAAAAGTAAAAAAAAAAGAAAAATAATAATTTACCTGTTAAGAACAAAGCAAAGATACTACGCTACGACAGAATAGGATTTTGGCGTTCTGAAGTTCTCCAATTACGCGAGACTATTTTTTTTCTTTTTTTATTATTCTTTTTTTTTACGTTTATTTTGTTTCGTACTTTTTTTAGGGGGGAGGCGAGATTTTTCTTTTTTTTATTATTATTTATTTCTTTTTATTTATTTTTCTTTTTTTTTCTTTTTTTATTTATTATTTTTTCTTTTTCTTTTTACTTATTCTGTTTCGTACTTTTTTTTGGGTGGGGGAAGGGGGTGAGGGGGTTAGAGAGGGGGGGGGGAGAAGAAGAAGTGTAGCTGTCTGATCTTTTTTTTTTTTTTTCTTTTTTTCCTTCTCTTTTTTTTTTCTTTCTATCTTTCATTCCAGAGCATGACAAGCGTTGACATGTAACATTGCATGACGTGAGATGCATGACATGACATGTTTGTTTCAAGATACGATCGTCATAGTTGATTAAGGATTGTGGTGGTTAAACAAAGGTGGGGCGGAGGGGGAAGGAGGGGAGGAGGGGAAGGAGGAGGGGAGGGGAAGAGTTGAAAAGAATGAATAAGTAGGAGGTGAATGGGAAGGGGAGGAGGAGAGAAGGGGGAGAAGAAAGGGTGGAGGAGGAGGAAGAAGAAGATTGGGGGGAAAGGGGGAAGTAGGAGGAGGAGGAAGAGGAGGAGGAGGAGGTTAGATGTAGGAAGAGGAGTAGGAGAAGCAGAAGGGGGAGGAAGAAGAGGAAGAGGAGTAGGAGAAGGAGAAGGAGAGGGGGGAGAAGAAGGAAGAGAGGCGGAGAATTAGGAGGGGGAAGAAGAGAAGGAGGAGGAGGTTAGATGTAGGAAGAGTAGGAGAAAAAGGAGGAAGAGGAGGAGGAGAAGGGGTAGAAGGAAGAGGAAGAGGAGAATTAGGAGGAGGAGAAGAGGCGGAGAATGAGGAAGAGGAGTAAGAAGGAGGAGAAGAAGGAGGAATAGGTGATGCAGTAGAACGATAAAGTGGATTAAAAGAGAGAGATTACAATAAAAGGTAGGTGACATGGAAAGGAAGAAGAGAAGGAAGCTGAGGAAAGAGGATTACGAGCAGATGAATAAACCGTAAACAAGAAAAAGAGAAAATAAAGGAACGGGGAGAAATTGACAAGAACGAAAGAGGGAATAAGGGAAAATAGGGGAGAAAGATGGGGAAAGGGAAAGTAATATAGAGGTGTAGAATAGAAGGAGAAGAGGAGGAAGAATTTTAATTAAAATGAAGGAAGAGGATGTATTGTTAAAAAAGGAAAAAAAAACGGGAAAAGAGAATAAAGACCAGATTTGAAGGAATTATATAGATTNTCTCTCTCTCTCTCTCTTCCTCTCTCTCTCTCTCTTCTTTATCAAATCAAATCAAATCTTTCTCACTCTATCTTTTTCTCTCTCCCTCCTCCTCCTCCAATCCCCTCCCCTCTGCCAAGCCTCCTCCCTCCCCTTCTCCCCTTTCGTGACCTCGTACGCTCGTCTATTTTGGTTCCACATTCATTCATGCTTTTATATATACTTCAAAAAGTTCAAATGTTTATGCGGCAGAGCATATGTGTCGAGCGGGAGTCGGTGCTTCTGTGTTCGAAACCGCGGGGGGGGGGAGGGGGAGGAAGGAGGGGGTAGGGTTTTAAAATCACTGTTGTTGTTGTGTGTCTGTGTGCGTTAGCGGTGACGTTGGTGGAGATGTTATTGTTGTGGCTGGTTGTTCGGGTTGTTGGTCTTAGTTTAGGGTTGTGGATATTGGTATTGGGGTTGTTTTTGTTTTGTTTGTTTTGTGGTTGTTGCTGGTATTGTCATTGTTTTAGTGGTTGTCGATTTGTTGATTTGGTTGTTGTTAAACCATTACTATAACCACGTATGTCGACACCGTCATCATCACCATCAGTTTACAGAAGACGGGCGGACGGCGTTTTATCGCATTTTCTTGCCCCGGCCACGTAACGCAACAGACAATAAGACGGCGGGAGGGGGGTGGGTGGAGGAGTGCGGTCGTAATACGTAATACGCAGCGTTTTCCCCCGATGTCATCACCACGTCCTACGCAGAGTGGCCGCGGGAATGAAAGCTGTACGCCACGGACGGAGGGTGGGCGGGGGTGGAGAGGGTTGTTGGGGGGGGATTAGGTGTGGGGGAATGGGCGGATAAGGTGTAGGGGGGTGGGCGTGTGTGGGAGATGTGGGGAATGGGAGGGGGGGAGGGCTAGGTAGTGCCCGGCGGGCGCTGCCGTGACGCAACTGCAGGTCCGGTGCGCTTCCGCCCGCGATCGTATGACTGCCGTGGGCGTGATGATGACAGGGTGATGATGCGTGTGATTTTGGAAGAGATGGTGTTGATGGTGGTAATGGGGAGGTGATGCGGATAAGAGGGATTTATGGCGGTGTAAAGACTGATTTATAGATATGAGAGAATTAGAGGAATGGTGTTGATGGCCCATTTGTCGTTAAGGCTAAGTGTAAGTAATGACGGCAACGAAAAAGGAATAATAAAAATAAAAATAAAAGAGGAGGAGAAGGAGAAGGAGAAGGAGAAGGAGAAGGAGAAGGAGAAGGAGAAGGAGAAGGAGAAGGAGAAGGAGAAGGAGAAGGAGAAGGAGAAGGAGAAGGAGAAGAAGAAGAAGAAGAAGAAGAAGAAGAAGAAGAAGAAGAAGAAGAAGAAGAAGAAGAAGAAGAAGAAGAAGAAGAAGAAGAAGAAGAAGAAGAAAGACATTTCTAACGTGTGTTTACAGTTACGTCGTAATTTTTGCTGTTGATAATTACTGCAATAAAACAAAAACTGCAAGAACACGAATTCCACGAGCAATAGAACAACAACAGTGATGATAGCAAAAAAAGGAACAAGTATCATCAACGACAAGTAAGAGGGAGAGAGAAAAAAATAAGAAATAGAAATAGTATCAAGAAAACATCGGGCAGAAAACAAAAGCAATAATAAAAAAAATGGAACAAAATCCTTCAAAAAAAGGATTAAAGACGAAAAACAACAAACGTGGAACGAAGAGTGAACAACCGTCATAGAGAAGAAATAACAAGAACAAACAACAATAACAATTACAATAATAAGAACAAACAACAATAATAATTACAATAACAAGAACAATAACACTCCATCTCAGCGTTCATGACACAAATTAACCGCGTTCCGTTTTCTAAATCCTCCGCTGACATAATTAATCATTCAGATAAACCGCGGAATCAACCGGCTCGAATCGGATAATGAAAAGGGAAACGCATACACGAATTATCCACGCCGTGACGTCATTAAGGGTGATAATTGCGTGGAAAAATAACTTAAGGTTATGCGGCTGGGTTGGTAGGCCTGAGGCAGTTTTTTTTTTTTTTTTTTTTTGGGGGGGGGGTGTTGGTATTTGTCGTGGGATGTAACGGTCGTTTGAAAATCGCGTGAGAAAGGATTTGTTATTTTGTTCATTTGTTTGTTATTTTTTTGTCGTTGTATTGTTTCTTATTCGTTTCTTCTTAAAAGGCAGCTTGAACTTTGCTTGAGAGGTTGGTAAGCTTGGAAAGAATAGCCTTGGGGATAGAATTTTCGGAATTTATCCTGGGATGTAACGGTGTCGGGGAGGCTCGTCGGGATGCGGTTTGGGGTTATTCCTTTTTCTTTTTTTAAGAGAATTCCTTAATTTTTAAAGTGGATTCCTTATTCTGTTGTAAGGAATTCCTTATTCTTTTTTAAGTGAATTCCTTATTTTCTAAAGTGAATTCCTTTATCATTAT
>NW_020872288.1:27979-30479 GCF_003789085.1 Penaeus vannamei
CAGTGTCTTGGGACGTGATGGTGCATTGTCGTGGGCGGGGGACGGGAGGCAGGGGCAGGAGGGGCGAGAGTAAACAGGGTGTTGTGGTTTCTTTATGGGAGGGGGAAGGGGAGGGGGAAAGGTGAGGGGTGGAGAGTAAGGGGGGGAAGGTGGAGGGGAGAGTGGAGGAGGAGGGGGAAGGGAGAGGGTGGGGAGGAAGAGGAAGGGAGACTGGAGGAAGAGGGAGTAGGTGGAGGGTGGAGAGGAGGGGTAAGTAAGGAGAGTAGATGGAGGGTGGATAAGGGAGGTGGAGAGAGGTGGTCAGGGAGAAGGAACAGGAAGGGAAGAAGGAGAAGGAAGGGGAGAGGAAGTAGTCTTAGAGACACAGACCAAAAGTTTGATAAATAGATATATAGATCGATCGACAGAGAAAAAATACCGAGCGATAAAACCGCATAGAAACGAAAAAAAAGAGACCCATTAACGGAAGCATCCAGCAGATTCAACAGGGTGGGCGTCCCCCCCCCCCCCCCCCCGCAGCGGAGTTCCCACGGGGCGTGCGTGGGCGTCTCCGCGAAGGTCGTCTCCGAGCCATTACCTCATCGCTTCCGAATTCGTCAATAACGTAAATTCACGCAGGGGCTAATTAAGGGCGTCCGTTGCGCTCGGGTCCCGGATGCTGACGATTACGGCTGTCCGTAGGGGAGGGAGGGGAGGGAAGGGGGGAGTGTTGGGACGAATTGGGTTTTTACTTTGTTTATTTATTTATTTATTTATTGTTTGTTTGTTTGTTGTCTTCTTGCTGGGTCTTCTCTTCTTGAGGGCCAGCAGGGAGAGGGAGATGAAGGGAAGAGGGAGAGGAAGAAGAAGAGGGAGAGGAAGGGAGAGGGAGAGGGAAAGGAAGGGAAGAGGGGAGGGAGAGGAAGGGAAGAGGAGGGAGACGAAGGGAGGGAGAGAAAGGGAGAGGGAGAAGGTGTGAGTGTAGGTAAGGATGAGGGTGTGGGTATGGATTAAGGAGATGAGAGGGAGCGAGTGAAGAAGAGAAAGATAGATTGTATCTCGTATACATAGAGAGAGTGTGTATGTGTGTAAGTGAGAGAGACAGACACACACACACAACACACACACCACAGAGAGAGAGAGAGAGAGAGAGAGAGAGAGAGAGAGAGAGAGAGAGAGAGAGAGAGAGAGAGAGAGAGAGAGAGAGAGAGAGAGAGAGAGAGAGGGCGCGTCACGGAAGCGGCGCATCCCGAGCCGTGGCCTGGCTTGGCCGGCGAACGAACTGGACTACGCCCGCGCCCGCGCACGCCACGCGCTCGCAGGCCGGGGCTCCGTGTTGGTGGGGGGAGGGGGGGGCAGGATGGTCTCTTACGGGCGTCGGTGGGTCTTTAGCGGCTGATCTTAACTGACGCATCTTCCTTCTTTTCTTTATCTTTCTTGTTTTTGTTTTTTCTCTTCCTCTACTTCTTCTTCTTCTCCTTCCTCCCTCCTTTCCTCCTCTTCCTCCCTCCCTACCTCCCTCCCTTCCTCCCTCCCTTCCTCCTCTTCTCTCCTCCTCCTCCTTCCTACTCTCCTCCTGCTATTCCTCTCCTCCGCCAATCCGTTACGTTGAAGGCAGGTCCCGGAATTCCTATCAAATGATCCTTCAAGAAATGCCTTTTGGGTCCCCATGCGTTTCTGGTCTCACAACTCTACGGACGTCATCGCCTCGTTTCAGTTGGCTGTTTCTCGAGTTCTGTATTCATCTATCTGTCTATATCTATCTATTTGTCTGTCTGTATATCTGTCTCTCTATTTGTCTGTCTGTCTGTCTATCTATCTATCTATTTGTCTCTCAGTCTGTCTACTAATTTGTCTTTGTATTTTTTTTTCTCATTTGTTTATCAATTTGAGTCTCGATTGATTTATCAGCCTGCCTGTTCTTTCTATTTTGCACGCACCTATATTCCTCTCCCTGTCTTTTCCCCTCCTTATTTCCCCAACTCTTCGCCACAACGCAATTAATTATCCAGACGTGAGGAAACGCACACAGAGGAAGGCGTAGGGGGCGGGCTGGGGGGGTGATGAACATATGGCGAACTTTATTAGTTTTTTTTTTTTGTCGTTCTTTCATCATTTAATGAATGAGTTCGCCAGTTGCGTCACGAAGGTTGTTGGCGCCGGGGTGGGTGGGGTGGGGGGTGAGGGGTAAAGCGTGCCTGTGACCGAAAGTCGTCCGGTGGGAAGGCGTCGTCCTCGCGTCAATGGCAGTCGGGAATCTGTTCGTTTGGTGTGTGTGTGTGTGTGTGTGTGTGTGTGTGTGTGTGTGTGTGTGTGTGTGTGTGTGTGTGTGTGTGTGGTGTGTGTGTGTGTGTGTGTGTGTGTGTGTGTGTTTTTAACATGTGTTTTCTGCATGCGAAGTCAGTATCCATGATATGGGATCAGGCTGCGTGGCCAGCATTCGCGAAGGCCTCACGACATCACGACTCTATCCACGCAGAAGGATAGGCGATGAGTGCGAGTCTCGTCATGACTGTGGGAT
>NW_020872288.1:33191-38191 GCF_003789085.1 Penaeus vannamei
CGACACAGCCACACCAACACACAGTGCACACACGACACAAAGTATTAGTATATATATCTATATATAATATATTTAATATTATATATATATATATATACATATATATACAAGAGTAGAGAGAGAGCGAGAAGAGAGAGGAGGAGAGAGGGAGAGAGGAGAAGAGAGAGAGAAGAGAGAAGGAGAGAGAGAGAGAGAGGGGAGGGAGGGAGAGAGAGAGAGAGAGAGAGAGGAGAGGAGAGAGAGAAGAGAGAGAGAGAGATGAGAGAGATAGAGCAGAGAAGGATGTATATAGTGCGAGTTGTGTGTATTACCTAATTTATACATAAGTAAGGATATATAATACATATATTGTATAGTATATTAGAATAACCACCACACCAACACCACTCCACACACCAGCACAGCACAAGATATATATATATATATATATATATAATATATATTATTATATATATTAATATAGTACATATATAATATATATTAGTATCTATATATATATATATATATATATATATATATATATATATAGTTTAGATCGATAGATATGAATAGAAAAGCACTCTAACATGTTGGCACTATGGTAGAAAAACCCAGAATGCACAAACAAGATTTACTGAGATCAGTGAGGCAACAATTTCGAAATCCTCCTCGATATTTTTAAAGTTGCAACAACTAAATCGTATATCATATTGCCATCCTGTACGTTTTTCAATATTTTTTTACTCTAAACATCTCATAGCTGACTTTTGTCTTTCTCTCATTCCTATTCTTTATTTGGCAGACATTTTTTTTCAGATAATGTCTGATATTTCTCTTTGTACGCTGTTCAATTGTCTTTCCTTTTCCTTGCCTGCCTTCCATCGCTGCCAAGAATGCCAAACATTTAATCTGTGTCCAGGCATAAAGAATAGCATTTTCATCTGTTCGGAGGCTTAGAGTTTTCCCAAGTAATCCTGTCACGTAATATCCCAGACTTTAACAATATATTATTACTACAAAGCCAAAGTCCCAAAAGTAATTGGGATACAAAGCAGAGCATTGCATTTAAAGAAACACCGCACTGACTTGCATCAAAACTGTTTCAGCATTCTTCTTCCTCGGGTCCTAATCTTAGGTCTTTTGCTTGTCGTTCGCCTCGGAAGAAAGCTCTGACCAAACTAGTTATTAGCGGTATTTTTCCCCGTGCAGTTTTATGGTCGACATATTGCGGGAGGAGAAAAGTCTTTTCGCTTAATAGGGAATTTGTAGTAAGTTACAACGGTTCTCGAAATTCTCTCTTGTAATTAGCATTAAAACTTCAAAGAAAATGTTTTCTCAGAGGCCAGTCTTTTTTCTCTGCAAAGAAATTCATTGTTCCATTTTTACCATCATTTTACAAATTTAACAACTTCAGAGAAGTAAAAACATGATTAGTAACATGATGTAACTGATCGGGAACAATGAGCAATGTAAGCATTTTTTGTCACATGCAGGAACTGAGGGAGAGAGGGTAGGGGGATGAGAGAGGGGGAGAGAGAGGAGGGAGAGAGAGAGGAGAGAGAGGGAGAGAGGAGAGAGAGAGAGAGAGGGAGGAGAGAGAAGCGAGAGAGAGAGAGGGAGGAGAGAGAGAGAGAGAAGGGAGAAGAGGAGAGAAGAGACGAGGGAGAGAGAGAGAGAAAGAAGAGGCAGAGAGAGAAGAGAGAGAAATGAGAGAGAGAAGAGAGAGAGACGAGAGAGAGAGAGAGGAGAGAGAGAGAGGAGAGAGAGAGAGAGAAGAGAGAGAGGCGCGGCGAGATGAGAGAGAGAGAAGAGAGAGAGAGAGAAGAGCAGAAAGAGAGAGAGAGAGAGTAGAGAGAGAGAGATAGAAAAGAGAGAGAGAGAGAGAGCACGAGAGAGAGAGAGGGAGGAGAGAGAATGAGAGACAGAGAGAGAGATGGAGAAGAGGGGAGAATGGACATGTAAAAAGCAGTGATAAACAGCTAAACTTCTATTGAAATTCTAAGAAAGAATTGTAAATGCTCACCAAGCAAAGGGGAAATCGGCGGCAGGAACCGACCCATAAAAGGCTCGAGATGTGAGGTTATTGCATATTTCCCGGCGGAAGCGCGGCGACTGTCAGCACCTGTAATGATACCTGTAATGCCACTCATTCTATATTTTTCTTTTATCCTTGAATAAAGATGGTAATCGGACAATCGCTTGCGCACAAACACGCACTAATTCATAAACGCTTACTCATGTGCACAAAATCACTTACGCTCACATACACGAACCTACGTGCACATGTGTTTACTAAAGAAAAATTCTTCGTCTCCGCAGTTCTTTCTTCCACAATTTTTTTAAAAATTTCTTCCTTTCTTCCCTGCCTACCACTTATTCCGTTTTCATTGCCTTTTCATCTGCATTCGTCGTTTTAATTTCTCAGATAGTTCTTTGCATCGTCATGTTCTTTGCGATGTATTTCATTAACTATGTTCTTTGTCTCTAAGTCTCTCTCTCTCTCTCTGTATCTCTCTCTCTCTCTCTCTCTCCCTCTAAATCTCTCTCTCAGTCTATCTGTCTTCCTAAGTTGCTCTCTCTCTCTTCTCTCCTCTAAATCTTTCTCTCTGTCTATCTGTCTCTAAGTCTCTCTCTCTCTCTCCCTCTAAATCTCTCTCTCAGTCTATCTGTCTCTAAGTCTCTCTCTCTCTCTCTCTCTCTATCTATCTATCTATCTATCTATCTTCTATCTATCTATCATCTATTAATCTATCTATCTATATATATAATATATATATATATATATATATATATATATATATATACCACATATATATATCTGTTCTCACTCCATCTTCCCCTTCTTCTCTCTTCTTTGAGATAATAAAGAAAGTTGATTTGAAAGTAAATCGAAATATCAGGTAACAGAGAAAAAACCGTATGAAAGGAAGAAAAGAGGAAATTAATTAAGAAAAGTCAAAGACGAAACGGAATGAACCATCACTTCAGTTTATTTCTTATTTATTCATTATTATTATTATTATTTCTATTATTATCATATTCATTATTTATCTATTTTCATCATTTTTGGTTAGTGCCGAGAAATCATTTATTTCAGTCTTACATGAAGGTGTAAAGACTGCATGTTGCTCCTCAGCTGAACCTCTTTCGTGACAGCTGTAGTGCAGAGACAATATTTCCCTCCTTCTCTTCCCTTCTGGGCTGTTAGAGTCGATGTTTAAAGCACGGCAGCGATTGCTTGTAAGGTTGTTTGAGCAAAGCACCACATCTCCACAGACAAACCAGGCGGAGGAGGAGGAGGACTCCAGACGGCGGATCAAGGGTACTCCAGCCACTCGGACGAACGTCAACACTTGTCAGAGGAAGAAAGACGAAGAAAAACGAAGCCAGCGATGACTAACCTCCAAGAAGACGTTTCTAGGGATGAGCTTCATTGTTTTGTACTCTCTCTGTATGCCTCAAATGACGATATTTTGACTATCTGAATAAAATGTCATCTACAGCTGATCAAAAGGCGACAGTAAGACGAGGAGAAGCAAAGAAGCGCGAGAATAAAGAACACGGACAGCACGCACACGCGGAGGAATCGATCACAGATATCACATGCAACAAAGGAAGAAATAAACAGAAGAGCAAAGACGACATCAAACCAACCAGAAAAGTAAACAAACTGAGTTTAATACTTTAAAACATATGTACCTACCGAAAATAAAGTAATGACACGCATGAAAGAGATAGATAAATCGATAGAGAAAGAGGCAACACAAACTCCTTGTTGCTCCGTCACTTCAGTTGCACCTCCCGCGAGATTGCTGATGCCTGGAGGCCGGAGATGACGGAGGCGTTCTCGGTTTGGCCCTGCATCTGACCCCAGTGCCTTTCTCTGTGTTGATTCTTTATTTTCTGTTTGGTTATCTACTCTCTCTCTCTCTATCTCTCACTGTGTCGCCTTTACATCTCTTTTTGAGCAATCTTCTTGAACATCGAAGGTTGTCGGAAGCGTCGACTGGCCACTTTTAAAAAGGGGCGGTCACACGAGCGTTTTTACACCGATAAATCAACGGAAACTTGAACTTTTCCACTACCCGCAACTTCCAAGTCGACAATACCTCTGATGTGGAAGCAACTATATACACCGTTCACAAATCGGGGAAGTGGCTTGTCAAGAAAGAGTCTATAGTCTGCTAAGGAAAAAATACTCAACTGCGTACCTAAAAACAATTATTTATATTTAAATAAATATAATTTTATTAACATATATCTTAATCTATACATATTTATTTTCAAAGTGTGCTTATTAATTCTCCATGGAAATTTATTTGAGCTACCGTGAAGTCATCATTGTTTACAAGCGCGCGTCTTTCAAGTTCCTCAAAGAAGTGTCTTTGAGGAACGGAGTTCCTGCAGCAGAGTATGTTATAAACTTCTGCTATTTCTTCTCTGCAACCACGAACGAACACACATGCGCCGTTTACGTAACCTTTCAGCCTTCATTGTAGCTGCAGATGACAAAATACTTAAGAGGAGGGTCGCCCGGGAAATCCTCATGGACGCCATGTTTGTTGCTGATATCGCGCGCATACGCGATGGTTCTTTTCGCTCCGTGTGACCAGCAAGTTGGGAAACCGCAGACAAATCGTTCCGGCTACAGGATCATATCACAAACTGGTTGTTGAAAAAAACGCTCGTGTGACCGCCCCTTTACTTTCCTTCAATGCTGTTCGGAAAACGTCGAGGATCTACATCAACGGCACATTCATCGAGCTCTGAATGTCTGGATAATATTTGAAAGGATATTTTCCTAGAAAATCCTTTTCTTTTCTTTCTCCATCCGATTAATGCGCCGGATTTTCTTTTTATCATAAAGTTAGTTATCTAATAGCTAAAATGACAAAATAACGAGTGAGCGTAAATTCATTTAATTTTCTCTTATATGTTACTGGAAAAGGGAAAGTTGGAAACAAATAGTTGCTGATATCCTCTTCTGCGCAAGTCTGTGCGTTTTTTCACATTTTTTATCA
>NW_020872288.1:75691-78191 GCF_003789085.1 Penaeus vannamei
TAATAAGATAATAATAATAATAATAATAATAATAATAATAATAATAATAATAACAATAATATCAATAATAATAATAAAAAAAATAATAATCATAACAATAATAATAATAATAACAATAATAATGATAATAATGTAATAATGTATTAATAATAATAATAATAAAAATAAGAAAAAAAATAATAATGATAGTACTACTACTACTAATAATAATAATGATAATAACAACTACAATAATAAAGATAAAGGTAAACACAATGATAATGATTGTAATAATAATGGCAATGATAATATTAGTAGTGGAAGAAGTAGTAAGAGTAGGTGCAATGATAAGAATGATAATTATAAAAATAACAATAGTAGCAATAATGATGATGAAATAGTAATAATAATAAAGCAATAATGATAATAATAATAATAATAACGATAATAATAATAATAATAATAATAACAATAATAATGATAATGACAATAATGATGATCATAATAACAATAACATTAATAATGACAATAATAAAGACATTATCAATAACAATAATGATTATCAATAATACTAATGATATTAATAATAAGAAAAAATACAATAGAAGTGATAGTAAAAACAATCATAGTTATGATTACAATAATGGTCATAATAATAATGATAAAAATAATAATAATGATAATAATAGTCTTACTACTACTAATGATGATATGATGATGCTGATGATAATGATAATAACAATGATAAAAATAGGGATGACTAAGTCCCGCTGCGATTTTCATTAAATTAAATTTAATTTCTTTGCTAAGTATACCCCGGCTTTACATTATGTTAATGTGATTTTTATATCCACGGGCGCATTTTCAACCGTCTCATTACTTGCATAGCATTGAAGTCGCCAAGCCAAAATAGATATTTATTTGTCTTTAAATCTAAATATTGTTAATATGTTATGGCCGAAATGCAGTTTTGCTACCACTGTGTTATCAGATTTTCTCCATATCCCTTTCCATTATATTATCCTTTCTCCTTGGCGACGCCTCCAAAGTGTTGCAATAAACACCGATTTTGGTTTCATAGTGTTTTTGTTTTTCTTTTCCCTCTCTCTTCTTGGTTGTTCGGGTCGCTTGGATTGTCGAACTATCAACTTAGTCTTCAGGTACTTCATTTGCATATTTTCTCTTCGCGCCATGCCTGGGGGGTCTCTTTCGAGGTATAACTACCCAGAAAAACACTGTCCGAGGATCCGTACCTCTAGTATTGCTTAAATTCTCATGGAACCATGTCATTTCGGGGAGCACTGCTTGAGGATCCGTACCTCCAGCAGCTGCCATTATTTTTTGTCAGAACAAAATCACTTCGAGGGAACACACCAGTGTTGTTCTTAATTTTTCAACTAAGATAGCACTTAGTTTTCTTTCCTTCCAGATTGAGGATCCGTGCCTACTGGGAGAGATATTTTAGTCTGCAAATACTTGTCAAGATGATCTATTGCTCAGTGTTTTCTCTAACGATTGCTGCCTGACCCTTTGGGTGTTCAGGCAGTCTTCGTGATCTGTCCTTTTCCTGACTTTTCATTTTTATGCTATCTAACTTGGCCTCCATCCTTTAAATTATTTCTTATACTTTTCCATGTGTTTATGCAGATGTCTTCACTAAGTGGTTGTCAGCACTGTTTTATTTTATTTTATTTTAATATCCATTTTGGTTGGAAATTAGCTTCCTGAACTTAGGAATTCGTATGTTTTCGTGCTGATACCTTGATGAAAACACTTATCGAGTTGGGACGCCAACTTGGGGGTACTTCAATGTATTATGTGTTATTATGAATTTATCTATTGTTGGTTTCCTATATACATTACCATCCGCTGTGATAAATTGGCAATGTACGCATCTTTATCTACTTCCCATGTGTGAAAACACGTAGAATTTCCTTGTGAGAGCAACTTGTTCCTCAATAAACTTCGTAGCCAGCATATAGCTATTTACTCTGATGTCTCGCAACCCCTGAAAGGCTGTAAATAGGCTTGAAGAACTGGAGTGTATTCAGGCTGATCTCTTACCATCTATGGTAAAAAGAACATACTTAAAACTATAACTAATATTACTCCCAAAACAAAATTCCATGTTCTCGGTTGAGCCCTGCTACAAATAATGATAAAAATAATGATAATAGTAATAACGATAATAATAATGATATTATTATTATTAATACAAATATTGAAAATAATAAGAATAATGATAATAATAATAGTGATAATGATGATAATATTAATTATAATAACAATTTCAATGATTATTATTGTTACAATAAAAGAAATAATAACAATAATAATAAGAGTAATAATAGTGATATTAGAGGAAGAATAGTGAGAATAATCTTAGTATTGTTAATAATGATGATTATAATAATGATTACAATGATGAAAATGACAATAACAGTAATGAAAATAGTAAAACATGAAAATGATGATACTGCTACTACTACTAATAATGATAATAATCACATGTAATAATAAT
>NW_020872288.1:109070-114070 GCF_003789085.1 Penaeus vannamei
TGAAGCGGACAGTTATTTTTATACCACAAGATGCATTTAAAAGTCTCATTACTTGGATAACGTTAAAGTTGCCCGAGGGTTTCTTTTGGTTTTCGGAAGGGATACTGTAATCTGGACTGTCTGTTCTCAGTAAAATATATATTTGTTTTTCACTCCTTTGGACTGACTTCGGAGTGTGTCTCTCACAAAAGCAATTTATTATCATTATTATTATATATACATACAACTCTCTCTCTCTCCTCTCTCTCTCTCTCTCTCTCTCTCTCTCTTCTCTCTATATATATATATATATATATATATGGCTCTCTCTCTCTCTCTCTCTCTCTCTCTCTCTCTCTCTCTCTATATATATATATATATATATATATATATATATATATATATATTATATATATATATATTTTATATTTTTTTTTTTTTTTTTTTTTTTTTTTTTTTTTTTTTTTTTTTTGGAGGGGGGTTGCGTGTATGAGACAAATGTTTCTTTTTGGACTATCTGCAAGGTGCACAGTCTTTGGTAGACTCCCACAATGAATTTATGCAATTGCTAGTGATCTCAGAAGGACCAAATGCCATCGGAAAACACGGCCAGAGGATCCATACCTCCAGTGTTACCATTAATTTTCACAAAGACCAAGTCATATATGAAAACAATGCTTGTGGACTTGTACCTTCAATGTTGCCATCAATTTTCTTATAAACCAAGTCATCTAGGGGAACTCTGCTTGAGGATCCTTACCTCCAGTGTGTCATCAATTTTAGAGTAACCTAGTCACTTAGGGGGATATTGCTTGGGGATCAATACCTTCAGTGTCACCATTAATTTTCCTAAGGACCATGTCACGTAAAAAAAAAAAAAAAAAAAAAAAAAAAAAAAAAAAAAAAAAAAAAAAAAAAAAAGTTTGAGGATCCGTACCTCTAATGTGGACCTCGATTTTCATGGAACCAATTCACATAAGGAGAACACTGTTTGAGGATCCATAGTTCCAGTGTTGCCATAGATTCTTGTGACTGGATTATCACTTAGTCGTCTTGCCTAGCAGCGTAGGGGTCTGTACCTCCTGCGAGAAAGGCTGAAGTATTTTCGTCGATGCCTGCCCGACCTTGTGGGTGCTTAGGGTCTTTGCGATCTATGTTTCTTTCCTGTTCTTTTCATTTCTTTGCCGTCTAACTTGGCCTCCATCCTTCATGCTACTTCTTATAGTCTCCCAAGGGGTTTATACGTTTCTTCACTAAATGTTTATCTGTGCTAGTTTTTTCTTTTCATCATTTGCCTGATTAATCTCCATTTTGGTAGGACACTAAGTCTATTACCTTAGTGACCTACATGTTTCTGTGCTGATGCCTTAGTTAACACATTTACGGAGTTGGGAGGCCAACTTTGGGAAAATAATGTTCATGTGTTCTTTGTAGTACATCTGGTGTTTGTTTCATGTGCATCGCCCCCGCTCTGATAAGCTGGTGATGCACACATCTTTCTCTATTTGTGTGACTGAAAATGCCTGTATAACTCCCTTCTGAGTGCAACTTGCTCCTCAATAATCATTGTACCATCTTAGAGCTTTCACTTATTCCCAGCCAGAAAATTAAATCATGTATGCATAAACTCAATTTCAGAGACTCAACTTCACATATTGCCAATTACTTAGATATCTCGCAACTCTTGTCAGGCTGTATAAAAGCCAGATCAGTCCAAGTATCTTCAAGCTCATCTCTTACCATCTATCGTAAAAGGAACAGACTAAAAATACCATTGGAATTGCTACGCCTGGGCTCCCGCTTCCATCAACAGATGATCAAAAGAGGGGAAGAAAAGAAATCTATGATCGTGCATTTTTATTCCAAATACAGCCACGCAGACGCTCAGCCTACACTATCCCCCTTTTCACATTTCCACACATATCCAACATTCAGCACACATTTTGTTCCTTTCCAACCTTCTCTGAAGCAACATTCACGCTCACAGACACAACACCCAAGCTTCCGGTGCCTACTCATCGGACGGTGGCAGCGTGCCCCAGGGTTAGAAACTTACATCTGTTGACTTCAAATGAATATTTTCGGAAGTAAGAATCTATATTCTCGGTTCACACACACACGCACAGTCACTCGTAAAGAGTTACATTTATTTTCAATTCTCACTGTGGCTATTTTCATTTTCATTTTCATTTTACTCTGTGCTTGTGTTGATAATATATATATATATATATATATATATATATATATATATATAATATATATATATATATATATATAATATATACTATATATACATATATATATATATATAATATATATATATATTATATATATATATATATATAGTATATATATATGTGTGTGTGTGTGTTGTGTGTGTGTGTGTGTGTGTGTGTGTGTGGTGTGGGTATATTATATATATATATATATTATATATAATATATAATATATATATATAATATACATACATACATATATAAATATATATATATATATATATATATATATATATATATATATATATATATATATATGTGTGTGTGGTGTGTGTGTGTGTGTGTGTGTGTGTGTGTGTGTGTGTATAGATACAGATATAGATATATAGATAGATAGATAGACAGATAAATAGTAATTTCTCTTGATTTCCCAAAAGCGGAGTGAACAGAAATCCATTTAAGTACCTAATAAGCAGGTATGGCATTTAACAATGGCAAAATATTGTAGAAAATTCAAATAAATTGGAAAGAGTCTTGACTACTCTGCAAATACGATGGTTTTTAACTTTTAAATGTATATCTCAGATTCTGTAAAAAAAAAAAAAAAAAAAAAAAAAAAAAAAAAATGTTATTACATACATTGTTCTTCATATGAAAAATGGAAATTGCTTGAGGTTTTGCATCTCATCGTATCCACTGTGAGTGAGCTCTGTGTCCGTTTCAGAGTAGATAGGTATTTACTTGTCTTATTAATTAAATTTGAATTATATCAACAAATGAAGATACACACTGTCTATAAAGTTGTATCGTAGAGGTACAGAATGATTTTGAAGACATTCATCCC
This sequence comes from Penaeus vannamei, assembly GCF_003789085.1. Taxonomy (NCBI): domain Eukaryota; kingdom Metazoa; phylum Arthropoda; class Malacostraca; order Decapoda; family Penaeidae; genus Penaeus; species Penaeus vannamei. Next base: position 112,110 of record NW_020872288.1, read on the forward strand.
ACCGAAGTAAAAGTACGTCATATGATTCATGACTGACCAATTTTTACCCATATTAAGTATTGCATGTATTTGGTGTACTGATGAAATGACAAAAAAACATTTTATGTACCTTTGGAATACAATTTTGCATCAAGAAACTTAGGATGCGATTAATCGCTGTAAATATAAATTCCTATCTGAGCCTGCGTGAAATATATTTGGCCTCCTCCACCCAGAGCTGTCTCGTACAGAGACAACCTGGTGGGCAGGATCATCCTAGGGGAAGCGAGTCAGGTGGCCGTATAACCTCAGTTGGTGATCCCGGATTGTGCAGGTAACAGTTCCTGTGCCAGTCTCACGGTGCAACCGTTGGTTGGACACGTGGTCCCGACAACTGTACCCCATGATCCGGCGCAAGAACCTATTACAGAAGGCATCAAAACGTGACTCCAAGGCACAGGATAATGTCTAGGTTTCACTACCGTATAGCAAAACTGACATTATCAGGGCCTTGAAGACACGTAGCTTGGTCCTTCTGCACAGGTACCGGCATCTCCAAATACTCTTGTCGAGAGAGTTCATGACTCTCGCTGCCAGGCCAATCCGTCTGCTGACTTCCTGGTCTGACAGCCCAGAGTTATGAACTACACTACCAAGGTATGTAAAACTCTTTGTGACTTCAGTGCCTCGCCGCAAGCCCGTACCGACCGAACAGGTTCTCCTAGCAAGTCCCCAAAGTCCTGGATCTTGGTCTTGGTCCAGGAGACCTCTAAACCCAAGGGCTTCGTTTCATTACTAAATGCTCAAGGTCTGTAACCTTGATATTGCCCAGAGTTGCTCCACAATGACTTTGAACAGTAGCTCTGCCTAGTATCCAGTCCATGCAAGTGTTGAAAACTGTTGGTGCAAGAACACAGCCTTGCTTTGTAACGGTTCCTGATTGGTCATCAATCTAGAACCGCACCTGACCTGTGATTGGCCGACTCCTGTCTCGGGACCGCCCAATCTGGCCGAGTAAACATCGCCGGTCAGGTTCTTAAGCAGCCGGACCTGAGCCGGAATCATCATTCGCCTCACGACGGTTGCTGACATTACTTGTGCTTGGTTCATCACCAAATAAAGAGATAAAATCCAGTTCGGATTAACTAACAGGAAAGAAGCTCGACAGGCCCCCACCACACTTTTCAGCACTTTCAGTACCAGTATACAGACTTGCTATCAGTCCAATAATCCTTGTTGGAATTCCTCTGTCTCAGGATCTCCCAGAGTGATTCCCGATGCACCGTATCGAACGCCTTCTTGAGGTCGATGTAGGCTGCAAGCTCACGACGGCGCTCTACAATGACTCGAAGCGCAAGGATACGGTCAATTGTGGACAACAGGAGTGAATCCGGATTGCTCCAGTCTCTGATGCCTCAGTAAGTGGTCTCTGGTACGTCTCAGAAGGATGTGGGAAAGAACCTTGCCTGGTATACTGAGCAGTGTGATGCCTGGGTCAGTCCCAAGGGTCCCCCTTCCCTTTCCAGAGAGGGATGACTACACCCCTCAACAGGTCAGGAGGAATGGTACCAGACTGCCAGATGGCAACCAGGACAGCATGCAACCCAAGCGCCATAGGTTCCCCACCAGCCTTTAACAGTTCAACTGGGATGCCGCAAATACCCGCTGCTTTCCACTCTTCAGCTTGGGTCCTCACTGATGGGTGGGTCCGGCAACGGAATCACGGCACTACCAGCATCCAAGTCAACTGTTGGTGGGTCAACCTGGTACAACTGCTCAAAATACTCAGCCCAACACTCCCGCACCGCAACAGGATCTGAGACGACCTGGCCACTTACTAAGCTAACCGCTGTCACCTGAGAAGAGGGCTTGGAGTTCAGCTTTCTTAGGGCTTGGTATGCAGGACGAAGGTCATTTACTAAGAAATGGCCTTCTACCTCCTCTACAAGACTCCTAATAAACTGTTCCTTGTCCCTTCTTAA
>NW_020872288.1:126570-134070 GCF_003789085.1 Penaeus vannamei
TATGAACTCCAGCTATTTCTGTCTAACAGTATGGAAATATTTATTTATAGTTAAACACTCTTTACTCGTCTTTTCTTTAGAATGACACTGTAGAGATGTGACACATCAACATTCACTTTACTCTCTGCTGCCTGTGAATACCTCGATCACACTCTGATGGCTTCGTAGCAGAAGCCGTCAGTCCCTCGAGAATATATTCCACGCATACACTCGACACAAACAACAAACCACAGTTGTCAGCGTCCCAACTGCCAAGAGGAAGCTGACGAGCCAATGGTACTTCTGCACGAGAGACGTACTAAGGAAGTAGCTTTGTGTTCACGGCATTTCGATTCGGGAGTGAACGAAAAGAAATTATGATTATCAGCAAAACAGTTGGTAAATAATGATAATAATAATGATATCAGTGATGATAACAATGGTTGATGATGGTTATGATGATAACGACAGTAGTGATAATGATAGTATTGAATATAATGATAATGATGATAACGATAATAATGATGATATTAATGATGATGATAGTAATGTTAAATGTAAGAATAAAGATAGTAATGATAATGATAATAAAAATTATGATAGCAATAGCGGTGTTAATGATAGTGGTGGTTCTAATGAATATAATAATGGTAGGAGTAGCGATGACCATAATAGTAATGATAATAATAAGGATGATGATTGTACTATCAATGATGATAATAATCATAATATTTAATAAAAATGATGGCGATAAAAATTATAGTGATAGAGACAATAAGGATGATAATGATGGTGATGAAGATGATAATAATAATGATAAAATGATAATAATAGTAATGAAATTATAATAATTGTAATAAAATTATAATAATAATCATCATCATGGTAATGACAGTAATAATAATAATATTAGTGATAATGATATTGAGAGTAATAAAAGAACTATGATAAAAAACATTGGTAATCAACAGGATAATGATAATCCTATTCATTATAACAATAATAACAGTGATAATGATAAAGATTAGAATGATAATGATATTGAATATAATAATAACCGTCATGGAAACAACAGTGATAATGATAATGTTATCAAAAATAGCACTAATAGTACTAATACTAATGATAATAATAATGATAATAGTAACTGATAAAATGATGATAGCAATAATACTAATAGTAATAATAGTAATAATGATGATAATGATAATGACAAAAATGATGATAACGATAACGACAACAATAACAAGAAGAATGATGTTAATGAAAAAATGATAATGAAAGAAATTGTAATAGTAATTATGAAAGATAGAAGCAATAATAATAAAGATTATAATGATAATAGAAATAAACAACATATGAGTGAAAATAACAATAATAATAAAGAATGATTATAATTATAATGATAGCGATAATAACAATAATGGCAATAGTGATAACAAAAAACAATGGTAATGATGATAATTTTAATAACCATAAACGTACTACCACTATTGCGCATGATGATAATAGAGATGGTGTATATAATAACGACGACTATAAAAGCATGACAATGTAAATTATGATATTGATATCAATAATGAAATATATGTAATTAACAACAATAATAATAGTAGTAATAACATTAACACTGATGATGATGATAATAATAATAGTAATAGCAATAATAATAATAAAATGATGATAAAGATGATAGAAATAATAATGATAATAAGGATGATAGAATGATAACAGTAATGATAATGATAATGATATTAATAAGAATGATAATGATGATTATAAAAATAGGATAATGATAATCATAATAATGATACCAATAATGATAATGATAACAAAGATGCTAAAAATAATATTGATAATACTAAACAACAATAATGATAGTAATAAGGATAATGACATATACAAGATGTAATAATGATAGTACAAGAGTCATGATTATGATAATAAAAGTAATGATTATAAAAATCATGGTAACAGTGATGATAGTGATAATATTAATTATGATATTGAAGATAATAATTATGACAACAATAAATATAATCATCATAATGATAATAACTATAATAGTGAAGATCCTAATAAAATTTACAATGATAAGAAAAACAATAGTACAGGTAATGGTAAAAAAAAAAAATAATAATGATGATAATAACGATGATAATGATAATGATCCTAATAATCGTGATGATAATACTATATATAATAATGAAAGTGATAATGTGATAAAATACAGATAATAATAATATTTGTACTACTAATAATTTGATAATAATGAAAATAATATCAAAAATGATACAATAACAATAATGATAATCATAAAGATAATAAAACTAAAATGTTGATAACAATCATAATAGCACATAATAGTATTGACAATAAGAAAATTATGATAACGATGATAATATTAATAATGATAACACACACACACACACACACACACACACCACACACACACACACACACACACACACACACACACACACACACACACACACACACACACACACTTACAAATATGACGGTCCCCAATTTTGCTGTGTTCAGGTACAGGATGGAATATCCATCGTCAGTGCGACCCGTGGTAACATGTTGCATATTCTTAGTCTCTTGGAAATATGTCATAGAGGGGTATCCGCTGGAAATTAAATTTTGAGCTTTGGTTGAGGTTCGTGATCTTTGCACTCTGCTTTTCTCCTTTATTCATTATTGTATTGTGTTTTGTTCACAGTCATTCTCGTTACTGATGTACAATAAAGAAGAAATGTATATATATATATATATATATATATATATATATATATATATGTATATATATATATATATATATATATATATATATATATATATATATATATATATATATAGAGAGAGAGAGAGAGAGAGAGAGAGAGAGAGAGAGAGAGAGAGAGAGAGAGAGAGAGAGAGAGAAGAGAGAGAGAGAGAGAGAGAGAGAGAGAGAGAGAGAGAGAGAGAGAGAGAGAGAGAGAGAGAGAGAGAGAGAGAGAGAGAGAGAGAGAGAGAGAGAGAGAGAGAGAGAGAGAGAGAGAGAGAGAGAGAGAAAGGTTTACAGATTGATTAACATACAAAGAGAGTATGAGTTTTACAACACCCCCTCCCCACCTCCCACAGACCTTATCCATCACCTATCCCCCCCTCCTTTCCTCTATCATCATATTCTTGTCACCTAATTCGTACCTTCTTCTACTCATTCTCTCTGTTTGTTCTACTTATCTTTATCTCTTACCTATCCATTCCCCTCGTCCCCCTTTTCTTGCCCCTTCACTTTTTCGCTTCCCTCACCTAATGTGCTAATTCCTCCCTTTTCCATTCCTTTTCCCCCTTTGCCCTACTTTCTACCTTTGCTCCTATACTCTCCTGCCCCCACCCTATCCCTATCCTGCCCAGCATCCTTCCGTAATCCACAAGGCGAGTCGAGCACATGCATACCACTTCCTTCTGCAAGCCTGATTTTTACTTTTTACTTACTCTGAATTTTACTTGCCTTTTTCTCGTCCTTTTACTCGTTTCTCTTATTCACGTTTTACCCTTTTTACTCGTCTTTTACTTGAACTTTTACATCAGCTTTTGCTTTTTACGTTTCTGTTTTTACGATTTTTTTATTTACTTTTCTTCATGTCTCCTTTTACTCCTGCCTCTTTTTGTGGTATCTTATTCTGATTTAGACGTGTTGTTTTTTACTGGTTTTAAGCCCTTCTGGCATATCCTCAGTGATTCTTAAGCCCTTATGGCGTATTTTCTTTAGCAATTCCTAAGCCCTTTTGGCACTTGCATTTACTTTCACTTTAGTGCCTTCTCCACATTACATTTATTAATCTAAGGCATTTTGCATTATGTTATGGGTCCTCTTCATATCGGTCCCGCTCCTGGTAGATCTGCATCTCCGGGGATAAGCTTGCGAGGTCGTGTGGGTCCTGAGCCTTCAGTCTGGTCCCCGCAGAGGCGAGAGAGACCGGGTCAGACGGCGCAGGTCTGGCGGTGAGCGCGAGTGAGTGATGACGTCAGCTGTGCTACACATCGAACGAAATGCAATGATCCCATGAGTCCAGTTAGACATTTTTTAGGTGTATAGGTTTTTCATATAAGATGACAATAGGTGTATTAAAGAAAAAAAAAAAGTTTCTTATATGAAATGCCATAAATCATACCACTTCGAGAAGTATAATCATGTCAGTCCAGTAATAAATATTTAATTTGTTTTTGGGTTGTACAAAAATTACATCACTACAAGTAATGCCATACCTACAATCAAAAAAGCAAAAGCACCGTATGATTCGTATTTATATTTATATCGATTATTACTATTTTTATTATTACTAGTAGTAGTAGTAGTAGTAGCGTTTTTTTTTTTTTTTTTTTTTTTTTTTTGTGTGTGTGTGTGTGTGTGTGTGTGTATTTGGTTATTACTGTGATGGAAGTGACTATGATGAATATATCCTTTGAGTGTGTGACTTAAGCTTAGTATATTGTGTATAGATTAATATAAATGAAATAATAGGCATATGTAGATATTTATAAATGGAAGTAAGGAGTCAGTGTTATTCCATTGTTCCCAAATTTACGTTATTAAATATGAATTTCAGTTACTGTATAAAAATCTGACAAATCGAGTGACAAGCCTGAGAGGCAAACATAACAGAAACTTCTGAAACTGATGAGGCCGCGGGACTGTTAGAACTAGTAGTGGAGAACGGCAATGAAAATGAAGCAGCCGGAAAGGAAAATCTGAAAGGATCTGGAGGGGAGAGGCTGCTCTCAACGCGTCGGAGGTTGAGAGTGGGAGTTCATTTACCAAATGATGGCATGACCTTTGGCAAAATTTGTGTTCTTTAGAATAGGGAAGTTAAACACTGATATAAGAATATTTGTCAAAATGACAAATAGTAGGCCTATGCAGTAGCCCATTGAATATCGCAAGTTACATATTTCTCTTTCTCCAATTAAATAGTTCAGTTCCCCGATTTGTTCCATTTTTCAAGTTGGTTCGTTCGTGTGATTGATCAAGGCTGAGTTGTCTGTTCTATTGTATACCTTCTGTTTACCTTGGGTTGACATTGCATAACTGTATTGTAAAAGTTTCATATTATGTAATAATTGCGTATTTATCTCCTAGTCAGAAACAAAGATACGAAACTCATGCTAACAATCTGCAGTTGATCTAAGACAGACTATCATTTAGGAGAGGTTGGGAGGGGAGGTTGTGCGGCGCAGGTGACGTCACTGCGCAACGTGACCCGTTCTCTCTCGCCCCCGGGTCACCTCGCCCCTTCTGGAGGAACCAGCGGCGCCCCTCATTTCACTTGCCCTACGTCTGAAGTTCCCTCCTCACGGGTGACTTCCTTTGGGTTCCTCATTCACGTAACCTTACAGAAGAGGGAAAGAAAAAGACTGACTGACTGACATACAAAGAGAGAGAGAGAGATAGATAGATAGATAGATAGATAGATAGATAGATAGAGAAAGAGAGAGAGAGAGAGAGAGAGGGAGAGAGGGAGAGGGAGAGGGAGAGAGAGGGAGAGAGAGAGACTAACTGACTGACTGACATACAAAAGAGAGAGAGAGAGAGAGAGAGAGAGAGAGAGAGAGAGAGAGAGAGAGAGAGAGAGAGAGAGAGGAGAGAGAGGAGAGAGAGAGAGAGCGGAGAGAGCTACTGACTGACATACAAAGAGAGAGAGAGAGAGAGAGAGAGAGAGAGAGAGAGAGAGAGAGAGAGAGAGAGAGAGAGAGAGAGAGAGAGAGAGAGAGAGAGAGAGAGAGACTAACTGACTGACTGACATACAAAGAGAGAGAGTGACTGAATGACATACAAAGACAGAGAGAGATGGTTCGACTGATAAATACCAAAACAGATACATAAAACAGGAGATAAATGCCAAGCCTAATCGAAAACACATTTATGCAAAAGAGGCCGCGAGTCGATTCAAAAGCCATTTTTACTACAAAGCCTTTCTGATGCAGCCAATACAGTGGGTCGTAAACTTGATTTCGGAAGAGATTTATAACCCGATCATGACTCTGGGAATCCGTGTTTGTATGGCACAGGTGAACTGGACTAAATTTATCCGTTCCTCTTTTTATAACATTCAGTTTGTATCTCCTTATATGCGTTGATTGGTCAGATTATTTTAAATGCTATTATCAAACTTTGGTACAGCTTATTTTTCATGTTTTACCCCTGTAAATGGCCATTCGGTATTCTCTCGTTCAGTGACTGTTTGCAAAATTATTTTAATTCACAAGGCTAATGAATAGACAAAGGGCAGAGGTACAAAACGATGCCAGTTCGAGGACCTTCAGGATACTACTACTACTACTACTACTACTACTACTACTACTACTACTAATAATAATAATAATAATAAAACGGAAACAACAATGTATATTCTCTGCCTTGCAGTCCTCTTCTTTTCTTTCTGGCCGATGCGCAGCCATGAACGTGCAAAGGGTACACCTGAACAGAAGCACCGCAGCTGGTCAGGCCGTGGGCAAGGCGTCCCGGGACGTTGTAGTGAACTGTTTTTTTCTAAATTATTCAATATGTAAAACCAATAAAGAAATTACACCTTACGCCTTTGAAAGGATTCCCTGTTCGCGCGTAACTGCCTCGTTCCACCCTTCTCGCCAGGTATCGATAGTTAAGGCGATGACATTTTTTAACGTTTTTTAATCCCTTTTAATTTCTATCTGCTCAGCTTTTAATGTGAAAATGGGTTTACTTGTATGTATTTTTATGTTCAGTCTCTTTAACACATTTTACTATTTTAATTATACATAATGAGACGAAATAGAAAACGTGATTGTTAAGAGCCTCATAGACCATGCTTTTTTTTTTTTTTTTTTTTTTTTTTTTTTTTTTTTACCAGCCTCCGCTGTCCGGCCTGATAAGCAGAGGTCAAACGTAAAACTCCACACATTGTTCTTGGCATCTCCATAGCACACGCTACTGTTAATATGCGCAGGCAATGCTCCCCGAAGCCAGAGATCCGAGGACGGAAGACTGCCACGGGGCATTGTCCAGACACATTGTTCAGGGAGACCAAAGCACCGTTTTTTTCTTTTGCATTATTTTGATTGTGGCAACAGTGTCGATTTGACTCGTTGTGGAACACCTGGATATATATTGAATTGATGAGTGTTGTCTTTATCATTAATCATATCATGTTACGAATGTAGAATTGTTATATATGTACATAAAGCCCAGCTATCAGTAAATATTAATAACGTTTTTTTTTTTTTTATGTACCTTTTTTGTAAGGAGTTGTGGCCACAATCCTTTTTATTATTCGTGATTTTATTTCATTTCATCAAGTGTCGCAAGTACACAGAAAACTTAAATGATGAAAGAAAACGGGGAAGCCCACTGTTTAAGAACTCTCTGAGGTGGTCTTCAGTATTGTTTTATTTTTAATATTTCCGATTTTATTTCTTTTATGATTCTGTTTTTGCTGTTTATTTTAAAGTTCTCATTCTTCAGATTCATTTTGCGTAGAGGCCATATTTATC
>NW_020872288.1:146570-149070 GCF_003789085.1 Penaeus vannamei
GCGATAGAGAAGTAAGAGGAGACAGTAGAGAACAATAAGCAGAAGCGGAGGTGATGGCCCTGGCGGTGGGCGCAGGGAATGGGAAGGCAGGAGAGTCCCAGCAGGGGAGGCAGTGCACGAAGTGAGGAGTGTGAGGTTGATTATTACAGATGCACTATTCCATTCATCATCGATTTTTCCTCATTCCCGCATTCGTCGTCCGGGAGAAATGATGGATCTCATACACGAGGGATCATGATTATCAACTTTCCTTGACTATTTATGTGCGCCAATTTTACCTTCATATTATCACTTTACTCTAAAAAGTACTATTGATAATGCCATTACATTTCAATTATTAAATTAATTATTACAAACATTAGTATCATCATAATCATTATGAATGTCGTCATGATCTCTTTTTTTTATTTTTATGGTAATTATTATTGATTCCATAATCATTACCTTATTCATCATTGTTGGTATCATTATCATCATCATTTTTATTATAATTATTATTATTATTGTTGTTGTTGTTGTTATTACTGTATATTATGTTTGTTCTTCTTGTGGTTAATGTTATTATTATTATTATGATTTCTCTCATTTTTATTAAAAGAGATATTAGTATTTTCATTATGGTTATTATTGTCATTATTATTTCCATTGTTATTATGCTAATTACTACTATTAATATTATCATCATTGTCATTATTGCGGTTGTTATTTCATTATCATTGCTATAATTGTTATCTTTATAATAATAATGATAGTAACAATAATGATGATAATGATAATAATAATAATGATAAAGAAGATAAGGATCATTATTACTATCCTTATTCGTATTATTATCATTATTATAATCATCATCATTTTTACCATTACCATTATTACTATTATTGTTATAATTATTGTTAGTATCATTACAATCATTACAGTTATACGTATCAAAATTAGTATCATTAGAAGAAACACAATTTTCGTAAACAATATCTATTTTACTATTATCAATATGGCCAATATCATTATCATTATGATGATATTGGGGAGGATAAGTATCATTGTTACTATGCTTATCATATTTACGATAATGATTATTATAATAACAACTACAACAATAACAACAACAACAACAACAATGATAATAATAACAATAATAGTAATAATGATAAGGACAATAATGATAATACTAATAACAATAATAAACATAGTAATGATGGTAAAAATAAACCAATGACATAATAGTAATGAAAATGATCGTAATAACAATGATATTAATAATAGATCATCATCATCATCATCATTAAACAACATCAACAACAACATCATCATCATCATCAACATCATTATTAGCATTATCATTATCATCATTATCATTATTGTCATCATTATCATTATCATATCATTATCATCATATCATTATCATCATCATTCTTATCATCATCATCATCACCATCATCATTATTATTATTACTATCATTATAATTTTCATGCTGTTATTGTTTTTATGATCATTTTTATTATTAATGTTATTATCATTAATATTTTCATTTCTGTTATTCATATCATTATTATTATCATTATTATTATTATTATTATTATTATTATTATTATTATTATTATTATTATTATTATTATTACTATTATTATTATCATTATCATTATCATTATTGTTATTAATTTGATTATTGTTACTATTATTATTGTTATTACTATTGCTAATCGTAATCATTTTTATTATCATTATCATTATTATCATGATCATTATCATGATAATTATTTTTTACCCTCATTAGTATTATCATTGTTGTTATTACTGCGATTTTCACTGTGATTATCTTTAAATTATTGTTATTGTTATTATTATATTGTTATCAGTATTGTTATCATATTATTATTATTAGCATTATTATCATCATTATTATTGTTATTGTTATTGTTATCATTATCCTTGCCATGAATTATCTTATTATTATTATTGCAATTATTGTCATTATGGATGTAATTATCACTGTTATTATGATTATGATTATGATTATTGTTAATATTATTTTCCTTATCATTAATAATAACAATAATAATAATAATTATTATATTATCATTATTATCATCGTTATTATTATTTGCATTATTACTACTAGCTTTATTATCATCATTATTATTATAAGCATTTATATTATTGTCATTATGAAAATAATAAATTTTGTTGCTGTATTTTTATTATCATCATTATTACTATCATTATTACTGTTGCTGTTAATTATATCCTTATTATTAATATTACTAATATTATCATTCATGTTGTTCTTGTTATTATTAAAATGAATTTTATTTTCTTTACAATCATTATCATTATCATTATTACTACATCCATCATATTGCAATTATCGTTAATATTTTCTTTATTCCTACATCATGAATATCAACACATTATCTTCTCGTTTTTATCTCAGTTATCATCGATAATCATTACTATTACTAGTTTACTTCTTATCATCATCATCATCATCATTATTAT
>NW_020872288.1:167989-170489 GCF_003789085.1 Penaeus vannamei
ATATCCTTCTATCTATCCATCTATCTATGCCTCTCACTCTCTTTCTTGCTTCTTCTATCTCCTCTCCCTAATTCACCCACTCCTCCCTCCAACTTTTTTTTCTTTCTCTCCCTCATTCCTTCCTTTCCCTCCCTCCTTCCTCCCAGTATCGCACCCACTCTTCCCTTTCCACCCCTCCCTCCCACCCCACTTTCCCACCCTCCCACCTTCCACCTCCTTCCCTCCCTCCCACCCACTAAATTATCCTCCCTACCTCCCTCCCTCCCTTCCTTCTCTCCTCCCCCCCCCGCCCTCCCAAAACCCACCCACTCTCCCTCCCTCCCTCCCTCCCTCTCTCTCTCCTACTCACCCAGCCTCCCACCTTCCCTCCCACCTCCCTCCCCTCCTCCCACCTCCCACCTTCCCTCCCTCCCACCCCCTCCCACCCTCCCTCCGTCCCCTTCACTCCCCGTCCCTCCTTCCCCCCTCTCCTTTTCTCTTCCTTTTGAAAAAGCAAACTCCGCCCTAATTGGTTTAAAAAACACAAACTTCCACAGCAGTAGCCTGAATAAGCGCCCGCCTTCTTTTCCAGACCAACACAAAGGCAGATAAGAAAGAGAGAGAGAGAGATAGGGGGGGGGGGGAGGGGAACAGAGAGAGAGGGTGGTGGAGGAAACGGAGAGAGAGAGAGATAGGGGGAGGGAACAGAGAGAGAGGGGGGGAGGAAATCGAGAGAGAGAGATAGGGGGGGGAACAGAGAGAGAGGGAGATAGGGGGAGGGGAACAGAGAGAGAGAGGGAGGAAACGGAGAGAGAGAGAGATAAGGGAGGAGAACAGAGAGAAATAGGCAGGGGAACAGAGAGAGAGGGGGGTAGAGAGAGAAGGGGGGGAGGCAGAGAGAGAGAGAGAGAGAGAGAGAGATAGGGGGAGGGGAACATAGCGAAATAGGCGGGGGAACAGAGGGAGAGAAGAGGGTGTAACAGAGAGAGAGAGGGGGGGGGCAGATAGAGAGAGATAGGAGCGAGGGAACATAGAGAAATAGGCGGGGGAACAGAGAAGAGAGGGGGGAACAGAGAGAGAGAAGGAGGGGCAGAGCGAGAGAGAGGGGGGGGAGGCAGAGAGAAAGAAAGAGAGAGAAAGGAGGGAGAGGGGGGGGAGGAAGGTTTGAGAGGGGGGTAGGAGAAAGAAAGGGTTGGGGAGGGGGATGGATGGAGGGAGAGGAGGGAAGGAGGAAGGAGAAGAGGGGAGAAAAACAGAGAAGAAGGAGGGAGGGATTAGCGGGAGGGTGGGAGAGAAAGAAGGAAAGAGGGAGAGAATGAGGGAAAACGGATAGAGAATTTGGAACGAAAGAAAGAAAAGGAGAGAGAGAAAAAAAAGGAAGGGGGAAAACACACATAGAGATGGGAAGGAAGAACGAGAGAGAGAGTAAAGAAACGAGAAAAAAAAACTTAATACCAAAAGAGAAAGAACAAAAAAAAAAAAACATAAACAAAAATAAAAAAGGAAAGGAAATAGCCCAAAGTGAAAATAGACGTTCAGACACACACACAAGAAAAGATTCAGAACCCCTGAAATCCACTCAGCATACACAGTCTGAAGTGGGTGAAAGCGAGGGACCCAAACGATGATGTTCGTTGCTTCTCGTTATTCTGAAAGAACGTTTTAAAAAAAAAAAACGTTTTATATATAGAAATGAGGAAGTTGAAATTATTTTTCCTTTTCTTTCTCTTGCAGAAATAAAGATGCTGAAATAAGATACGTTTTCTTAGGTTTCTCTGAAGAAAGCAGGAGAAAATATGTAGAAATAAATTATAATGATAATAATAATAAATGGAATTATCTCAATCTTATTTCCTCTTTTTCTTTCAATACAATATAGTAATTATGAAATGATAAGGAAAGGAGATATAATAAAATGAATATTCATAAATGTTCTAATAATATTTTTCTTTATCTTTCAGGTAAGTGATCCAGATATGCAGATCTTCAGGGCGATATAACATAAGTATCAAGGACAACTTATCTTATTGTTATCATTATCTCTATCATATTTTTATTTTTATTTATTTATTTTTTACTTCATTATCTATCTGTTGAGTTATTTATATATCTGTCTACCATTACTTTTATCTTTTTATTGATATAATTATCTTATGTTGCTTGTTTATCTATCATCATTTTTATTATCTTTTTAATGTTTTTATTTATCTATTTAGTTGTTTATGTATGTATCTATCATTATCTTTCCTATCTTTTTTAATTATTCCTTTTTTTATAAATTGTAAATTGAGAAGAAGAAGGATGAGGAGTAAAGGTAGGAGGAGGAGGGAGAGGAGGAGAGGAGGAGGAAGGAGGAGGAGGAGGAGGAGGAGGAGGAGGAGGAGGGGAGGGAGGAGGAGGAGGAGGAGGAGAGAAGGAGAAGGAGAAGGAGAAGGAAGGAGAAGGAGAAGGAGAAGGAGAAGGAGAAGGAGAAGGAGAAGGAGAAGGAGAAGGAGAAGGAGAAGGAGAAGAGAAGGAGAAG
>NW_020872288.1:175489-182989 GCF_003789085.1 Penaeus vannamei
GTTATCTCTTTTTTCTTTTTCTTTCTCTTTCTCTTTCTGTCTCTTTCTCTCTTTTCTCTTTCTCTCTCTCTCTCTCTCTCTCTCTCTCTCTCTCTCTCTCTCTCTCTCTCTCTCTCTCTATCTATCTATCTTCTATCTATCTATCTATCTCTTCTCTCCTCTCTCTCTTATCTATCTATCTACCTATCCATCTTTCTCTCGCTCTCTATCTATCTGTCTGTCTGTCTGGTCTGTTTATCTTTCGATCTATCTATTTATCTATTATTCTCTGTATCTGTCTCTCTCTATTTATCTATATTCTACTTGCTTTCTTTCTCTTTATTCCGTTCTTTTGCTCTCTCTCTTTCTTTATTTCATGGATTCTCTCTTTGTCCGTCTCTGTCCCTGTATTCTCTCTGTGTATGTCTGTCTGTCTGTCTCTCTCTCTCTCTCTCTCTCTTCTCTCTCTCTCTCTCTTCTCTCTCTCTCTCTCTCTCTCTCTCTATATATATATATATATATATATATATATAATATATATATATATCTATATATATATATATATAGACAGATAAATAGATAGATAGATATAGATATTGATGTCTATATATACATATATGATATTTGTATATATATATATATAATATATATATATATATAGACAGATAAATAGATAGATAGATAGATAGATAGATATTGATGTCTATATATACATATATGTATATTTGTAATATATATATATATATATATTATATATATATATATATATATATATATATATATATTATATATATATATATATATACATACATACATACATAATATCTCTCTATCTGTCTATCAATCTATCTCTTTTTTTAACAATTCCCTTTCCCCCAGCATTTCTCTCCTCTTTCTCCCTCCCATCTCCGTCTTTCATTCGGCTTCTCCCCCATTTGCATCTCCGTTTGCCCGGAAAGCCCCGTTCTCGGTCCCAGCTGTGCCGCCACCTTCTCTTTAACTCTATATTGGAGCTTTTCCCTTTAAATATTTTCCTGCTCTTACTCTTTCTCTGCTTTTGTTTGGGTTGATGTTTTGTTTGTCTTTCTCTCTTTCTTGTGTTTCTGTTTTGATCTTTCTTTTGATGGCTTTTATTCTTTCGCTTTCTTCTCTCTTTTTCTCTTCTCTCTTTCTCTCTTCTCTCTCTTCTCTCTCTCTCTCTCTCTCTCTCTCTCTCTCTCTCTCTCTCTCTCTCTCTCTCTCTCTCTCTCTCTCTCTCTCTCTCTCCCTCCCTCCCTCCCTCTCTCCCTCCCTTCCCTCCCTCCTTCTCAATCTTCCTCTCTTTCTCCCCTCTCTCTCTCTCTCCTGTCCCTCTTCCCTCATCTCTGGAAGCCCAACCGGAGACCAATAATGCTGACAGCCAAGAGTCCCGAACTGGCTGACGCCGCCTGCCTGCTGTCAGCCCGGAACAAACTGTTGCTGACGAAGGGGTAGGAGGAGGGGGCTGTAATACACATGCTGACACCCTAACTTCTCTCGAGTATTATTAACCAGTGCGTTAGACAAGCCATCGCGAGTGTCACAAATGTCGAAATGGGTGTAACGGCTGGAGGGAAGGAGGAGGGAGGAGGAGGAGGAGGGAGGAGGAGGAGGAGGAGGGGAGGAGGAGGAGGGGAGGGAGGAGGAGGAGGGAGGAGGAGGGGGAGGGAGGGGAGGAGGGGGGAAGGAGGGGAGGGGAGGATGGGAGGAGGAGGAGGAGGTGGGGAGGAGGAGGAGGAGGAGGGGGAGGAGGAGGGAGGAGGAGGATGGAGGATGGGGGAGGATTGGAGGAATGGGGGGATTGGAAGGAAGGGGAAGAGAGGGTGGAAGTAGAGAGAGAGAAACATACAGGCAAGGAAAGAGAGAGAGATAGAAACAGACATAGAGAGAGAGAGAGAGAGAAACAGACAGAGAAAGAGAGAGAAAAACAGACACAAACAGAGAGATAGAGAGACTCGACAAACAAACAAACAAACAAACAAGAAGAGATAGATAGAGAGAGAGAAAGAGAGAATCGCCCAAAACACCATCCGCCACACGCAAAACAGAACAGGATCTCCCCCACCGCTACCGAATCCGATATGAAAGCTCCAAGTAGAAATGATATCGACACATCAGAACAGCCTCGGAGTGTTATTGGCTGGCGCGAAAGACAGAATTCCATTATGAAAAGCGAAATTGGAAAATCGTGTAACTCTTTCTCCGAGTTATTTGAAGCCGAACTAATAGGCTCGAGCGAAATATTTTGTTAAGCATGATGCGTTTGTACGTGTTTGTTTCCCGTGCGAGAGAAATTGTTTTATTGGAATTAACGGGAGTGGAGGAATGAGGGATTTGAGATGATGGGTGTATGAATCTGAGATCCCGTAGGCTATATTGATAATGGTGATAAGGATAGATATGAGAATGATGGTGAGGAGAATTATGATAATGATGAGGAGGAGAATTATGATAAAGATGATAAGGAGAGTTATGATAATGGTGATAAGGGATAGTTATGATAATGATGATGAGGATAGTTATGATTATGATGATGAGGATAGTTATGATAATGATAAGGATAGTTTGATGATTGATGATAAGGAAGTTATGATAAGATGGTGAGGAGAATTATGATAATGATGATGGGAGATTATGATAAAGATTGATAAGGGAAGAGTTATGATAACGAGATAAGGATAGTTATATAATTTGATGATAATTATGATAATGATAAAGGGATAGTATGATGATGATGATAAGGATTGTGATAAGTGAGAGATTATGATAAAGATGATAAGGAGAGTTATGATAATGGTGATAAGGATAGTTATGATAATGCGTGAGGAGAATTTGATGGTGATGATTAGGATAATGTTTTATGACAATGGTGATGAGGATAGTTATGATTGATAATGATAAGGATTAGTTTATGATAATGATGAAAAGTGATATTATGATAATGATATAATGAGCGATATTATAATAATTTGACAATAATACTCGTGATAGTACGATGATGATTGATTCATACTACTGATAATGACACTAAAAAGAATGAGAACACGGGAGAACTAAGCAAAAGAATTTTTTAAATCTCCAAAACAGTCACAACAACTTTGAACAACTTTGCCAACAATAACAACAACCACGCCAACTTGGGCAATAACAGAGAGGAACCACGCAGCAACAACAACACACGGAAAGCACCTTACTCGGGCAGCGAAAGAGTTAATAACTTGATAAACTCTTTCAAGACAACATTTATGAAAGCAGGAGGAGCTGTTCTCGCTACGTTGGTTTTGGATCTGACCAAGAGTCTTTTCATCGAGGAGGGGAGGAGGGAGGGGAAGGGGGAAAGGAGAGGGGAGAGGGAGGCGGGAAAAGAGGATAGGGAGGGGGGAAAGGGGGGTGGGAGAGGGCAGGGGAATGAAGGGGAAAGGAGGGGGAGGGGGGAAAAGGAGGTGGAAAGAGTGTGGGGGGGGAGGGAGAGGGCGGGAAAGGGAAAGGAGGGGAGGATGAGGGAAACCGGTGGGTGGAAGAGGGTGGGAGTAGAGGTTTGGAGGAGAGGGATAAGAGTGAGGGAGGTGGGAGAAGGAGGGATGGGGGGAAAGGAGGAAAGGAAGGAGGAAGATTCGGGGAGGAGGGGAAGGTGAGGGAAGGGAGGGTGGAGAAAGGAAGGGGGAAGGGATGGAGATGGATGGGATGGGAGGAAATGGGAAAGGGAGGAGAGGAAGGATGGAATAGGGAAGGATGGGATGATGGAGGAAGAGGAGAAGAGAGGGAGGGAAGAGAGCCAAGGGGATAGAGGAAGAATCAATGTGAGGAAGAAAAGAGCGAGAGGAGAAGAGAGGAAAAAATAGAAAGAGAGGAGAGAGAGAGAGGGGGGGTGGGGGGAGGACGAGAGACGAAAGAGAGAGAGAAAGAGAGCAGAAAATGAGAAAGAAAAAGGAAGAGAGAATTAGACATACATACAGAGACAAGAACAAACCACAACACTCAATACAACAATCAAACAGACACACACAATTAACCACACCACTCAGCAATACAAACAAATGGGCAGAGGACGAAGCGGAGGAGCAGGGCGAGACAGGCGAGGCAGGAAGAGAGGAGGATAAATTGCTTTAGCTTGGTGGAAAGAGCATTGCAGACTTTTTTGCAAAAAACTGACAGGCAGAACGCAATTTCTGGACTAGATTTGAATAAGTCGTAATATTTTTTTTTTTTATTTTTTTTTTTATTATTTTTATTTTCTTTATTATTCTTTAATTCTTTGTGTACTTTTTTCTTTCTTTTCTTGTTCCTTGTTGACGTTGGTTGGGAATGGTGCTTGGAATGTGTTGGAATGGTAGCCATGAATAATAGTTGGAATTGTGGTTGAAAAATGGAATCAAGGCAGACTTCTCACTAGAAGCAATGCATTCCACATACACACACATGCGCACACACACCACATACACACACACACACACACCACACACACATCCACACACACACAACACGCACACACACACACAACAAACAACCACAACACACACACACTACACACAAACACACACACACCACAAACACAACAAACAAACAAATCAAACATCCTTCCACCACACACACCTTTACACAACACACACACACACCCATACACACCAAGAACATTGTCTACGCGAAAGTTCCCAACACAAAACAGCTGCAATACATCAATATTACATAAACGGTAACATTCTGGTCATCTCCTTTTTAAGGCAACTCGAGATAGAAAGTTTGGCTCTATTTTCTTACATGGCAACGGCGGGAGAAGAGAGAGAGGCGGTGGGAGATGGAGAATGGGAATTATATATTACATATATACATCATATATGATATATATAGTATATAATATATATATATATATATATATATAATATACATGTGTGTATGTATCTGTGTATATATTATATACTATATATATATATATATTATATATATATATATATATATATATATATGTATATATATATATATATATATATTAGTTTGTTTCCTTCTACTAACATGAAATTCCTGTCTTCTGCTAGCTTACCTGTAATTATCTTATGCAAATTACAGTCCCGTGTAATCTCAAGGCGCTACTTTACCATGGCTGTAATTTCACCTCTAATACCAATTACCGTTTTCTGATTACAAAGGTCATTGCGAATGCATGTGATCGGCAGCGACTTTGGAAATCTGAAGCCTAAGGTGTGGGATTTTTTTTTCTTATGTTGATTTCGTATCGTGTAATTTTGTTTATTATTTTTTTTTAGTAATTCAGATGTTTTTTTTTTATTGTTGTTGTTATTGTTGTATTTGAAGTATGCGTTGTAATACCCCCCCCCAACAAAAAAAAAAAAAAAAATAATAATAATAATAATAATAGATAATAAAATAATTAGATATAAGTATAAAATCGGTAATATTAATGCTGGTGTTGCAAAATACCAAATGAATTTGCGGTCCAGAATTCTAGCTCATATGTCTGCATTTTTTAGCATTTGCAGAACATCAGCATTTACCTTTTATGCTTCTAAAAATACCTCACCATGTGCTAATGTGCAGTCTTTAACCTTTGTTCGTAATGCGATAAAAAGATATTTGGCTTTTTTGTAGTTTTTTTTTTTTTTTTTTTTTTTTTTTTTTTTTTTTTTTTTTTTTTAATCAAAGTCAAAAATTCCTAAACACTAAATCATGGGACTTTGTGTTTGATTTCTTTATGTGTTTGAAACCGACGATTATTCGTAAGGAAAAAAATATATACATATCATCACTCTTTTTTATTATTCTCATAACAACCGTCATATAAAAGTATACGTTGTAAAGTCATCACTCATTATTCATATCCTCATAACAACCATGATAAAGAACGATTAATTAAGATATGTAAATACAATTCTTCACGGTGAACAGATTGCAACAAAACACGAAGGAAGGCAAGAAAACACACGAAATATGCCTAAGGCCTTTTCACTATTGCTTCGTTCAGGGCATATCCATATTCATAGTGAAAAGGCCTAACGTGTGTTTTCTGCCCTTCCGTCGCTGTTTCCTGTTGCAACAATTCTTCACGCTTCATATCCCCATAACATCCATACAGTCATCATCTTCATCACTATCGTCATCAAACAAACAATTTCCTCCGAATATTAAGAGAAGCGGCCCACTCTCGCACTACATAGCTGGCCAAGGACTCTTGGATTCCTTATTCTACTGTATAATGTTACACCACGCCCCCTCTTCCCCCTCTCCCCTCCCCCACTCTCCCCTCCCCGCCCTTCATCTCCCTCAACACACGCCCTGCCCGCCACTCTCACCCTGCTCCGTCTCCGCCGTCCCACGACTCCTCCCCTCATACAACTCTCCCACCTCAGCGTACTGTCGATGAGCCACACGCCCCTCTTCCTCCTCACAAACGTAGTACATAGTCAAGGCCCCTCCCCTCAGCCCTCTCCCTCACAGCACGCACCCTCTCCATCCCCCGTTTCCCCTCACGACCCCACGTCGCCCCTCCCTTCTCTCCCTCGAAGATACACGTCCCCCCCATCTCCCCTCTCCCGCTCACACACACGCCCTCCTCCTTCCATCCCCCACACGCAGCCCTCCTCCCTCTCCCTCAGCACACACGCCCCTCCCCCCTTTCATCTCCGCCTCTCCTCCCCTTCTCTCCCCCTCACGACACACGCCGNTATTTGTGTTTATGTGTATATATATATATATATATAATATATATATATATATATTATATATATATATATATATATATACATACATATATCTGTATATATATATATATATATATATTATATATATATATATATATATAATATGTATATATGTATATATATAAATTATAATATATAAATATATATATATATAATATATATAAGTATATATATTATATATATATATAATATTAGTATAATATTAATATATATATATACATATATATGTATATATGTATAATATGTATATATGTATATATGTATATATATATATAATAATATATATATATATATATATATAATAATATTATATATATATATATATATATATACATGTATACATATATAAATATATATGTATATATATATATATATATATATATATATTTTATATATATATATATATATATATATATATATATATATATATATATATATATATATATTTATGTATATATATACATATATATGTATATATATATACATATATATATCTATATATATACATATATACATCTATATGTAGTGTGTTTATGTGTTTATATATATATATATATATATATATAATATATATAAATATATATATATATAATATATATATATATAAATATGTATGTATGTATACAGACACACACACCCGCATACCCTAACACCCATTATACACACACATACAAACACACAAACATAGACACACATACACACAGAGACACACATGCACATTCACACACTTACATACACTTTTTGTCTTTATTTCTATTTTTAAATGAAGGTATATGTGTAAATGGATATA
>NW_020872288.1:185489-192989 GCF_003789085.1 Penaeus vannamei
TACATACACAGATATATGAAATCTGTTTATTTATGTTTATATAATCATATATATTATATAAATATATATATATATATATATTATATATATATATATATACAAACACACATACATGCACATATATATATATATATATATAATATATATATATATATATATATATATATATAATATATATATATATACATATGTGTGTGTGTTGTGTGTGTGTGTGCTTGTGTCTGTGTGTACACATAATGCTCATTTATTTTTCAACTCTTTATGTATGTGTGCATTTGTAGACTATATAAATCATTTTATGTTATCATTCTTCATTCAGTCGTCATTGAGTGATATATATTTAAATATCTGTTTCTTTAGATTTGTGCTTTTTATAGTTTTTTATTTATTGTTCGAAATTTATAGTGGAATTTTTCATTCCGTGAACATGTAGCCTTTAATGTTTTGTGATATTTTTTTTTTCATTATAAATTTGTGTTCTCAACTGTTTAAGAAATGTGTTTTATAAGTTTAGTAATTGATATTCACTTTATTGACTATATTTAGGGTTATTTATTTTGACTGTTGTTCCATGGGTATGAAATTTTATTAGAATATCATGCAGATATTTGAGGCTTATTGGTACACGTACTTATAGAAATAAAAACACACGAAAAAGTAATGAATTTATAGAAAGGACCGATAGATAATGAATAGATAACGTAGAAAGACAAAAAAAAAAAAAAAAAGAATCACACATAAACACGCGCACACACATACACACACACGCTCATAAACACACACACAGAAACAAACACACACACACACACACACACAGAACGGTACAAACTACGCAGAGAATAACATGATTAGAAAACAGAAATAAACAAATGCAACAACAACAAGAAAAACAGGGCTGCTCTCGAACACACGTCTACATACACATACATATTCATATACAGTATATGTATAAAAGTTTTTTTTTTCTGTAAAACGATTGTGTTAGCTGTAAGCCCTGCCTTTTAGCTGTAGATTGCTATTCGTCCAACCAATCACATATTTCTGATACTAGCACAAAGCCAAGCGAAAAGCGACCATAAACCATCGCGACGTAAGGATGTGAACCGGAGCTAATTTCCGTAATGTACCGATAGTCGAATACCCTCATTATGTCGAAAGTATCATCTGGAAAAAAAAAGAAAAAAAGAAAAAAAAAACCTTTTTGGAATATTTTTATTATTTTCTTGTTGCATACATGAAAGCCAAGACTGCAGCCTCTCTGCAACGATGAATCCCTGAGGTTTGTGTCAAGGTAAGCCTTCTGGTTCATAAACATTCACTGTCCTGACTAGATATATGGAAATAACAGGGTCTTTGATCCTAACGACTGCATCACCATGCCATGTGCACATGTTGTAGTTATAATGGTGAACGTTAGACATTCAGGTATTAGGTAGGTAAAACGTGTTATTGATAAAACGTTGCTATATATATGTAAAAGAACAAAGTGGTGCATGGGCAGCTTTGTCTCTCCTTTTCATTTATGTATGCACGCACACTCAGAGACACACACGCACACATACACACACACATACACACAACCTGACACAAGCACACACACACACACACACACACACAAGCACACACGCAACACACACACACACAAGCACACAAGCACACACACACACACACACACACACACACACTCAAACAAGTACACACCCATCTAAATATGCGTCATTGTGTGATGCAGATCAGGAATAGATGACAATGTTTGATCATTTGCAAACCAGAAGTCGAAAAATTGATGATTGCAATAAAGAAGAGGATAATACTGCAGGGAGTTATAAGGAAAACGAATCTATGATATATTTCAGCTGTTTATTCGTCTTTGTATAAAATTTCGGATTAGAGGAAGACATCGAAATTCTTAAGGATTGTGAAGAAATATAGAGTCGTTGATAATCCTGTGACGGTGGAATCTTGACCAAACATAACAAACAGGTACAAAAGTTATATACATACATACATACATACATACATACATACATACATACATATATAATAATATATATATATATATATATATATATTGTATATATAAATATATATGTATGTATATATATATGTATGTATGTAGTATGTATGTATTATATTATGTATTACCCCAAAAGAATAAACTAAATGTAACTTCCACCGTTTGTATTATATACGAGAAACAGATTCAACGGAAAGTTACACCAAAGAACAGATTTTATAACGTGTAATTTTTGGCTCATTTACTGTCTGCTTGTAATACGTAGCGTAATGATTAACCCAAGCAAGAGAAACAGAGAACCCCATTTAATAAGGTTTAATGTGTGATGTTGAGGAGTTTGGGTATGAACTCTGCGGTCTGTTTAGGTCTAGTTATTGCCATTTTTATCTTTATGACGAAAGACAGTCTTGTGAATGAACTTCACTTTCGGCTATAGGCTATGTATATGTTTTATTTATTTATTTATTATTATTTTTTAGGAAATCACCAACCATTCGATTCTTCAAAATTCATTCTAGCGAAAAAATGCTAATTATAATTCTTCTCTATACTCGTACATTTTTTTTTAAGAAGTAATATAAGAACAAACCTTGATTTTCAAAATACGTATTCCATTTCTTCGAAAAATAAAGGATTTGGCAAGCGGATCCGCTGATAAAAAGCTTATCTACTGCCACTCATGCTGAAAAAGGGAAAAAGAAGGTTAATTTTCTTATCCTTTGAGTCAGATAAGCTGTTAACGCGTTGTATACTGATGAATGAGAGCATAAACACAAACAAACACATACACATACATAGACACACATACACACAGACACAAAAAACACACACACATACCCACACATACACAAACGCATAAAACAAAAAAAAACACACACATGGATACACACAGACACGGAGACACAAACCACAGAAATATATAGCAAATATTTATATTTGTATACAAACATGCATATGTACATATACATAAATATATACATATACAAATATATATATATATATATATATAATATATATATATATAATATATAGTATATATATATATATATATAATATATATATATATATATATAGAGTGTGTGTGGTGTGTGTGTGTGTGTGTGTGTGTGTGTGTGTGTGTGTGTGTGTGTGTGTGTGTGTGTGTGTGGTGTGTGTGTGTTTTGTGTGTGTGTGTGTGCGTCTGTTCTGTGTATGCACATGTATATATATATTATAATATATATATAATAATATATATAATATATATATGTATATATATATGTATANGAGAGAGGGAGCGAGGAAAAGTATGTGTGAGATAGAGAAGGGGGTGGAGAATGAGGAGAATAGAGGAGAGGGAAGAGAGAGAGAGAGAGAGAGAGAGAGAGAGAGAGAGAGAGAGAGAGACTGAAAGCTGATCCAACATGGTTCACACAGATCATGTTTCTTGTCATATAGATTGTGCATCTTTCAATCATCTCTATCAACGGAAAGTGAAAGAAGCAGAAAAAAAGTGTATATATACATTTCTTTCCACTTTACAAATGTGCGTAGGGCGAGTGAGCAAATAATAAAGAACAAATGAAGAAAAGTACAATGGCCCTCCCCGAATACCGCCGCAGAAAGTGACTCACTGGCAACTCAAGCAGGAACTGGCAATGAGGGGGAGAGATCCCGAAAGTCAGTGCCAGCCAGGATGTTTAAGGAGAAGGTTGTGTCGCGCCGCCCGTCCGCCTATTCCCAGTGTAGTATGGCATAACAACTTTAAGTTCCTTTTAATCACCTTTCTGGTGCATTTACAGTCGATTCATATCTCCCCATATCATCAAAGCATTGATGATCAGGTCGCTATCACACGTAAATAAAGAGAAATTCCCGAGAAAATGTGAAGCCCCGTCGACCTATGTGGACACAACACTTGGCATTGGATCCTGTCATGAACGAGAGGCTTTCCTAACCCACCACGCCCACAAACAGAGACCAAGCCACTCCTACACCCGTAGACACTCCCCCGAGATCCCAGCAGCACCACGCCCATCGTTACCGGGGTCGGCAGGGAGCGCACGCCCACACGCCCTCTCGTCAGCATACAAGGTCGGTTATCACACACAAAGGAGAGATAGCAAAGAGAGAGAGAGAGAGAGAGATGCGAAAGAGAGAGAAAGGGGGCGGGGGGGGGGGGAGGGGAAGAGGGAAGAGAGAGAGAGAAGATGAGAGTAAGAAAGAGAGAAGGACAGAGAGAGAAGTGGATATGGAAAAAAGGAGAGAGAAGTGAGGGAAGGAAGGAGAGATGGGGAAAAACAAGAAAAGGACAGAGAGAGAGAGAGAGATAAGAAATAGATAGATAGATAGAGAGAGAGATAAATAGATAGATAGATAGATATAGAGAGAGAGAGAGAGAGCAAGGAAGAAATCCAGAGCCAGATTAAATGAAAGAAAATGTCAGCGTGAGGCAATTGTTAAAAACACAAAACTCTAAGGACCTGCACATCACATTTCAGTTACTCCGTGAAGTCCTTTCAGTTATTCTGTCTGCATTTAATGATTGATATAAAATGTTAGTAAATAATGATAATGACCATAATATCATGGTAATGATAAGGATGATTAATGATAAAGGTTGATGATATTAATGATTGTTTAATTGTTTTAAATTGATCATGATAATTAATGAGGAAATGATAATAAGATATGGATTGAAAATAATGATATGCTAATGTTAATGATCATGAAAATGTGTTGATAGTATATAATTAATTATGATGATAAGTAGTGATAACAATTGATGATGAATAATAAATGATAACAAATGATGATGACTACAATAATATTAATGATACTAATGAATAGTTATTTCTGATACTGATATAAAATGATAATAAATATAATGATAACGATGATTTAAGTAATAGAAATAATAATAATTAGTATTACTATGATAGTAATAATGATGATAATGATTAGTGATAAGAAAAATGGTAATGGTATAATGATAATGGTAATTGGATTTATTAATGATAACAATTAATGATAATTGATGATAATAATGCATTAGTAGTAATAATGTATATGACCAATAATAGTAATAGTAATGATAATAGTAATAAGGCGATAAGAAATGATAAATGGTAATAACAATGACAGTAATAGTAATGACAGAATGATGATAGATGATAATAATAATAATTAATAACAATAATGGTAATATAAATGATTAATGAACGATTACAACACGAAAAAAAACAACAACAGCAACAAGAAACATAATACCAAACAATGACAATAATAACAAAATAATAAATAACACCAATAACAACAAATAAAAACACAACAACCTACGTCCATGAATATACAACCCCACGCTGAGGGCTGAAGCAAAAATGACCACTTATCACTACTCTCAACATTCCAGAGGGCGCTTGCTTCCTATCTGATGCAGGATCGGATAATTTGGAGGATAATCTCCCTTGTTATCCTTTATCCGATGATGACATGCACAACCGAAGTGACTTGTCGATGGCTTTTTACGTGTTGTTCATCTTTCTCGGCTTTTGTCATGTCCTCCTTTGGCACCGCGTGGGGTGTGAGGTGAGAGGTGTGAGGGTGAGAGGGAGTGGGATGAAGTGAGCGTGAGAGGGTGTGAGTGACAGGGTGAGAGTGAGGGTGAGAGGGAGTAAAAGGGGATGAAGTGAGTGTGAGAGGGAGTGAGAGGGTGAGGGGTGAGAGGGAGTGAAAAGAGGTGAGGGTGAGTAGAAGAGAGGGAGTGAGAGGGTGAGGGTGAGAGGGGAAGTAGAGGGTGAGTGTGAGAGAGAAGGAGAGGGTGAGGGTGAGAGGAAGTGAGAGGGTGAGAGTGAGAGAGGAGTGAA
This sequence comes from Penaeus vannamei, assembly GCF_003789085.1. Lineage (NCBI taxonomy): Eukaryota > Metazoa > Arthropoda > Malacostraca > Decapoda > Penaeidae > Penaeus > Penaeus vannamei. Next base: position 191,352 of record NW_020872288.1, read on the forward strand.
GAGGGTGAGGGCGAAGAGGAGTGAGAGGGTGAGAGTGAGAGGGAGTAAGAGGGGTGAGTGTGAGAGGGAGTGAGAGGATGAGGGTGAGAGGCTGATGGGTGAGAGGGTGAGAGGCGAGTGAGAGGGAGTGGAGGTGAGGAGGGTGAGAAAGAAGGTTGAGAGGAGTGAGAGGGTGAGAGGGTGAAGAGGCGAGAGGGAAGAGAGAGTGAGGGTGAAGGAGGGTGAGAGGGAGAGCAGAGGGGAGAGGGTGAGGGTGAAGGAGTGAGAGGGTGAGGGTGAGGGGAGTGAGAAGGAAGGAGGAGAGTGAGAGGGTGAGGGTGAGAGGTGAGAGGGTGAGGGGAGAGGAGTGAGAGAGTGGAGAGAGAGAGAAGAGAGTGAGAGGGAGTGAGAGAGTGAGGGTGAGAGGGTGAGAGGGTGAGGCGTGGAGGAGTGAGAAGGTGAGGGTGAGAGCGAGTGAGAAGGGGAGGGTGAGAGGGAGTGAAGAGGTGAGTGAGAGGAGTGAGAGGTGAGGGCGGAGAGGGAGTGAGAGAGTGAGAGAGAGGGAGTGAGAGTGAGGTGAGAAGGGAGTTGAGAGGAATGAGAGGGTGAGGGCGAGAGGGAGTGAGAGGGTGAGAGGGAATGAGAGGGTGAGGGCGAGAGGGAAGAGAGAGTGAAGGCGAGAGGGAGTGAGAGGGGAGGGTGAAGGGAGTGAGAGAGGGAGTAAAAGGGGGCGGATTGTGAGAGGGAGTAAGAGAGAGAGTAGGATGAGGGAATGAGTATGAGAGAGAAAGAGAGGATGGCAGAGTGAGGGTGGAGGTGAAAGAGAGAGAGAGAGAGAGAGCGAGAGGGGTGACAGGGTGTGGGAATGGGAGTGTGACGGAGTGAGGGGACGGGGGAGGGATAAGGTGGTGAGGGGAAGAGAGGGGAGGGGGAGGGGGGGAAGGGAAGGGGAGGTGGATTTTAAGTGGATGTAGATTGTGTCCGAGGGGCGTTGTGGCATGTCCTGTTTTTACGACGAACCAGATGACGGTGCAGAGAATTAAAGTAAAGGAACATGTTATTACTAAAAAAACATAACCATTATTACTACCATTACCACTAGTATTACTTCTATTACTACTACAACTATTAGTACTACTATTTCTGTTGTAACTACTAATACTAGTTCTATTACTACTACTATTTCTGTTGTTACTACTAATACTAGTTCTATTACTACTACTATTTCTGTTGTTACTACTAATACTAGTTCTATTACTACTACTATTTCTGTTGTTACTACTAATACTATTACTACTACTACTACTAATTTCTGTTGTTACTACTAATACTGTTACTACTAATACTAATTCATTACGTGACTATCAATAACTTATATAAAGGCGATATTGATAACAGTAATGATGATAATGGTAAGAGCAATGATGATAAAGATGATAATACAGTATTGATAGTGATGTTGATATATGAAAATGGTAATGACAACGATGATGATCAATATTATAACAATTATAATAATCATAGTTGTAACAATGATGATTTTAATAGTTGGGTAGTGATAAGAATAATGATAATGAAAATGATAATGCTAAAGAGAGTGATGGTAATGGCAATGATAATAAGAGTAATAATGGTGGTTTTGGTAATGATAATAATGAT
>NW_020872288.1:195489-197398 GCF_003789085.1 Penaeus vannamei
TCCATCCCTCATCCTAACTCCCCCTACCTCATTTCCCTCTCCTTCTATCTTCCCCATTCTCTCCATCATTCCCCCTACGCCTCATTTCGTCCCTCTCACTCTCTATCTCTCCCCATCCTCTCCTCATTCCCCTACCCATTTTCTCCCCTCTCCTCTCTATTCTCCCTCCCGTCCCTCATTCCCTACCCTCATTCTCCCCTCTCCNCATGTATGTATACATGCATGAATAAGAGGGAGAAAGGAAGGGGGAGCCAGAGGGAGAAAACGGCTTTCGCAGAATCCAAGCGAAAAACTCCCTTACGCAACCAGGTATCACAATTCAAATGTTTGCGGGTTTCCTTCGCCAAAGTTAAAAAAAAAAGAAAAAAAAATGCCATTCTCACGCCGTGACCAAACACAACTTACATAATTTTCCTATGGAATTTCTGCATCCCATAATAAACCCTATAATCACTGCAGGAACGCAAATATCTTTAATGCGAAAAAAAAGAAAGAAAAAATCCATCCAGCCATTCATAAAAAAAAATATATACACACAACAATTGTACAAATTCCAAACCACGTGACAAAAACAACCCCACCTTCTGTCAACATTTGCAATAAAAACATCATTAATGCGCAGATGGCGTATTGCAATTCCCCATCTGAGGCCGAGGCCGTATTGCATTGCAGTGAAATCCTACACGAGATTTGGTTATACGTTCGCGGTCTCTCTTTGCTCTACACTTACGATCCCTCGAGCGTGACCCAAGGAGGAAATGGGATGTGTATAAAGTCTTTGATTTACATATACCGCTCTGTGCACGGATGGTAGGCCTATGTCTATTGTCTTTTATTAAAGAAGGTAAAAAAATAGCTTTAAGTTGAGGGGATAATTATCAATTTATCAATTATTCCTTTATATGATTATGGGTGAATTTACGGCATACACATCTACTTCTTATGAAAGTTAATTAGAAATATACGATAGTAAAACGATAAATAAGCACTGAAGGTTAGAAGAAATAATGATGATGAAAGAAATAGGTTATAATAAAATGACTGATTCTACTGCGAAAAGTAACACTACAATAAGTGATAATGAATATCAAATATGGATAACATAAAAAAAAAACAGCCCAATAAAACAAAACAAAAGGCAATAATCCACTGTTTCGGAGCAATACGAGTCCCGCATCACGCCCATATGATTACTCGTTCGTTCACCCATTCGAACACGCGCGCGCGCACACATCCGCTTCTCTCCCTCGTTCGCTAGTTAACCCATTCGCTAATTCGCCAATTTCATCCTTCTTTGAGGTTCGTGCAACTTTATATTTGCCAAAACAACGAAATATTGGTCGTTATAGGCGCACGGTACTTTCTGCGACGCACTGTTCTTGCCGTTAAGGTGGCACTGGCTCATGCCGGAAGTGCCTTCGCACGAAACGGTTCCGGTCGTTTACACTTGATTATCGTCTCGATTTTCCGTCTTTTATTAATTGTATTTAGGTTTTGGACGTTTTTCTTTTTCTTTCTTTCTTTCTTTTTTAAGAATAATCATATATCCTATTTTATTTGTTTCCATTTTTATTTTCACCCTTTTATTTTAAATTTCTTTTTCCTTCTCGATCTCACTTCCTTTTCCCTCTCCCTCTTCCGCCCTCTTTTCCTTATTCTCCTTCTCCATTACCTCTTCCTCCACCTCCTCGCTTTGACACAGCTACGCCCACTTTTCGACACGGGTTGCCCCACGACACGGCCCTCGCACCCTTCCTGGAGGCCCTATCACTTGGCACCGCTCCATTTGATGCCATTCCCATACAATTCCCTCACGAAAACGACCCTATTGGCTTCTCTTGTGCTTTTTGGACAGTCACTTTATGTATGCTTTCAATGTTTTCATGTGTAATGTCGAAATATCCATTTT
>NW_020872288.1:198791-228791 GCF_003789085.1 Penaeus vannamei
TCTCTCTCTCCCCCATTTTCCCTCTCTCTCTCTCTCCCCCATTTCCCTCTCTCTCTCTCTCTCCCCCATTTCCCTCTCTCACTCTCTCCCCATTTCCCTCTCTCTCTCTCTCCCCATTTCCTCTCTCTCTCCCCCATTTTCCCTCTCTCTCTCTCTCCCCCATTTCCCTCTCTCTCTCTCTCCCCATTTCCCTCTCTCTTCCCCCATTTCCCTCTCTCTCTCTCTCCCCCATTCCCTTTCTCTCTCTCTTCCCCATTTCCCTCTCTCTCTCTCTCCCCATTTCCTCTCTCTCTCTCTCCCCATTTCCCTCTCTCTCTCTCTCCCCCATTTCCCTCTCTCTCTCTCTCTCCCCATTTCCCTCACTCTCTCTCTCTCTCTCCCCCATTTCCCTCTCTCTCTCTCTCTCTCTCTCTCTCTCTCTCTCTCTCTCTCTCTCTCTCTCTCTCTCTCTCTCTCTCTCTCTCTCTCTCTCTCTCTCTCCATTTCCCTCTCTTCTCTCTCTCTCTCTTTCTCTCCTCTCTCTCTCTCTCTCTCTCTCTCTCTCTCTCTCTCTCTCTCTCTCTCTCTCTCTCTCTCTCACTTTCCCCTCTCTCTCTCTCCCCCATTTCCTCTCTCTCTCTCTCCCCCATTTCCCTCTCTCTCTCTCTCTCCCCCATTTCCTCTCTCTCTCTCTCTCTCCCCCATTTCCCTCACTCTCTCTCTCTCTCTCTCCCCCATTCCCTCTCTCTCTCTCTCTCTCTCTCTCTCTCTCTCTCTCTCTCTCTCTTCTCTCTCTCTCTCTCTCTCTCTCTCTCTCTCTCTCTCTCTCTCCCCTTTCCCTCTCTCTCTCTCTCTCTCTCTCTCTCTCTCTCTCTCTCTCTCTCTCTCTCTCTCTCTCTCTCTCTCTCTCTCTCTCTCTCTCTCTCTCTCCCATTTCCCTCTCTCTCTCTCTCTTTCTCTCTCTCTCTCTCTCTCTCTCTCTCTTCTCTCTCTCTCTCTCTCTCTCTCTCTCTCTCTCTCTCTCTTCTTCTCTCTCCCTCTCCTCCCATTTCCCTCTCTCTCTCTCTCTCTCCCCCATTTCCTCTCTCCTCCTCCTCCTCTCCTCCTCCTCCTCCTCCTCCTGTTCCTCCTCCTGCCTGCTCCTCCTCCTCCCTCCTCCTCCTCCTCCCTACCCCCTCCCCCCTCCTCTCCCCCCTCTCCTCCCTCCTCCTCCTCCCCCTCCTCCTCCTCCTCCTCCTCCTCCTCCTCCTCCTACTCCTCCTCCTCCTCCTCCTCCTCCTCCTCCTCCTTCCTCTCCTCCTCCTCCTCCTCCTCCTAGTCACCGTCATCGTCATCGTCATCGATATCGATATCATCATCGATAATAATAATGTCATAAGTCATCAGTCTTCACACCATAAACGCACATTTTATTTCCACAGACCTGTTTGCATTGCACGCCATCTACAGGGCAAGGGGCATGCTTGAAGTGTGGGACACCAAAACCATTTGGTGTTTAGGTGATTTTGATTTTGTTCGCATATTTTGTAGTATATATGCATGTAAATCTTGACTACCTCTTTATTGGTTCATGAATATTAAACAAAAAAATCTACTGTTACTATATGTTACAGCATTTTCTCAACTTTGTCTTTAGGAACAAATGATTTAAGTAAATGGTAAATTATAAGTAACAGAGTGACAGTAAAAATTAAGTCTATATTTACATCAGTAATACAAACCACTGAGAAATATTACTCGCATCCTTTTCATTTGAAATTTTCTGAGCATTATGTCAGGGTCAGACATTTGAATTAATTAAGTGGTGTACACCACTTATTAACATGTAAATTAAACAGATTTCTAAGAGCTATACTCTTCTGCACTAGTTCTTTTGCACTAGCTCTTACTATTGTTATATTTTGTCTTGATATATATATAGCCTCTTGTTTGTATACGTATTCATATTTGTTTAATTGGTAATCTATTTAAAAATATATATGCACAAATTATTTTGATTTTTTGCTAAATCTTGGGATTATAGATATTAGTTTTACTTGCTACTTTTGTTTTTTGAGATATACAGTATCGCAATTTTGATATATAGCAGTATATCAGTTTTGTATTTTTATAGTCAATGTTAACTCATTACAAATGCAGTGAAAGTTCTTGTGGTTGATAGAGTTTACTTAGATTAAAGGAAACTGCTTTATTGCTCATTATTATGGATAAACATTGTTTGGAAAGAGTGCAATAACAGCTAAAAGCTTTATTACTTCTCAGAATAAAATAAATAAAGTTGTAAGAACAGATTTCTCTTTCCCTTATAGATATGCTGCATCAAACATCTGTACAAAACATACACATACTCACATTTTTTTCACATGCTTTCATTCACAACCTGAACAGCAAATAGTACAAAACAGATGCAAGCGAAGAGCCAGAGACAGGAAAAGGATTGGAGAGAAAGAGACAAGCCAATCATTCAAATCCTGATCCCCCTCCCAATCCCTAACCTGCCCACCTAATTTTGCATGGATTTTCTTCTCCCCCTTTGTTTTTCCTTTTCTTCTTTATCCCCTCTTGTTTTCTCAAGATGTCTTAGCATCTCCCCAGTATCTCTTCCCTCTTCCCTTTTCCAGTCTAAATCCAGATTGCCATTCTCTACCACTTCTCCGATACCTACCCCACCTCCTCACTATGCCTGGCGCACCAGATGACCTAAACATTCCACTCATTCTTTGCCTGCCACATGCACACCCTCCTCTTCCTCTGCTCCTCGAACATGTACCCTTCTTTCCTTCCCCACATGAAAATGTTTGGTTATCAGACCTCCCCACCCAACTCAAGAAACTTTTGAAGACATCCAAAAATTCCTAGACACGACCCAAACATTCTGCTCCCTCATCCACCCTTCAATCCCTCTATTCCTATATTTCCTCTTCCTCCTCTAGTTCCCCTACCACTTTTCTCCCACTCTTCCCCTACCACTTTTCTCCCACTCTTCCCCTACCACTTTTCTCCCACTCTTCCCCTACCACTTTTCTCCCACTCTTCCCCTACCACTTTTCTCCCACTCTTCCCAAAGAAAGACTCTCCAACATGTGCACCATTCCCTCTTCATTCCCCATTATTCTTACCTATCCTACCTTTATGAATCCCCTTTGTCACAATGGTGTCCTCCAGATCCTTCCCCTCCTGACATTCATCCTAATACTTCACCACGTTCCACATTCCTCTTATCTCATTCCCGGATTCTTCTACTACTTGTAATACCCGTTAATTTTTCACAATTGCTTTTTTGCCAGTTTTTCTTAAACAATGTTACTATTGCTTCCCCAGCCACAGATACATTATTTCGTCTAATCGCCCTGTTCCCTTAACACTTTAATTTCTCAATCTCCGATTTACTTCTTTTGCACCCCCACTTTACTCTTTTCCCTATCATGCTACCCTACAACACTCTAATTTTTGACATCTAACTCATTTTTACCCTTTTTGCCATAGTGCCACATGACCTTTGATCTCTAACACATTTATTTGTTTCATCCATTAACCATCATATCCTGATCATCCAACAGTCATTGGATAAGCACATTTACTTCATCTGTCTGGTTAACCTTATGCCCTACCATTCTAAAGTAGAGGGAATGGGTTACCATCAACTTTAATCAATCAATTAGTCAAGGGGGCTAATGCCGACGGGGGCGTATAGGCCTCATCCACCCTTCGCTTCCAGCCACGAGGATCCCTCATGGCAAGACGCCAGGCAGGGATTGGTCGACAGGTTTGGTCGATCTGCCCAAGCCACGACTTCCTAGGTCGTCCCACAGGCCTCCTTCACCCAGGGTTGTCTCTAGCAGAGACTACCTGATGGGCAGGATCATCCTAAGGAAAGCGAGCCAGTTGGCCATATAGCCTGAGTTGGCGATCACGGATTATGCAGATAACAGGTCCTGTGCCAGTCTCACGGTGCAACCGTTGGTTGGACACATGGTCCCGCCAATAGTACCCCATGATCCGGCGCAAGGACCTATTACAAAAGGCTTCAAGACGAGCCTCCAAGGCACAGGTTTCACAACCGTACAGCAAAACTGGCATTATCAGGGCCTTGAAAACCCGTAGCTTGGTCTTTCTGCACAGGCACCTCTCTTGTTGAGAGAGTTCATGATCCCTGCTGCCAGGCCAATCCGACTTCTTGGTCTGACAGCCCAGAATTATGAACTACACTACCAAGGTATGTACAGTTCTCTGTGACTTCAATGTCCTCGCCGCAAGCACGTACCGACTGAACAGGTTCTCCTAGCAAGTCCCCAAAGTCCTGGACCTTGGTCTTGTTCCTGGAGACCTCTAGACCCAAGGGTTTTGCTTCATTACTAAATGCATCCAGAACCACCACTAAGGTTTCTAAAGACTCAGATAGAATAGTAACATCAGCAAAGTCAAGGTCAGTAACCTTGATATACTGAGCAGTGTGATGCCTCGGTGATTGCTACAGTCCCAACGGTCCCCCTTCCCTTTCCAGAGAGGGATGACCACACCCCTCAACAGGTCAGGAGGATCGCCTCCCTAACTTCAGTTAGGGAGGTAGGATCCTCACTGATGGGTGCCTCCGGCAACGGGATCTCGGCACTCCCCCCATCTAAGTAAACTGTTGGTGGGTCAACCTGGTAATACTGCTCAAAATACTGAGCCCAACGTTCCCGCACCGCAACAGGATCTGAAACGATCTGACCACTTACTGAGCGAACTGCTGTCACCTGTGAAGAGGGCTTGGAGTTCAGCTTTCTCAGGGCTTGGTATGCAGGACGAAGGTCATTTACTAAGAAATGGCCTTCTACCTCCTCTGCAAGACTCCTAATAAACTGTTCCTTGTCCCTTCTTAACAGGACGAGTTCTGCGATGAGAACGGTGCAATTCCCGATCCCCTGTCAGACGAGCCGCGACAAGCATCTGTGGCTTCCAGTGTCTCCTGCGAGATGAAATTCTGTATTGCTCTCGGGCGTACACCAATCTCTTGACATCAAGTGTTTTACACTTAAAGGTATCCCACAGGAGAACAGGGTCTGTCAGACTGCCAAGCACTGTGAAACGATCAGAGATTGCCTCAGCAAACCCGCAGGCACACTCCCCCTCCCTCAGCCTGTCCAAATGAAACACCCTAGGGTGATCATTTGACCGCTGGGGGTTTTGAAGTGGACCCGGAGGGTAGCCACAACCAATCTATGGTCAGTACCACAGAACTCAGCACTCCTGTACACCCTGCAATTCTGAAGGATCCTCCAACGAGTGCTAACAAGTATGTGGTCGATCCCCTTGGCTGCATTACCCGCACCGCTGTACCACGTCCAACGATGTGGGTCCGGGCGCTGGTACCAGGAGCCAGAAATCCTCAATTTCTGGGACCTAGCAAAGTCCCGGAAAAGGAGGCTATTCTCACTACTGGCATCAGCTCCAGAGCTATGGGGACCGACAGACATCTCATAGCCAGCTCGATCACAACCAGAACAATGCAAATGAAGTCGCCCAGAACAATGCAAATATCTCGCCGGGGACATCAAGTTTACAAACATCGGTAGAAACGTACACAGCAATAAAAGACATGAAGCCAAAAGATAGCTTCAGTCTCAATACCATTATACGCTCATCAACAGGAGTAACCTCTACTACCGAGGGCTGGAGTCTGCTAGAGATGGCAATGGCTACTCCCTAGAGGTGATGACTGTCGCTGCGGCCTGACCAGTAATAGGTGTAGCCACCTACACTGGTCATGCCGCTGCCAGGTCTCCTCACCTCTGAGAGAGCAGCCACCTCAACTCTCAGCCTCCCCAGTTCCTTCAACAGCAGAGGCAACCGATCCTGATGCAAAGAACAAACATTCCAAGCCCCCACCCTGACTTCCCGCCTGAGATTCAGCCTCAGGCAGTTACTCCGGGTGGATGACACCTCTGCTACCCCTGCCGACGCTGCCCCACATAAAAAGGGGTGGCGGGCTGCGGGCCTCATCATCCACCTGTGGGGTTCCCGAGGGCTTTCCCCCAGAAGCTTCACTTTGGGCTGGCAGCTGCCAGAGCACAGGCGAGACGAGTAGTTCCCGTTCCCAGCCGGCGCTCCAGCAGCCACCCCCCAGCAGGGCCCACAGTCCGCCTCACTTGCTGGGTGGGAGGGACTTTTCCCCACCTCCCAGTCTTTCCATTTACGTAGGTCACTGCCGATTGGTTATATCTGGTGGGAGGAGGACTGGAAATGCCCACCTCCCCCGAGCCTGCCATTAACCTCAGGGGGCTTAGGGGCAGGAGTTGGTACAGGGCCAGGGCGCGTCCACATGCCAGTGGGCCATGACCCTGAACGGGTTTAGTTTAGCCTGGGACTGTAAGGTACCCAGTTTCTATGGTAGGCCACGAGGAGGCACTGCAAGAGTGTCGATGATGGAGAGGCTGTGCACTGGCAGGGGGAGGCTTATGCAGAGCTGCTCCCTTTTTTGCACTAGGCTAGCCAGCGGTGGCAGCTGTAAGCAGGAAGGCATGCAAGCACTTAACACTAACTAGACTAACACACCATCACTTCACATCACCCTGTGCGTGAAGCACCCAACCAACTTTAAGATTTTGCCAAATATGCCCCGCAACTCCAAAATACAGACTAGGACTCCTCATAACAATAGGTCCTCTGGACATTAATCCTTACAGCCAGAGTGGTTGGAATCCTCATCCACATAAATGCCCTGTATATAACAGAGAATGTTCAGATTGTGAAGAACTACTAGACTTGCTTACAGAATATGATGCAACACTAGTAGTGCTACACAATCCCTCCCAGAGGTTGCACACTAATATCGGTAAAATCATCTTCCATAGACATGACCTTACCTTTAAGGTCTATATTGGTGGACAATCATACCAAGCCAGACCATATCGACCCCCTCGCCGATAATGCCAGAAATGCTGGCGTTTCGGCCACCCTGCAAAGCACGGCTGCTCCACAGCTAGATGCCCTCTATGTGCCCAACCTGGTCACGATCGTGCAAACTACCCTGCAAAATTTCGTACATGTGCCAATTGTAGTGGCCCACATAATATATAGTTGCCCTACCTACAAATTTGAATCAGAAGTAGCAGTTCATAGATACAAACTTCTACCACCTCTACCCTTATTTCCACCGGCTTCCTCAACTTCATCAACTCTACCTCTACAACCTTATTCATCAAACACCCCAACCTCCCTTATTACTACCTTACAGCCTTATTCTCCATCTCTCAATAATACTACCCCCTCAACAACACCGTTTTCCACACGCCACCGTCTTTCTACCACCACCAAGCCTACAAATATCTTAACTACTCTATTTAGCCCAGCTAAATGGGACCGATTTTTCGTGATCCCCCCCTACAGCTCCTTACTCAGGCAACACTCTTCTCTTCCAATAGTGCCTCTAAAAACAAGTGGGCATAGTCCCTTTCCATACCAGACGCGATCGCTCCTGTCTCGTAACAGTCAGATCTGATGCTGAAGCTATAGCATTATCAAAACTAACCGATCTCTCTGGCAACCCCATCCATGCAGAACCTCATCCAGAAATACTTGTACAGGAACTGTCTGTCTCCCCAGCAAACTGCCTAGTCGATACCAAAGATTGGTCAGATTGTGGAGAAGACTTGCTCGGCTGCTTCAAAGACCAGGACGTGATATTAATACATTGCTACTCCGTTCCTCCTAGAGGTCATCGAAAGAAATCCACTAACATTGCCAAAATTACTCACACTACACATAACCTTCCCGTTCGTATCTACATTGGTGGACAATCCCTCCCTGTTCAATCATACCACCCTCCTCCCCGTCAACTGTTGGCGATTTGGACATCCTGACAAACACTGCCGCTCCACAGACCGATGCCCCCTCTGTGCCCAACCCGGTCATAACAGATCAAACTGCCCTGCACAAACACGCACGTGCTAACTGCGGTGGGCCCCATAATGCATTTTATAGAGGCTGTCCCACTTACGAGTTGGAGTCTGAGGTAGCATCTCTCAGGTACAAAATGGTCTCACTCTACGTGAAGCCAGACAGGAAGCATGCCGACAAGGTTTCTCTATACTCCTGCTCCAGTAATGCTCGCTCTGCTCCTCCCCCTCCACCTCAAGATGTTCCTACACCCTCCCTATACCTACTTACTTCCCACCACTTCCACTTCTACATTCAACCTCCCCCAGTCAAATTCTTTTGCCACTCTAAATCCAGACACCCCAATCTCAACCATAGCTCCAATCTCAACTACAGCCCCAATCTCAACTACGGCCCCAATCTCAACTACGGCCCCAATACCATCCCCTCTCCCTCCCCGCACTATCCGCAGTAGACAGACTAAACGTTCCACCCCTTCTTCCCCTACAGCACACTCACCTCCACCTACCTTTACCTTTACTCCTCAGACACCAGTCTCCTCTTCCCCCCCCTCATAAGAAAACAAAACTCACCAACCAACTCTTTGCAGAAATTATGGAAGACATTCAAAGCTAATATGCTTGAGACACAAAATTCCATAACTCATGCTCCCTCCACACTTGAAGTGATTGTCGATATCCATACCCTCCTACTCATATTCCCCTCTACACCCCTTCCTGCTACTCCCTCTTAACACAACCTAACCTCTTCAATTCCGTCCACCAGCGATATCTATCCTTCTGAAATCCATCCCCCTCTTACTCACCCCTTCCTTCTAATCACTCCCAAGACAACACATCCCCTTCAACTCCAACTACCCATTCTTCCGATATCCATCCTCCTACCACTAATATTCCCCCACACCACTTCCTCCTACTCCTCCCAACACAACCCCCCCCTTCAACTTCAACTATACACACATTCTCCCTCCTCCCATCCCTTCTATCCTTTCCACTCCCTCCCGGATACACACGGGAATCACCCATGTCACAACACCCCCTAGCTCCTTCCCCCCCCCAGATTCCCCGACACGTACCGGCGCTTTCACTCATAAAATAACTAAGATATAGCCTTCCTACATTGGAATATTCGCGGTTTCCGTTCTCACAGACCAGACCTACGTCGTATCCTTGCATCTTATAAACAACCTGTTCTCCCTCCTCAGACACATAAATATCCTTCATTTGATCTAATTCGCTTACCTAAACCACCCTTTCCCTCATCAACCCCATTACCCATCTTCAACTTTCTAACATTACTCTAGATAGTTGACACATAGCAATTATCACGACATCACCCTTTACTATACCTTCCTATAGTGCTATATGACCTTAGATGTCTAGCAGATTTATTTCGCTTTTAACCATTACCCATCCAAGTCGCTAATAAACTAGTTGATTATTTCAGCCAAGTTAGTAGCGGCTCTCATCTTTCTCCACATTTCTCTTCCATTATCACTAAAGAACGAACTCCTATCACATTTTCCCTCTCTTCAGATGAACCATATAATACTCCCTTTTCCTCCTCAGAATTACACACTACCTTACGATCATGTCGTTGATCCATGAACCCGTGAAGGCCCTGACGATATACATTACCATATGCTGAAACACCTCCCATCATCCTCTTTATCCTTTCTCTTAAAGATCTGTGACAAATTTGGACAACGGGATATTTCCCTCTTCACTGGAACGAAGCCCTCGTTCTTCCTTTCTTAAAACCAAATAAATCGGGTACCCACCCATAAGATTACCGTTCCATCGCTCTAACAAGCTGCTTATGTATGCTATTAGAGCGAATGGTAAACTCAAGACTAATGTGGTACCTAGAATCAAATAACCTTCTCTCTTCACAGTTTGGATTCCATCATACCAAAAGCACAGCAGACCCCCCTTGCTCATTAATAGACGTATAATATCCGCATTTGCACGCCATGAATCCACCATAGCAATATTCTTCGACATGGAAAAAGCATATGATACCACATGGCGGTATCATATCTTACAACAACTGTCCTCTCTATGCATACGCTGAAACATGGGGTTCTTTATAAAATCCTTCCTTTCCAATCGCACCTTCAAAAGTTAAAATTGCTTCTTCCACTTCATCCTCTTATCCTCAGATCGAAGGCGAAGGTGTTCTTAGCACTACCTTATTTCTTATAGCTGTGAACAACATTATATCAGTTTTACCACCAGGGACCCGATCATCACTTTGTTGATGATTTAATCATCTACTCCTCCAATTCATCCATACCTTCTCTCCAACAACTCCTCCAGTCAGCAATATCATGAGCATCTTCCTGGGCCACTAATTATGGCTTTCGTTTCTCCACCACCAAATCCTTTTCTATCCTCTTCTCACGCAAACGTGCAAAACCCCAACCTCCTCTCTTCTTATATGGGACTCCTCTACAATACTTTTCAGGAAAGTTCCTTGGAGTAATTTTCGACTCCAGACTATCCTGGCGAGACCATATTCTCTCCATTAAAGAAAAAGCTCAAAAACGCCTTCGAATTCTACAAACTCTGTCCCACATATCATGGGGGTCAGACTGCAAAACTCTCCACTATCCTCACACAACCTTGATCCTCTCTACTCTTGATTATGGATGCCAAATATACTCATCTGCCTCTACCACACTTCTTAATCAATTAGTTACAGTTCATCATAATGGTCTCTGATTAGCATTAGGAGCATTCTGCTCCTCCACATTTGAGAGCCTGTACGCCGAGTCAGGCATACCATCTCTCTCTCGAGGCAATACCCTTCTCTCTTTCTGATGCTTTGCATGCTTTCAACACTCCCTCAGCAAATTAACTATTCCTCAATCTCTAATTTCTACCCTTACCTCATCTCCCTGTTTACCAACTCCTTTTATCGTCCGCATGAGTACTCTCCTTTCCCATTCCCCCTTTCCAGTTCTCCAACCTCTACCCTTCTCTGTCAATTCAGTTCCTCCATGGCATATAGCCTGCCCCCAAATTTGCTCCTTGGTATATCCTGACCCACCTGTCAGATATACTACCCTCTGTTCTTCTCACTCACTTTTTTAAACCATATTCCTATTCATTCCTCAAGCACACATGTTTACATTGATGGCTCCAAAACCACATTTGGAGCAGGTTTTGCAGTCATTTTCCCAACCTACACATTTAAATACCCTCTACCTCCAGAGTCTAGTGTTCTCACTACAGAATTATATGCAATCCTCTTCGCCTTAAAACACATATACTCTCTCTTTTCCTCCTCATTTTTACCGACTCGAAATTCACTCACACATAAAATCCATACCCTCAACTAACCCCCTTGTCTGCAAAATTCAAGACTGGCTATTTCACCTGTACACACGCTAGAAAGCTATCAAGTTATTCTGGGTACCTATCCATACAGGGGTACCAGGCAATGAAAGAGCAGACACTCAAGCTCGCTCAGTCCACATCACATAGCCCCAATTTCTCAAAAATCCCAGCCATAGATTATTACTTTCATTTCAAAACATTTCTTTATACACGATGGCAAACATACTGGACAAGTCTTACCACCATTAGATTACTCAATAAAACCAACGATCTCCTCCTGGTTAACTTCCTTCCATAAACACAGACGCTGGGAAACAGCCCTAGCCCGCTTACGCATCGACCATACACGCCTTACACACTCATACCTTATGTCACGATCAGACCCACCCCTATGTTCTTCCTGTAATATTCCCATTTCAGTTTCACACATCCTGCTTTCATGCCCACGTTTCACAACCCGAACTGCTGCTTTTCCTCACTTATCTTTCCTATAACAGACATCCTAATGGAATCGTATACTTTCTACATAGAAAACCTAATCTCCTTCTTCAAAAACATATACATCCTCCACTTGATCTAATCGCCTCCCTTTTATCACAACTTAACCCAATCACTCACCCCTTCACCTCTACCCATATTAATCCTTTAAGTACCATCCTACTACTCCATAACCACTAACGTATAACACCTCACTAACAACCCATCCCTCTCTCTACTCTTTTCAATTTACTATATAATGGCCTCTGATGTCTAGCACATTAATTTCACCTTTAACCATTAACACTAATAAGTACCTACCCAATCCCTTGCCCGTTGTTGCCGTGGGGCGGCTTAGGAGACAGAGACTGAGACCCAATACAGGGATCTCCCCTGCCTAGGGCCTCAGCCCTCGACTCAACTAATTTTGCATGGCATTTTCTCCCTCCAGCTTTCTGTTTCCATCCCTTCTCCAACCCCTTCTACTATCTACTTCCTAAGGTGTAAGAGCCGTGCTGAAAGGATGAAAGGCTGGCTTGTGCCAGTCCTGAACGGCCTGCGGGAACCATGGGCACGGTACTCCCCTGATTTGATTGTCTAACCCTCACCCCCTTAAGGGGCACTGAGGAGGACTCTTTTTTTCCCCTACATAAACAAGGCTTCCCATGGCCTATAAGAAGTATTACCCATATTAGAGGCAATGAGGCTTGACCCTTCATCAAATAGCCCCACCAATTCAGACTCTACCGGCTCAAAGACCCAATACTCTCCTTTGACTACGACTCTGAACACAAACTACTACCCACTCCTCAATGCCTATTAGTACATTACCCACCCGAGCAGACTCAATCTCCAGGAGACATTCCTACTTTCCCAACTTCATCAACTTCATCAACTCTACCTCTACAACCTTCTTCATCAAATACCCCAACCTCCCTTATTACTACCTTATAGCCTTATTCTCCATCTCTCCGTAATACTACCCCCCCCCCCCCCCGTCAACAACACTCCCTCTTCCTCACGTCCCTGTCCTTCTACCACCACCAAACTTACAAATATCTTAAATACTTTTATTTAGCCCAGCTAAATGGGACCGATTTTTCGTGATCCCCCCTACAGCTCCTTACTCAGGCAACACTCTTCTCTTCCAATAGTGCCTCTAAAAACAAGTGGGCAGAGTCCCTTTCCATACCAGACGCGATCGCTCCCGTCTCGTAACAGTCAAATCTGAAACTGAAGCTATAGCACTCTGGAATCCCCATTCCAGCAGAATCTCATCCAACTCTCAATACTTGTACCGGAACTGTCTCTATCTCCCCAGTAAACTGCCTAGTCGATACCAAAGATTGGTCAGACTGTGGAGAAGACTTAAATGCCTCAAAGACCAAGACGTGAAGTCAGTACATTGCTACACCATTCCTCTTAGAGGCCATCGAAAGAAACCCACCATTGCCAAAATTACTTTCAGTACGCATGACCTTCCCGTTCGTTCCTACATTTGTGGACAATCCCTCCCTGTTGTGCCCAACCCGGTCATAACACGTTACATGTGCTAACTGCAGCGACCTCCATAATGTATTTTATTGAGGCTATCCCACTTGCAAGCTCGTCTGAAGTAGCAGCTCTCAGATACAAAGATGGTCTCGCTCTACGTGAAACCAGACAAGGTTTCTCTTATACTCCCTACTATAATAATGTCGCTCACTCTGCCCCTCCCCCTCCACCTGTTGATGTTCCTACACCCTCCCCTATGCCTGCTTACTTCCCCACTTACATTTCTACATTCTACTTCCCCCAGTCAAATTCTTTTGCTACTCTACAACCAGACACAAGCCCTAGCACCTCTCCTTCCCCGTACTACCTGCAGCAGACAGACTAAACGTTCCACCTTCATCTTCCCCCACTGCACACTCACCTTCACCGACCTTTACCTTCATTCCTGACACCAGTCTCCTCTCCCCACCCCCATAAGAAAACCTTTGTCTCACAAAACCCTCCAACCAACTCCACTACAGAAACTACTCGAAGTGACTGCCGATATCCATTCCCCTCCTGTTCATATTTCCCCTACACCCCTCCCTCCTACTCCCTCTCAACACAACCTAACCCCCTCAATTCCGCCTACTGGCGATATCCATTCTCTTCATACTCCCTCCCAACACAACCCATCCCCCTCAACTCCAACTACTACCGATATCCATCATCCCGACACTCATCCTCCTCCTACTTATACTACCCTACACCACCTCCTACTCCTTTCCGACACAACCCACCCCCTCAACTCCACTATACATACACTCTCCCTCCCTTCATTCCCTCTATCATTTCCACTCCGTCCTGAATAACGTGAAACGCTTATGTAAATCCCTTACCTAGACCCACCATAGCCCATTCACACAGCNTTTATAAGCCAGTAACAGAAAAGGACAGAGAACCCGTTCCCAAAAAGCAAAAGCAAACTAAAAGAATTTTCCTGTGTCGGGTCCCTTTCCGCTGGCATTCTGTTGTCTTCTGTGGCATGTAAACTTTCAGCTTTACAAAGAAAACATCGATATGCTACACTGCCTACATGCTCTATATACTACTCAACAACTATACTACTCCAAACTAAACTAAACTTAAAGTTTAAAACTGTAAGTTTAATTTAGTTCTAGAGTTTAGAGTGGGGCACACCAGCACACATCAAAACCTTCTAAGGCGCCGTATTGTTTTGAAAGATAAGACGCTTCCTGATTGGTCGTCCTCTAGCGTGCGACTGCAAAGAAGCTCTGATTGGTTTCCGGCAGCAGGCGCCTCTAATAGTGGCAATATTTACAGGTCTGCGAAAGCAAAACCGTAGTAGCATTTCTGCCGTTTTCTAAACGTTAGATGATAAGAAAACAGATATAAATAATAAAATTGAACCATTCACATAAACGGATGAATGTTAGATTACAGTTACAGTGTGTAGGGTCAGATTTCTGATGAGTATAGGATTCCCTGCGTTACTTTCTTGTTCATTGCAATGCATAAAGCAATATACAATAAATGCACTCTTAAGCAAATGATGTAACCATTCAACAACATAAAGTGCACCCGCATCTCTTTATATAACTTAGAAAATGCGACACTGAACCTGTGAACTTGATTTACCTAAAAAGCACACGACTATTCTTAGTGATGCAGGGCTGGAGGTTTAAAGTCACTCTCTGGGACTGTGGCTCTTCCTTTGTTGATGCCAAGCTGGAAGACCCATCTTGAGTGACATCGGCTTAAATTTCTGCTGAGAGGGCGTTCAATCTGCCACATGATATCAGTTCATACCAGGATGGTTATTGTTTTGATTGCGTTGGTTAGTCTGTTTGTTCGGGGGTTGGCAGGATAATTCAAAAGGTTAAGAAAAGATTATCCTGAAATATTATTATATTCATAAAAGAAGCACTTATAGAGCAACCTCCTCCAAAGCAATCTGGGCACTGATGCAATAAGAATATTCACATATAAAAAATTACATTAAAATCACCTCTTTCCTAAGCATACTGGACAAGTTCTTTAACGTCCTTGGTGAGGAAGTAAAGGTAATGATAATTATAGTCCGTCACCATCGAAGTTAGGCCAAGACACACCTCTGGTAAAAAGTCATAAAATCTGTTCATAAGTTTTTGAGATATCCTGCTCACCAACCAACAAACTAACTACCAACGCTTTCAAAGACTTAACCCCTTGGTTGGAGGTAATAATATTATTATTATTATTATGATTATTTGTTAATATCATTACTATTTATTATTATTGCTCTTTTTGTTATTGTTATGATACTATTATTGTCAAGTTTATGGATTGATAATGATTATTATGGTATGTATTGATATATGTACACACAACACAATACACCATTGTGTATATATATGTAAATATATATATAATATATATATGTATATAATATATATATATATAATAGTATATGCATCTAATATATGTATTTATGGTATATATGATGATGTGTTTATATATATGGATATACATATAGCATAATGACATACATATACAACATTACATACATACATACATATAATAATATATACTATATATCTATATTTTTATATAATATATATATAATATATAGATATATATATATATATATATATATACTATGTATATATATAGTGAATGGTGGTGTGTGTGTGTGTGGTGTGTGTGTCATGGGTGTTGTGTGTTGTGTGTTTGGTGTGTTATCATATTACAGTGTTTCCAAACCTGCATTTTCTTAATAACAAACCAAAATACTATTTTGCTTTCCAAACTGATAATGAGTGCCGAGGCCGACACGCTCCTTAGCCGAAGCGTCACGGGACACGAACCAGAATGGGGAACAAGGTGGGTTTTTAAGAGAAAAGAAAGCAGCCTTCAAACGAGCCAGACACCACCCAGGAGGATGTTTGTATTAGCACGTCGTTGGTGTTGTGTTATCATGTGCGGTGTGGAAAGCGCAGTAAGGAGGGCAACGATGACGGGAAAAAAATATAATGGCTGTAATAATGATGATGATGATAATCAATGATAAAAATAGTGAAGGTGATAATGTAATGTGATAATGGATGATAATGGATACTAATATTGGTAAAATCATTAATGATAATAATTGAAGATTGACTAAATAATTGATAAAATTATATGATATAAAGATGGTAATACTAGAGGATAACTGATGTAATGATGAGGAGTACTAATATTGATAGAAATACATTAATGATAATGATGGTATAAATAATTAATAAAAAAAAAAAAAAATAGTATATATAGTACTTGTATAATTATATGTAATACATAAATAATTGTACTTGTAAAATGAAATAATGTGAATAATCCGTGAATGTTGATAAAGATAATGATGACATAAGTCATAATTACGTAATAAGTATAATAGAAGAAAATTATATAGATTACCATCCATAAAACTGACAAAGATAATGGAATAATAACATTTATGAAAAAGTGGAATTACATATTATATGATAAAAAATATTAATGATTATGGATGAATGATAATACTAATGATAATAATAAATGAATAATAAAAGGGTAATGTGAAGAAATAGCAATGGAAAATGAAGATAAGGATCACTCAATATAATAATTATAAAGAATAACAATGATAATAATAATGAATAATAGTAAAACGATACATAATATCATAATTATAATAATAGATCATGAAAATCGAAAATGGTGATAATAATGAAGGATATACGAAATGTGAAAATTGTGATAATATGAAGATATTACGAATGAAAATTGTGAATGAAGATAAATGCGAATGAAATATGCCGATAGAATACAAAAAATACTAAAATGGTGATGAAAAATGGTGATGATGAGGATTGTAAAATTATAGTAATAGCATTAGTAACAGTTGATATCAGTGATAATACTGATAGTAACGGAAGATCATGATACTATGAATTTATAATGATAATGATGTGGAGGTTGTTATTAGTAATGTCAACAATAATAGTGATATAAAGAT
Source organism: Penaeus vannamei (assembly GCF_003789085.1). Classification (NCBI taxonomy): domain Eukaryota; kingdom Metazoa; phylum Arthropoda; class Malacostraca; order Decapoda; family Penaeidae; genus Penaeus; species Penaeus vannamei. Next base: position 215,976 of record NW_020872288.1, read on the forward strand.
AAATGTTATTGATAATAATGATAATAGTAATGATAAAGTTAAAAGTGATGATAAAGTTAATACTAATAATAATGGTAATGATGACAATGGTAATGCTAATAATAATAACAACAATAATGATAATGATGACATTGATAATAATATGATAATGATAACGATAACAATAATAATGATATGCATTAATGATATTTGAATGAGTTATAAGTGATATATAATGATAATATAAAATAATATAAGTAAACGATAAGCATAATCAATAATAATAATTAAGGATACTGGTAATTGATAAAATATTTATAAAACATATCAATCAAAATAACTTAATACTTACTTTTTTATTTGTCTCCATTATGTTACATTATTTTATTACTTTTGATAATAACAATATTATTATTACTAACCTTTTTATCAATGTTTTATTATTTTTTTTATTTTTATCAATTATTGTATCGTTACTATTATTCATTATTTATTGTTCCTATTTTTTATTATATCTTATTATCATTGCATCATTGTGCTCTATATTTATATTATTATTGTTATTAAATATTATTTCATTATTGCTATCATCCTATCATAATCACTTTTATTTTTATTTTTGTTTATTATTACTATTGTTTAATATTATCACCTTATTACCATTACCGTATAGTAATAGTACCATAATAATAGTGGTAGTAGAAGCAGTATTACCTTTGTCAAATCCATTATTATCATTAATCATTATCACTTGTTATTACTATTATAGTTTTATAGTATTTTAGTTATCATCTTTTTATTGTTATTTTAATTATTTAATTATTATTATTATTATTCATTTATTAATTATAAATTAATTACTATTAATTCCATCATTATTATTATTATTGTTATTTTCATATTCATTATTATATCTGTTATTAATGGCATTTTATTTTTGATTTTTGATTTTTTTGATTGCTATTGTTGTCATCAATTTCTTTTCTTATTATTATTATTGATAAATGATTACTTATTTTATTAAGCTATTAATCATTCATTACTATCATCATCTTAATTGTTATTCTTATTATTGTTATTTTTGTAATTACTATCCTTTTTGTTATTCTATATTTATTACTTATATTATTTATCCTTTTAGTTATTATCATTATTTTCATCATAGTTTAATTATTATCAACTTTGTGGTGATAAATCTCTTTCATTTATTTATCAGTTCTGTTATCATTATTATCTTTATTATAAATTTTCATTTATTATCTTCATCATCGTTTTTATTTTTATTATTACTCACCATTATCTTATTATTATCATTTTTGGTGAATTCTTTATTATTATCATTTATTTATTACCATTTAGTATCTTATTATCATCTTCTTGCTATATTCATTTTTATTAATTATTATTATTATTATTATTATTTATTAACTTATTGTTATTATTTATTTAATATTAAATTAATTCCTTTTTTTATTTTTTTTTTATATTTTCATTATTATCTATTATTTATCGATATATATTGATTATCCTAATCAATCATTATTTTAATGTTTAGTGTTATAATCATTATATTCCATCATAATGATGATTATGACTTATATCAATGATTGATATTACTCTGTAATCTATATTATGCATATCGTATTATGTTATTATTTCCTTATATCATTGCCATCATTATTATTAGTAATCTTTATTTATATATAACTAGCGACTGCTGTTTCCATCTCCATTATTATCATTATCAATATCTTTCTCTTCTTCTTATATTAATAATGATAACAATAATGATAATGAAAATAATAATGTTAATAATGATGATAGTAATGATACTACTACTACTACTAATGATTAGTGATAATAGTGATAATAATAATTAATAATAATAATAATAATAATAATAATAATTAATATTATATAATATAATAATAAAATAATAATATTATAATACATAATAATGATAATAATAATAATGTAATGATGATAGTAATAATGCTACTACTATAATGATAGTAATGGTGATAATGATAATAAAGATAGTAATAATAATGATGATAATGCTGCTCCTGATGATTATACTACTACTACAACTTGTACTTGAAGTAGTACTACTAATGATAATAGTAATGATGATTATTTATCTTTACTGTTATCATTATTACGAACATTATTCTCATTCTCATTGTTAAGGCTATTATTATCATCGTAATTTTTTTACTACTAGTACTGTCTTTTTATGAATGTTATCATCATCATTATTGTCATTATTCTATATTGTCACTGTTATTGTGATTAGCATTATAATAATTATTACCGCTACAAATGTTATCATAACTTTTGTTATAATTATCTTAATATCTTCATCATTAGCGTTATTATGGATATTATTAATAGCATTATTATTAATCATCATTATTGATTATTATATATTTTTTATTATGATTGTCATTATCATTACTATTACTTTTCATTCATTTATTTACTTGCTTTATTATTATTACTTTTCATATTGTATCCAGACATTCTACAAGTGATTCTTGGCTTTGTTGATTCCATATATTTAATCCCAATATCGGATCCTTCACAAATATTTTAGTGCATAATTTCAGAGCAAACCTTTCTCACAACCGCTCATAATGTCCAAGAATACTCTACTTTTTCCCTCCCAGACAATAAAGAACAGATTATTTTGCACTTATCATAATCATTGTTCTTGTATAATTCTTTTTAGAGGGTCTTTTTCCTGAGCAGCAGAAATTGCTTCTGTTTTAGTTGCGTTTAGTTTTTTCTTTTCTTTCTTTTTCTTTTACCGCATCTGTTCCTATATTTTGGTAATCTATAGTTTCACTTTTCATGTCCCTGGTAATTTTTCCTTTCATCTTTCGAGCTTGTTACATTTTTTTTTACACTGCATTTTCATTCATATTTTCATTATTGTTACTAATAATGATGTTGATAATGATAATAATGTATGATAATTGTAATAATAATAACAATAAAATGATAGTGATAATACTGATGATGATAAAAATATAGAAATAAATAATAATTAGCATAATAATGGTAATAATTGATGGATTGTTGACAATAATGCTTCTATAATAATACCCGATGATAATAGAAATAATGATAATGATGATAACCATTATTATTATCATTATTACTTTTATCATCATCAATATTCTTATTAACATCACCATTATCTTTGCCATTTATTATTGTTACTTTTATCAATATTTTTATTATCATCGCTAATCCTATTATTATTGTTAAGCTCATTAACAGTTGTTATTCTTGTTATTACTATAATTTTTATCATTATTGTTATAATGATAATTACTATTGCCATATTCGATAATTTTACACATACAAGCTAAAGATACTTTCCTAAATTACTGCTGCCAATTTGACAAGATCAATTCTTATACAAATGATAACATCGGTTTGGTATTTGAAGGAAATCTTGAGAAAACCCAATTTTAACTTACATAAATTTAATGTGGGTAGCATGACTTAATGGTCTTAACGCCCATGGTGGATTGATTGTATTTTATTCCTGTTGAGTGTGTGCCGAAGATACAATTCCTTTTTATTCTATAAGCATATAATAAGAAGGTGGCCTATTATGTACATCTTAACAATAAACAGGGATTGTTTTTTTCTTCAACTTAATGAGAGTCTAAAGTTAAATGGGATTGAAAGACTCAGCCCCCCGCCCCAATTCCCCTGGTATCTTCTTCCCGTTATTTACTTGGACGAATAAGTAATCCTTTCCTTCTAACTCACAATTTTCCTTTTCTATGCTGTTTTGATCGTCAATTCCTAATTTATTCCTTGGAACACTGGGAATTGTCTCTTTTGACTGATTATGTATCGTAAAAAAAAAAGAGTCCGTTCTCTGTCCTTGTCTCTCCTTGCTCTGTTCTGCACCTGCCTGTTCTGCCCCCACTGTTTGACAAGACGTCCTTATGTGCAGCTATTCCTTGCAAGGGCGTTGGCTTGCCTAGGCCATAGAATTGTCAAAAGAGAAAATAGAGTGAACACTTGCGTCTGCTGAAGGAGGAAGGCAGCTGCTGGGCCCTTAGTGCGAAAGAGGGAACCATCCGGCCTTGAGCATATCGTTGACAATTATGATTAATTCTGTAATGATCATACTAATTCTGATCATTATTTTTTTTATCACTTCCGTTGATATCATTATGATTACTATTATTATAATTACTTTTATTAATATCATCATTATCATTATTATTATCACTATTAGTACTATTATCGTTATTACTAACATTATTGTTATTATTGATGTCATCAGAACTGTTACTACTGTCGATATTATTATCAACATTATTATTAGTAGTAGTATTCGTAGTAGTAGTAGATGTAGTACCATAATCTTTAACACTGCAACTAATATCATTGTTATTGTTGTTGTTTTTCTTGCTATTATCATCAGTGTCATTATTTTCATTATTATTGTTTTAAACATTATTATTGTTGAACAGAAGCACAAACACAGAAACGTGTAGACAAAAATGAAAAGGAAAACAGCCACAATAAGATATAAAACAGGTTACGTTTCGTACTTTTCACAAGTTCCTCTTCAGACGAAATTTGGTTTATTATTCGTCTGAAGATGAACTCGTGAAGTTGTCGAAAAGTAACGTTTTTTCATATCTTATTGTGGCTGATTTCCTTTATTATTCTTATTGTTATTCATATTGCAATTTGTAATTATCTATATTGTTATCGTCTGTTCTACTCCAGCTACTGGCGTTACTGCTTTTCCTATGATTATCCTTTTTATTATTATTATTATAGATATTATCATTTATTAATCATTATCACAGCTCACGAGCGCACAGAGCCCATTTAAAATTAAGAGAAAAAGTAAAATAACAAGACAAAAATCAAGAAAAGGAGACAAAAGGGACAAGGAAAACAAAACCGACGAAGATAGTAGAGGAATTTCCAAATAATGAACAAGAGAGAGAGGGCGCTTATCGCTCTCTTCCCGTGTACTTCCCCAATGAACTTCGTACGGTGCTAATGCGAGAGCGAGAGACTGCGCCCTTATTCACCAGAGAAACGGAAATTTTGGCAGCGAGTCTAAAGGTGCTGTCACACAAGCACTTTTTCCGTCATTTTTTTTTTTTACAATTTTATTGAACATAAATACAAACATTCTCGAATATAGCTCTTGATTTGACTTTGCTTGGCTGAAAAAGTTGACGGAAAGGTTTTCAGACAGAAACGATTATTATCGTCTGACTGGAAAATCGACAATTCGCTCAAAAATTGAGAAAATTTCAGAAAATTGTAAAAAAAAATGACGGAAAAAGTGCGTGTGACAGAACCTTAAGGTATCTGTGTGAAATGGACGAAAGTTGAAAATCCGTTTGATTTTCTTGGCTTCTGGGCTGTTAGGAAAAGGGATTTTGGGGAAGTGTGTGTAATGGGATTTTTCTTGGGATTTCTTTTTTTTCTATTAATTTTATTTTTCCTTTGTTTGCACGTCTTTTTCCCTCTCCTCTCTCTCTCGCTCTTTCTCTTTCTCTTCTCTTTCTTTTTCTCTTTCTCTTTCTCTGTTCTGTGTGTGTGTGTATGAATATATCTATAATATACATACATATATATATATATATATATATATATATATATATATATATATTATATATATATATATATATATATATATATATATATATATAATATATATATATATAATATATATATATAATATATACATATATATACATTATAACTTACTATACACGTGTTGTGTGTGTGTGTGTTATATAAATAGTAAGTATAGTTTATATAATTATATTTATTATATATATAATATATATAATATATTATTAATATATATATAATATATATATATATATATATATATAATATAATATATTACATACTCTATACATATTTCTATCACCACACAACTATAATGTGTCTGTGTGTGTTACGTATGTTCACACTGTTTCTCTCGCGTTTTCTTACCCCCCCCCCTTTCTTTCTCTCTCTCTCTCTTCTCCTTCCCTCTTGTCTTATCGCAAGTACCCCGTAAAAGGTCAGACTGACATACCAGTAATACCGGACACGTTTTCAGAGAACTTGCATATTTACGAAAACCACATCTTTTGGTAAACCTTTCTTTCTCGGTTTTTCTCTGTCTCTGTCTGTTCTTCATGTAATAGATAGATCTGTCTTTATTTCTATTGCATAATCCATCTTATTTTGATTTCACATTTCACTTGTTCTTTTACTCCCCTTCCCTTTCTACACATGGGACACCCACCCATTCTTCCTTCGCCCGGGTACATTTTTTCACATTAAAAACAAACCGGCTTCCGAACTTGTCTAAAACACGTTCTCCCCACAGCTGCCACCGGCAAGATGTCTCCTCGCCCCCCGCCAGGACCGCCACCGACTCACACAGCGTGAAAGAGACTCCACGAGCTCGCTTAAAACGGACGGTGCACATACACCATATCAGTAAGAGATGAAAGAATCGGTATAATCCTGATAACCATAGAATATATCTTCACTTTATTTATTGTGATTCCTATTATGTGTGTGTACTTATATTATCCTATTCTGATTATTATCTAACTCCTTATCTTATATAATATCATTAATTATTATTTCAAATAATTACGCACACACATGCACAAACACACACTATAAATAGTAGTATATAATTTTACTATTATAATATATATTATATATAACATACTTATATATTACGTTTTAGTCCATGTGTGATACCATTCGTTACTAAATATACTCTCCTCACAGCGGTGTGCCTACACACACCCACCACATCCTATGCCGATTCGCACACAGTCACAGAACACACCACACAGGCACACACACTCACCCAGCATCTCTCCTCGTCCGTGTCTACGCACACCAAAATCAGATCTTACACACTCAGAGAGACACCACTCTAGCACACACAACAAACGCACTACACACACCCCACACACCACCAACACACACACACACACGTGCACACAACCACCGAGAGCGCGCGACACATCGGCTTACTTTAATATAAATGATAATTATATATATAAGCTATGTGAATCAAATCGCTATACTACAGCGACATGATCTTCTCTACAGTGCTAGTCCGGTCACTTCATCCTACAAGCTCTGACCGCAGCGCTGATTAGTCCTCTCTGTCTGATCCTCGTGTCTATATTCTCTGACCCCGCGTGTGCCTATATATATCCTAACTAGGTACTCTATACTATAAACAACAGATATCTAACTCCAATAATCTATTGATCCCGACCACACCTCGTAACTATATATATATATATATACTCTAATTAAATATATATATATATTTATTATTATATATAATATATATATATATATATATATGCATCACACAACACCATATATGTAATAGTATATATATATATATATATAACGTGAGTATATATATATATACTATGTGTAACCTTTCATTCTACTAATACATATCGTCATACTAATTAACCAGCTCTTATCCCTCATTGACACACACTGATACTCACATACTATATAACCGGGGCCCTTGTGACGCTTTAATATGTGCTAGCGATANTCGACACTAGCGAGCAGAGAGAGTGACGAGCGAGAGCAGGATGGAGATAGATAGTACGCGCTATAGTCCTTGGGAGAGGAGGACTCCTTCTACGAGGTTAACGGAGCAGCGCCTAGTCTATTTATCGCACGGACACCTTATCCAGCCTTTTCTCTCTGCAGGAGCCAAGTCTCTATGCTATCTTACTTGTGTGTCCAAGCTTGCATCTTTACCATAAGTGGGTATCTATCTCTCCAATCTAGACGTCTCTCTCTCTCGTATTCTCTCTCCTCCTCCTTCTCGTAATCTTCCATATACTTCCCTTCTGCTCCTCTCTATCGATCGCGCCCTTGATTCTTTCAATCTCTCGCCGCCCTATCTCTCGGTATATTGCCATTATAAGCGAGGAGGGAGGCGCTGAAGAGGGCGAAGGGGATTTAAAGGCTCGTGGAGACCGGCATCTCACGTAATTTTCGGAAATGGTGCCTCGTCCCCCCCCCCCCAGCATCTCAGACGGGTTGAGGGGAGTTCCTTTAGTCACTCTAGATGCTCTTCGTTCGGGTCGTTCCTTTCCTTTGGTCTTCTCGTCGTTCTTATTATTATTTGTTTGTTATTTATTGTTTTTTGCTGCTTTTTTCCGATGACATTGCTTATTCCTCATCGTCCTTCTTCTTCTCTTTTCTTTTTCCACTTCCTTTTCATGTTTTCCTCACTTCTCCTCTTCCCTTTCTCTCTTCTCTCCATCCCTTTACTCTTTTTGCTTTTATTAGCTCATCTCCATCCTTCTCTTCCTCTTTTTCCTTTCCCAGTTCCTTTCCATCCTTCTCGTCCTCGCTTTCTTTCATTTCCACCACCTTTCTTCTCTCTCCTTTTCCATTTCCATATCCTCGTAACTCCTCTTCACTTCCTTTCTTTTCCACTTCCATTACATCCCCTTCTTTTCTCACCTCCTTCCACGTCCACCAGTTCTCTCCTCCTCCTCCTCCTTCATCTCATCCTCTCCTCCTCCTTCTTCTTCCTCTCCTATCTCCTCTCCTCCTCCTCCTTCTCCTCTCATCTCTCCTCCTCCTCCTCTTCCTCTCCTCCTCCTCCCCTCCTTCCTTCTTCTCAGTCCTAAATCTCACCTCCTCTCCTTTCTTCCCGATTCAATCCCCAATCATTCGCTCGTATTGTCCTTCGCATCACTCCCTTCCTCGACTGTATAGAGCGGTGATGTTGCTCCCCTACCCCTCCTTCCACTTCCCTTTCTTCCCTTCCCCTCCTCTCCACCTCTCCCTCCCACTTCCCCTCCTTCTCCCAACTCTCCCTCCCTCCACTTTCTTTCCCTCACCCTCACCCTCACTCTCTCTTCCTCCCACTCCCCTTCCCTTCCTCATCCCCTCTCTCTCTCCCCTCTTCTCCCTTCCACCCCTCCCCTTCCTCTCCATTTCTCTTCCCTCCCCTTCTACTTCTCTCCCCCTTCTTCTTCCCTTTCCCCTCCCTCTCCCTCACCCTTCTACTGCCCTCCTCTTCCCCTCCCTTTCCTCTTCCCTCTCCCTCCCACCTTCCACTCTGCTCCTCCTCTTCCCCCTCTCCCCACCCTCCCCCAGCGAGCTTAAGCATGAGTGCGCTGAGACGGCCATGTTCACAGGGACCAAGGAAGACCCCATGACGCCTCTCCTTTCACAATAGCTCTTAAGGACACGGTCGAGAGAGATCAAAGTGCCAGGAGCAGACACTTCTTCCCCCGAGCTGAAAATGGTAGACGCGTCATTCATTAGAGTGTCAGATTCATCAAGCTGGCTCGCTGACTCAGCTTTGATCGGAGGCAGACTTTCTACTCTCTCTCCTTGACGCATCTACTCTCTCGGTTCTTCAGTCTTAATCTGTCTGTCTGTCTGTCTGGCTCTCTTTCTCTGTCTCTGTCTGGCTGTCTCTTCTCTCTCCTTGACGCATCTCTACTCGCTCGCTTCCTCACTCTTAATCTGTCTGTCTGTCTGTCGGGCTGTCTCTCTCTTTCTCTGTATGTCTGTCTCTCTCTCTTTCTCTGTCTCTCTGTCTGTCTGTCTCTCTCTCTCTCTCTCTCTCTCTCTCTCCTCTCCCTCTCCTCTCCCTCTCCCTCTCTCTCTCCCTCCCTCTCCCTCTCCTCTCCCTCTCCCTCTCCCTCTCCCTCTCCCCTCTTCCCTCTCCTCTCTCTCTCTCTCTCTCTTCTCTCTCTCTGTACCTCGCTATCTCTTTCTCATTTCTCTCTCTTTCTCTTCAATACGTAGGTGCTTTTTGATCATTCATTTTTTGTTCTTCATCGAGTGATATCTAAGCTGCATACATGACAAAGGATCTTGATTAAACAGTAATAAGCATAAGAGATGCATAATCAATCAGAAACAAAAAACGAGAATGGTTAGATGCAGCACAGGCGAGAGAAAGAGAGAGTGGGAGAGGGAAAGGGAGAGGGAAAGGGAGAGGGAAAGGGAGAGGGAAAGGGAAAGGGAGAGGGAGAGGAGAGAGAGAGGGAGAGGAAGAGAGAGAGTGAGAGAGAGACAACACACACAAAGAGAGAGAGAGAGAGAAGACAGTAGAAACAGACACAGAGAGAGAAGAAAAGAACGAGAACGAGAAAGAGAGAGATAGAGAAAGCCTAATAATCAAAAGCGCCCGACTCCTCGATCAAACGGCCTCCGGATTCACCGCTCATAACCCCCCCCTTCCCCCCTCCCCCCGCCTTCGCCGCCGCCGCCTCCGTCGAGTGTTTGTCTCGCGTCGCCTCGCCTGGCAGACCGCCCCTTGGACCCTGAAGCGGCGGCGAGAACATGTGGCTGCGGGTGTTTGCATGAAGTCTTTGGAGGTCACGATCCAACTCGAACTTCAAAGGGAAGGGAAAGATTTGTTGCCGCGGCTCTTTATGAAGCAATTAAGGACGTCGATTTCGCCATTTTTTTGAAAGAGATGCTGATCGAGATACGCGCTTTTTTGTTCTTTTTTTTTTTAGCCACGATGGAAACGAAAGAGAACACGCGGCTGTTCTTATGCAACGATGGACTTTGGAGAGTAAGGAATTATTCTACGAGTAAAAGCGGCCCCTCGTAGCCATGCCTGTCCATAATCCCGAGATGAAAGGAAAAAATGTAGCCGACTCGGCCCTTTCCCGTGCGAACCCGAGGCTGTTTTGTTCGGCGCACTCGGGGCTCCGAAGCAGTTTATTTAAATCGCCGATTTTAGGGCCTTCCGTAAACCCGATTACTTCCTCCTAAAACGCAACAATAATATTTCACGGTTATCAGAAAACGGATTAAGTTCGACTCGAGCGAAGTGCGAGGTCGGCGATCCCATTGGCCGCGCCGTTGTTGCGGTCGGAACGACGTCGTTGTCGGCGCGGCGCTGAATGCCGCGGGGGACGGCGGCGGCGGCGGCGAGCGGGAGATTAGGGCCCCGACGTCGGCCTCGAGAGATTGCCTCGGCCGTTATGGAGCTCCCGCTCGAGGCCGGAAACGAGTACTGTTGATGGGACGCGCGCCATTCGGCCCGGATTGGAGGCGCCGGACGAGGTCACGGGGCCACTGGGGCGGTGGGGGGGGGGGATACTTGGCTGTTTATTTTACATACTCTTACGCACACTACCTACGTAGATGTGTGGGTGTATTATACATGCATATACATAGAAGTGTGTAAGAATATATTTATATATATGATATATATATATATATATATATATATATATATATATATATATATGTATATATATATATATATATATATATATATATATATACATATACATACTTTTATATATATATATATATATATATATATATATATATATATATATATATATATATATATATATATATATAATATATATATTTAATATATTTATATATTTGGCATGTACCCATGCCAAAAAAGCGAAACATAAGCCAACGACCCCGCAACGGACCCCCCCCCCCCCGTGATTACCCCCGGGCAGAGCGCAGCGCAATCAGTTGGTCCGATGATTTCTCTCGCGGTCGGTAAAGCGAGGCTCCCGCTTGGCCGGACCGGAAGGAGGCCGCTCTCGCTGGGATTTTTACGAGGCACTCCGAGAGGATACATGCGTGTTCTCTCTCTCTTTTTTTTCTTCTCTTCTCTGTGTGCGTCCGTGTGTATGTGTGTGTGTGTGTGGTCTATTCTCTTCTGTTTTTTTTTCTTCTCTCTCTCCTTTTCTTTCACTCTCTCTCTTTCTCTTCTGATCTCTCTTCTCTTCTGTTTTCTCTTCTATCTCTCTCTCTCTCTTCTCTCTTTGTATCTCTCTCTCTTCCGGAGAGAAGAGAAAGAGAACCGGGAGGGGAAGGGGGGCGAGAAAAGAGGGAAGGGGGAAAAGGGGGCGAGAAAAGAGGGAAGGGGAAAAGGGGGCGAGAAAAGAGGGAAGGGGAAAAGGGGGCGAGAAGAGAGGGAAGGGGAAAAGGGGGCGAGAAAAGAGGGAAGGGGAAAAGGGGGCGAGAGAGAGGGAAGGGGAAAAAGGGGGCGAGAACAGAGGGGGGAAGGGGAGAACAGAGGGAGAAGGGGAGGGGAGCAAGGGGGGGAGGGGGGCGTATAAGTCAGGCAGGAGCAGCTTGCAGGAAATCCCTCGTTAGAACTCGCATGATGGAGAGCTGCTCTTGTCGCGCCCCTTGCACTCGTAGCGGTAATGTGGGAGGTGTCGAGGTCTTTTTCTTGGGGCATTTAGCTCTGTCGTTTTCGTGTTCTTGTCTTCTCTCTTTCTTTCTCTCTTTTTCTGTTTGTTTGTTTGGATCTGGATCTGTCTGTCTCTGTCTTTTGTCTGATTGTATGTCTTTATCTCCGTCCGTCTTTGTCTGTCTGTGTCTGTCTCTCTGTCTCTCTCTCTCTCTCTGTCTCTCTCTCTCTCTCTCTCTCTCTCTCTCTCTTCTCTCTCTCTCTCTCTCTCTCTCTCTCTCTCTCTCTCTCTCCCTCCTCCTCTCTCTCAATCTCTCTCTCACTCCTTCACTCTGTCCCTCCCTCTCAATCTCTCTTTCACTCCCTACCTCCTAACTATCTCTCTCTCCGTCTCCCTTCCTCTCCTTTATCCGTCTCCACTCTTTCTTCCTCCCCTTCGTCTTCCCCTCTTCCACTCCGCCCCTTCTTCCGTCGCCCATCATCGCCGTCATCCCTCTGCCGCCTCTCCCCGCCCACTTAGTCTCACGCCCATGACATACAGCATGGGCGTGCGAGAAAAACTTAATCGCTTACGATCTTACTGATAGATTAATGAAGACTCTGCAGTGGGTGAGCGTCTGATGTGTTACTCG
>NW_020872288.1:241291-246291 GCF_003789085.1 Penaeus vannamei
ATGACCTCTCTTTACCTCGTTTCCTTTCTTTCCTTCCTACTCCTCTTTGTCTATCTTTCTTCTCCGTCTCATCTCTCTCTCTCTCTCTCTTCCATCATCACCGCGCGATCTTTCCAGTACATTGATGTTCGTCATCTGTAAGATCACGCGAGATACAGAGACGCGTTCACTGACTCTAAGGGGGCTTCATGGTGGAGTCCGAAAGCCATGCCAGCAGGGACTTGCGAAGAGTGATCAGGGTGGTATGCTGAACGACTACGCTCTCCAGGGATGATGCATCTCTCGCTGCTATTCAGTATTCGCCGCGCAGGATTCTAGTGTCTGCACTCTCTCTCTCTTCCTCTCTCTTCGGCTCTCTCTATTCTCTCTCTCTCTCTAATTTTCGGCTAACGCACTTCCTCTCATAAACTCTTCTCGCGATGTTCTTCTCTGCATAGATAAGTGGATTAGGGGAAGGAGGCGAGTGAGAAGGCATAGGGGCAGGGAGGAGAGAGAACATTAACGAATAAAGGAATGAGGAAGAGCAAGAGAGGGGAATAGAAGAGAGAGAGGGGGGAGTAGAGAGGAGGGAGGGAGAGAGGAGAGAGAGAGGAGAGAGAGAGAGAGAGAGAGAGAGAGAGAGAGAGAGAGAGAGAGAGAGAGAGAGAGAGAGAGAGAGAGAGGGGGGGGGGGGGGGGGGGGGGAAGAGAGAGAGAGAGAGAGAGAGAGAGAGAGAGGAGAGAGGGGAGGAGAAGAGAGAGAGAGGAGGAGGAGATAGAGAAGGTAGGGGGAGGCGAAGTGAGGCGTGGGTCTACTTGAAAAACATGCAAGGAATATCAACGAACAGAGAAAAAAAGACATCAGAAAATTGAAAAAACAGAAGAAAAAAGTAGGAAAAAAGGGGAGGAGAAAAGAGAGAAAAAGGGAAAGGAGGAGGAGAGATGGGAGAGAGAAAGTAGGGTGAAGGAGCTAAGAGGGGGATAGGGAGACGTAGGAAGAAGAAGAGGGAGTGAAAGGGGGAGAGAGCGGGGGGCAGATGTGAGGGAGAAGGAGAGTGGGGAGAAATGCGTAAGGGAGAGGAAGAGGGGGAGAAAGGGAGAAAGGGAGAAGGGAGAGGGAAGAGAGAGAGAGAGAGAGAGAGAGAGAGAGAGAGAGAGGAGAGAATGAAAGAGAGAAGAGAGACGAAGAGCAAGAGAGAGAGAGAGAGACGAAGAACCAAGAGACAGAGAGAGGAAGACCAAGAGAGAGAGAGAGGAAGACCAAGGGAGAGAGAGAGAGGAAGACCAAGAGAGTGAGAGGAAGAGAAGAGAGAGAAAGAGAGAGAATGAGACGAAGAGAGAGGACTCGCTCTCCCGAACGGCACTCGACCATGCCCCTCTACCGCACAAACACATATCATCATCAAAAACATCTGTGCAGAAGCAAACAACCCGGCGTGATTTTCTTTACGCCTTGTCGTCGAAGCCCAAAACGGTCCTGATGGAATCCGCTCAAAAGAATAATGGATTTAAATCATTCCAACACCTTTTTTTTTTTTTTTTTTTTTTTTTACCCCGACGCAAACTCCCCATCAGGCGCATCTGCACGTAAGAGTGTGCGAGGATGTTTGCAAACGCCAGATGAAAGATGGTGAGGCTTTTATCGCTCGCAGTGTGTGCACAACCTTGGGAAAAAAAACGAAAAGCAAATAAACGTAACGCTATGATAAAAAAAAAATAATCAAATTCCAAACAAAGAAGAGAAAACGATGAAAAAAAGAGAAAAAGGAATACAGATGATAAAAAGGGATTATGATCCGCATTTAAAAAAAGTAAATATACAAAAAAAGTAATTGAATGAAAAATAACAATCAGGATAAGTACAAAGCTAATGAAAATAGAAAAAAATAACAATACTAATACGAACGATAATAATAATGATAGCAATGATGATGACAAACACAAAGACCCAGAGATGGACACTTGGATACCACACTTCAACATTAATTGTGAAAGGACGTTGAGACCAGATCCTACAGATAGAGTCAAAAGCGAAATGATAACAACGTGATGTCGTAAATATGAGGAGATTTAGGCTCGTAGCGAGAAAGTGTCGGAGATTTATTTGATTTAGAGGGAGAGAGGAGGACAGAGGGAGATGGGAGAGATAGAGGGGGAGGGGAGATAAGGGATAAGGGGGAGACACATACAAGGAGACGCAAGAGGGAGAGAGAAGTGAGAGGGAGAGAAAAAAAGAGAGAGAGGGAAAAGGGAGAATGTAGAGAGAGAGACGCAGAAGAGTAAAAGGGTGAGAAGAATTATAAGATCTTGAAGAATAGATAGACAGATCTTGAGAGAGAGAGAGAGAGAGAGATAGAGAGATAGAGAGAGAGAGAGAGAGAGAGAGAGAGAGAGAGAGAGAGAGAGAGAGAGAGAGGAGAGACGGTTTGTA
Organism: Penaeus vannamei; assembly: GCF_003789085.1. Taxonomy (NCBI): domain Eukaryota; kingdom Metazoa; phylum Arthropoda; class Malacostraca; order Decapoda; family Penaeidae; genus Penaeus; species Penaeus vannamei. The sequence continues at coordinate 243,701 of NW_020872288.1, forward strand.
AGAAAACGAATAAGTTGATATATATATGAAAAAAAGAAATAAATACAGGGAAAAAAGGAAAATCCGAATAAACGAAGAACAACAAGAAAAATATTGAAACTGGAAATAAAAAAGAATACTACAAACAAAGAACGGAAATAAGTTTTCAGGAATGCAGGGAATTTTTGGAGATAGTATATGTAAAAATATGCATTACAATTGATAAAGAAAGACAGTAAAAAGTTCTGCAATAAGCGAAATGTCTTTTCATGGTGTTCGCTTTTAGAACTGTGAACATAAAGCTAAACAAACACCAATCTCTCTCTCGCTCTTTCCCTCTTTCTTTCTCTCTCTGTTTGTCTGTCAGTCTGTTCGTCCGTCTCTCTCATCTCTCTCTCTCTCTCTCTCTCTCTCTCTCTCTCTCTCTCTCTCTCTCTCTCTCTCTCTCTCTCTCTCTCTCTCTCTCTCTCTCTCTCTCTCTCTCTCACTCTCACTCCCACTCTCTTTCATTCTCTCTCTCTCTCTCTCTCTCTCTCTCTCTCTCTCTCTCTCTCTCTCTCTCTCTCTTCTCTCTCTCTCTCTCTCTCTCTCTCTCTCTCTCTCTTCTCCTCTCTCTCTTCTCTCTCTCTCTCTCTCTCTCTCTCTCTCTCTCTCTCTCTCTCTCTCTCTCTCTCTCTCTCTCTCTCTCTCTCTCTCTCTCTCTCTCTTCTCTCTCTCTCTCTCTCTCTCTCTCTCTCTCTCTCTCTCTCTCTCTCTCTCTCTCTCTCTCTCTCTCTCTCTCTCTCTCTCTCTATCTATCTATCTATCTATCTATCTCTCTATCACTCACTCTCACTCCCACTCTCTTACATTCTCTCTCTCTCTCTCTCTCTCTCTCTCTCTCTCTCTCTCTCTCTCTCTCTCTCTCTCTCTCTCTCTCTCTCTCTCTCTCTCTCTCTCTCTCTCTCTCTCATTCTTCCTCCTCCCCTCGCTCCGACCCCTCTCTTTTTTTTCCTCCCTCACACCCACACACAAACATACACGCTAATTTTGTTTATTTTTCTTACACCCTCCACCCATAGTTGTGTGTGTGTGTGTTGTGTGTGTGTGTGTGTGTGTGTGTGTGTGTGTGTGTGTGTTGTGTGTGTGTGTGTGTGTGTGTGTGTGTGTGTGTGTGTGTGTGTGTGTGTGTGTGTGTGTGGTGTGTGTGGTTGTGTCTGTCTGTATGTGTGTGTGTGCGCGTCTTCCCCACAAACTCTCGGTCTATCCACGCATCTTCTCCCTCCCCTCCCCCATCCCCTTCCCCCTCCCCCTCCTGTCTCTCTCTCTTCTCTTCTCTCCTACTTCGTCCCTTTTTCCTCCGCCTTCCCACCTGCGGCATCATCAGCCAAATGGCCTTCTTATTTTCGCATTGGGTTCGCCCTTCTTTCTTTTTTTTTATTTAACCTGTTCTTCTTCCTCCTTTCGCTTCAGTTTGTAATCTTTTTCGAGTTATTTGGCTTGAGATTGTTTGATCGTTATAGATTTATGAGCCTTATTGAATACTTATTGTTATTTTTGTTATTGTTATCATTATATTTATTTATTTATTATTATCATTATTGTTATTATTATTTCATTATTATTATTTTTATTATTATTTTATTATTATTATTATTATTATTATTATTATTATTATTATTATTATTATATTATTATTATTATTATTATTATTATTTATTATTATTATTATTATTATCATTATTGTTATTGTTATTATTATCATTTTTATTATCATTATTATATTATATTATCATTATTATTGTTGTTGTTGCTGTTGTTATATTTTTTGTTTGCTGTTGTGTTTCTTTTTGTTGTTGTTATTATTATCACTTTTGTTGTCGTGTTTCTTTTACTTGTTGTTCTTTCCATTTTCTCATTGTTTTTGTTATCATCATTTATATAATTTTCGTAATTATATGTTAATGCTACTATTATTGTTTGATTTTTTATTGGCATCATCTTTATCTTCTATATTACTACCAATACTAACAAATCTTCCTCATTTTCGTTATAAATAGTAAAAATATCAACACTCCTTTTCTTCATCTCCGTTATTCTTCATCTTTATTCACATTTATCTCTTTCTCCTCTTTTTTCCCAGCAGAAACTCCTGAGAATTTTCTTTCGTTTTTTGTTATTGTCGTTATCGTTATTAGCTGTCGTCTTCGTTGTTGCAATTTAGATCTGGATGCTTATGCTTTTCCTTATATTTTCATGCTTTGCTTTATTTTCTCCTCTTTCTTTCTATCTTTCGCAGTCTCTCTCTCTCTCTTTCTGTCTGTCTCTATCTCCGTCTCTCTGTCTGTCTGTCTGTCTGTCTCGGCCTCTGTTTGTCTAGTCTGTCTGTCTCTCTCTCTCTCGCTCTCTGTCTCCGTCTTTCTCTTTTCTCTGTGTTTGTCTCCGTCTCTCTCTCTCTCTCTCTCTCTCTCTCTCTCTCTCTCTCTCTCTCTCTCTCTCTCTTTTCTTCTTCTTCTTCTTCTTCTTCTTCTTCTTCTTCTTCTTCTCATCTGCTCCCCCTCCTCCTCCCCATCCCTCCACTCTCCCTCTCCCTTCTCCATCTCCTCTAGTTTGTGTTTTTCTCTCGTCTTCCC
>NW_020872288.1:256291-261550 GCF_003789085.1 Penaeus vannamei
TTTTTCCTTTTCCTTTCAACTTTTTTCTTCTCTCTTTCTCCCTCACTTCGTCCCCTCTCTTTTCTTTCTTTCCCCTTTCCTTTCAGCTCTTTTCTCTCTCTCCCTTTCTCCCTCACTTCGTCCCCCCTGTCTTTTCTCTTTCCTTTGCCTTTCAATCTCCTCTATTTCTCTCTCTTTCCCCTTTCCTTTCAACTCTTTCTCTTCTCTCTTTCTCCCTCACTTCGTCCCTCTCATTTCTCTCTTTCCCCCCTTTCCTGTCAACTCTTTTCTCTCTCCCTTCTCTCTCTTCGCCCTGTCTCCTTTCTCTTTCCTTTTCATTTCAGCTCCTTTCTCTCTCTCCTTCTCTCTCATTCGTCTCTCATTTCTCTCTTCCCCCCTTTCCTTTCAACTTTTTTTTCTCTCTCTCTTTCTCCCTCTCTTCGCCCAGCTCTCTTTTCTCTCTTTTCCCTTTTCCTTTTAACTCTTTTCTCTCTCTCCTCTTCTCCTCACTTCGTCCCCTCTCTTTTCCTCTTTACTTTCCTTTCAACTATTTTCTCTCTCCCCTTCTCCCTCACTTCGTCCCTTCTCTTTTCTCTCTTTCCTCTTTTCCTTTTAACTCTTTTCTCTCTCTCCTTTCTCCTCACTTCGCCCTCTCTTTTCTATCTTTCCCCCATTTTCTCTCTCCCCTTCACACTCCCCACTCATTCCCTTCCCCCTTCTCTTCTCCCTAATTTGACGTCCATCCTCACCCCCCTGTCATTATCCCCCCTAGCCCCCCTCCCTTCCCCTTCTTCTCCCTGCCTCTCCCTCCCTTCGCTGCCGATATTGCAATCACCGTCATTGCAATTATCACCGCTGATTGGATTCCTTACAGCGGGAACACGTGTGATACATTCGTCCCAGAGACACAGGAGGACACGTGGAGCTGTACTTTCTGTCTCCTATCTATCAGCTCTCCAACCTTTGCTCCTCCCCCTCCCCCCACCCCCCCCCCTCCATCTCCCTTCTTCCTTTCTAACCCTCCCCCTCATCCTTTAATGCCAACCTCACGTCCTTTCTATCCCTTCTACACCCACCCCACTCCTTATACAAACTCACAAACACCACTCCCTATCTCTACCTATCCCCCTTACCTCCCTACCTCTCTACCTCTATTACCATTTCCCTAACAGTCCCTCCTTCCCCTTACCCTGCCCTCCCCCCCCCCCCCCCCCACCACATCCCACCCATGAGATAACCATCTTACCGCGCGCGCGCACGCACTCACGCGTCTCTGATCGCTCCGGGTCACTTATGAATTCCAGGTAAAGATTCAATTTGCAGGATTTTCCAATATCTCATTTTCTCCGGTGATTAGGGGTTGTAGGGAGCGCTGAGATGTAATAAGAGGACAGATTAGGTGGCAACAAGACATTGTTATTTCATTTTTTTTTTTTTTTTTTTTCTTCTTTTTCTCTGTTTATGTCTGCGTATGTTTACTCTCTCTCTCTCTCTCTTATTCTCTTACTTTTCTCTCTGGTCTGTCTCTCTCTCTGTCTCTCTCTCTCTCCTCTCTCTCTCTCTTCTCTCTCTCTCTCTCCTCTCTCTCTCTCTCTCTCTCTCTCTCTCTATCTATCTATCTATCTATCTATCTATCTACTATCTACCTATCTCTCCTCTTTCTCTCCCCCTTTTTCTCTCTCCATTATTTTGTTTCTGTGACGCACCGAAGCGAAATTAGATCATGTTATAATTTCATGAATAATCAATGAAGAAAGGATAATTTGATGTTTTTCATCTCTCTCTCTCTCTCTCTCTCTCTCTCTCTCTCTCTCTCTCTCTCTCTCTCTCTCTCTCTCTCTCTCTCTCTCTCTCTCTCTCTCTCTCTCTCTCTCTCTCTCTCTCTTCTTCTCTCTTTCTCTCTCTCCTCTCTCTCTCTCTCTCTCTCTCTCTCTCTCTCTCTCTCTCTCTCATGCTCTCATTATGGACAGTTTTGTAAGTCGATCCCGACTCTATAATACCTCTCTCTCTCTCCCTCTCCCTCCCTCCCTCCCCCTCCATCCTCCCACATGTTTCTCCATCCTCTCCGCCCTCTCTTCCTCATCCTACTTATTCTTATTCTCACATTTATAGAAACCTTTTCGAAATCGATACCGACTCCGTATACCGTGCACATTTAACTCTTTTCTCTCTCTCTTCATCTCTCCCTCCACTTTTTCTCTCTACCTTTCTCACTTTTCTTTCGCTCTCCATCTCTCCCTCACTCTCCTTTCTCCACTTATCCTCCCTCCCTTTCTCAACTTTCTCTCTCATCTCTCCTCCCTCTCCTCCATTCTTTTCTCAATTTCTCTCTTCATTTCTCTCCCTCTCTCTCTCATCTCTCCCTCCCCTCTCCCTTCCTTATCTCTCCCTCCCTTCTCAACTTCTCCCTTCTCTTCTCCTCCCTCCCTCCCTCTCCAACTCATTCTCCCTCCCTTCTCCTCAACTCCTCCCCCTTCATCTCTCCACCTCCCCTCCCACATTCTCCCTCCCTTTCTCTCTCCTCCAACTCCCCGTGTACGGATAGTGTCGTGAGTCCCTTCCATTACACCGTGTCGAGGGTCGGGTCTGGCGTTGAGGCGCAGGTGGCAAGTGTCCAGGAGAGTTGAATCGCTTATCGAGGAGTCTTCGGAGGAAGGATTTGAAATGAATAGGCTCTGAGACAGGGGGAGAGAGGGAAGGGGGTAGGGGGTAGGAAGATGAGTGAGATGGATAGGCCGAGAGGAATGAGAGGGTGGGTGGGAGAGGGAGGGAAGGATGAGAGGGGGGAGAGGTGGAAGAGGGAATGGGTAGGGAGGTAAAGAGTGGAAGTGGGGGGAGACGAAAAAGGGGATAGGGAGAAAAGAGAGAGGGAAAAGGAGTAAAAAGGGAGGGATTTGCGTGTTGCGTTTGCTGTGTGTGTGTGTGTGTGTGTAGAGAGAGAGAGAAGAGAGAAACAGACAAGAGAAGACAGACAACAGAACAGACACACAGAGAGAGAGAGGAGAAGAAAAGAGAGACAAGAGAGAGAGAGAGAGAGAGAGAGAGAGAGAGAGAGAGAGAGACAGAGAGAGAACAGATGAGAGAGACGAGAGAGAGAAAGAAGAGAGAAACAGACAGACAGAGGAAAGAAGAGGATAAAGAGCGAGAGTCAGACAAACATAAACCTACCGAGAGAACGAACAAGGACAAACAACTCACACTGAGCCAAAACAGGCAGATAAAGAAGCCAAAAAACAAAAAAAAAAAAAAAAACAAAAACAGGCAACCTGGAGTGACGCGACTGAGGAGGATGAAGACATACAAGGGACAGTGGAGCGTGGAATGCAGCACGTGCTGTCGTTTAATTCTCTCACACGAACTGCCATAATGTATTTGTAGCTGGCGCTCGTCTCGACAGCGCTCTGCGTGCGGGCGGCGCTGACTGATACATCTATCGAGGTGCCTCTGCCGGGTCTGAGAAGCCGGAAAAAATAAAGGCGAAAAATGGGGGGGGGGAAAGGATCTGGTGTTGTTAGGGAGAGCAGGGAGAGGAGAGAGAGAGTAACGAGGGGGGAGGAGGGAGAGGGGGGGCAGTACAAGAAGCACAGCCTCTGCGGAGACGTCGATAGAGGTGCTGCGCGCGAGGCTCGATCGACATGGGCACCGGGAGGAGAGGCGGAGGGAGCGGAGAGAGAGAGAGAGGGGAGATGAGAGAGAGGGAGAGAGAGGAGGAAAGAGAGGAGAGAGAGAAGAGAGAGTAGAGACTGGAGGAGCGAGAGAGGAGATGAGAAAGACAGATAAAGACAGAAAGACAGAAAGAGTAGAGCTCGATGACGGAGCGAGAGAGAGAGAAGAGAGACGAGAGGACAGAGGAGAGAGAGAGAGCAGGAGAGTGATGAGTGAGAGTGAGAGTGAGAGAGGAGAGAGGAGTGAGATTAGTGAGAGAAAAGAGAGAGAGAGAGAGAGAGAGAGAGAGAGAGAGAGAGAGAGAGAGATAGAGAGAGAGAGGAGAGGAGAGAGAGAGAGAGCGAAAAGGAGTGGGAAATACAAAAACACAGAGAGAACAAGAAAAAGAACTTTTGATATACCCTTTCCTCACCCCCCCAAAAAAAAAAAAAAAAAAAAAAAAAATCGAAAAAAAACCGACATGGACACCCAGCCAGCCCTTGTTAATAGCGATCGCCTTGTGGGGAAAATAGCCAGTGTTGTTTTATACGACAAGGAGGGAGCACGTGCGTTCGTGTCGTCACTGATGTTATCGTGACATTAACTTCAGTCGACATATGATATTTTCTCCGTTTTTACTACACCGCCGATTACATGTAGATTTGTCGTAGTTATTAACATTGATACTGTTAATTCATTGTCGGAGGGAACACTGACGAAGCAATTACTTTTCAAGGGTCGTTAGTCTTGAAGGATGAATATGCAGTAAACCTCATTTAAGCTTGTCTGTCTTCATTTCCTATTCTATTCGTTTTTTTTATTTTTTTTTGCGTTCGTTTATGCTTTTCTTCTCTTTCTTTTTTTCGTTCTGTTCATTCTTATCATCTTGAAGGTAAAGATGCTGGGCTGTAGCTTTTTTTTTTTTTTTTTTTTCTAACTCTCTAACTTCTCTCTCTCTCTCTCTCTCTCTCTCTCTCTCTCTCTCTCTCTCTTCTCTCTCTCTCTCTCTCTCTCTCTCTCTCTCTCTCTCTCTCCCGTCTCTCTCTCTCTTCTCTCTCTCTCTCTCTCTCTCTCTCCCTCCTCTATCTCTCTCTCTCTCTCTCTCTCCTCTCTCTCTCTCTCTCTCTCTCTCTCCTGCTCTCTCCCCTCTCTCTCTCGTCTCTCTCTCTCTTCTCTCTCTCTCTCTCTTCTCTCTCGCTCTCTCTCTTCTCTCTCTCTCTCTCTCTCTGTCTCTGGTCTCTCATCATTCTATCATCATATCATTACTGCCTTAGCCATTGTTATTTATTATTATAATTATAGAATCAACAACAACAAACAATAATGAATGATGACTGATAATGATTAGTAATAATAATATGCTATCTACTACTACTACCCTGCAAATAATAATAGGACGATAATAAAAAATAATATCAATATAATAATTTTGGTCTAATAATCATTTCATCTTTACTACATTTTTATTTTATTTTTCGCTCGTTATCGAGCGAAAAGATGCACAGTTGAGGAATTGGTGGCTGACAAGACCGCAAAAAGAAAATCTAAAAAAAAAAAACTCCTGTATTTCAGAAAATCAATCATCAGGGAACATGTCAGCTTATCATCAGTCATCAACAATCTTTTGCAAGTTGC
>NW_020872288.1:265720-268220 GCF_003789085.1 Penaeus vannamei
CTCAGTCTTCCTTTCCTCCTCCTCCTCCTATTTATACTACTACTACTAATCCTTTTCGTCCTCCCCCTTCGTCTATTCGCCAACTTCCTTCTCCTCCTCCTCCTTCTCCTCTTTATTCTCCTCCTTTCCTTCCTTCTCCAGCTCCTCCTTATTCTTTCTCATTCTTCCTACCCTCCTCTTCCACCTTTTTTCCTTTATTCTCCTCGTCCTCCTATTTCTCTTTCTTCTCCTTCCCCTTCCTTCTTACTGTCCTCCGCCATTTTTCAGCCTCGTCCTCCTCCTCCTCCTCTTTTTCCTCCTCCGTCTCCTCATTTTTTCCGGCCTTCCTACCTCCCCCTACCCCCCCCCCCCCCCCCCCAACCCCACATGCGAGAGTTTATTTCACTTTCCTTCCTTGACAAACCATGTCATTAAAAATCCGAGCGAGGAAGGAAAGCAGAAAAAAAATAAAAACAGTAATGTAGTCTCTTCTCGCCATATTTCTGCCTCCTCCTCCTCCTCCTCCCTGTACCTCCTGCCTGCCCACCCACCCCTTCCCCTCCTAGAATCCTTCCCTCCCCCTCCCTCCCTTGACACTCTCTCCCTTTACCCCCATTCCCTCTCCCCTCCCTCCTTTGACCCTCTCTCCCTTCCCCCTCCCTCCCGTGACCCTCTCCCTTTAATGCCCCCCCCCCTCCCCCTCTCGAAGTCCCCATCTCCCCCCTTTCCCATCCCCCCCTTTCACCCCCCCCTTCCCCTGGGCCACCCCATCGCTCGTGGTTGAGGGAGAGAAGAAACGCCCTTTGCAAAATGTTTCCAGGCGCCCATGTAAGTGTCCCGGGTCACGCACGATAGCTGGGTGAGTGAGGGAAGTGGAGTTCGAGGGGAAAGGGGAATGGAAGAGGAGAGGTGAGGGAGAAGGGGAGGGGGGGGGTGGTAAGGAAGGGGGGAAGGCAAAAGGGTAAGGGAGGAGGGGCAAGGCGGATAGGTGTAGGGCTAGGAGAGGAGAGAGAGGATGGAGAAGAAGAGGAAGGAGGAGGGAGAGAATAAGAGAAAAGTAGAAGAGGAAGAAAAAAATGAGAGAGAGAGAGAGAGAGAGAGAGAGAGAGGGGGGGGAGGAGAGAGAGAGAGAGAGAGAAGAGAGAGAAGGAGAGAGGGAGAAAGAGAGTGACGCAGAGACAGAAACTGACACTGACAGAGACAGACAGACAGAGAGAGAGAAATCCTTCATGCAAAACGTGACACGAAAAGAGGAAAGGAAAGGAGGCAAATGGCAGAAGAGGGAAGCAGAAAGAGCGAATTCCGGAAGATTGAAAACGAGGAGAATTTCAGATTCGTTTTAACAGCTGAGAGAAACTGATCGAGAGAAGTATTATCATTGATGAAGGAGAAGAAAGAGAAAAAAAGTAAGGAAAAGAAAAGTGTTTTAGAAAACCGAGACCACCAAGATGAGGTTTTATTAGCGACTCGAGACAAGTTCAAGAAAAGGAAGAACCAGAAAGGAATACTTTCTCAAAGGGAAAACGTGTAACCGACGTGTTTCGATGTTTATCCCAGTCATGTAATTCTAACGTTGTAACTGTGCGATCACACATTCTCGTTCATACCTTTCCTTCCGTTTGCTACAATGAACTCCATTCACAGGTAAGGACAGGGCACCTCCCACCCCCACCCCCCACCCCCCCTGGCCCACTTCGGCAACCTGCAGCCGCGTATTGCAAAGCCAAGATTTCATGCTTCGTCCAGGACCTTCCGCGCCAGGAAAGTTCAAAAGCATCCCTTATTGCAGAGGCTCCTTTGCACGGCGGCGGCGTTGCGAGATCAATCACATGGAGATCGAGCCCGCGCCGCCGCTCCCGTTGTCATCCTCGCCGGCACCATGTCAAGTCGGGTCAAGATGACTGAATAACGCATGTCGCTCCCTTGTTGACCTCGCGGGACCTGCATCATAAACGGGTCGCCGATGTCCTCCAGGCCCTTCGGACGCCGGGCGCTGTGAAGGATCCCGGGATATGAAAGGGAGACGCATGGCTTCGCACGCCGCGGCACGGAGGAGATGTATCTAAAACAGGTTTTTCGCTTGGGAGGTTCCTTTGGGCGCGGGGCGGCACTCCGGGCTAATGGCTCGCGTATTTCTTGCAGCTCGGCCTTTCACCTTTTATCAACTGGGTGGGCGTGGATGTGTCTGGGTGTTTGTGTGTGTGTGGGTAGGTGTGGGTGTGTCTGTGTGTATGTATATTTATGTGTTTGTGTGTGGGTAGGTGTGGGTGTGTCTGTGTGTATATTTGTGTGTGTGTGTAGGTGTGCGTGTGTCTTTGTGTATCTATGGGGATGGGTATGTCTATGTGTGTGTGTGCGTGTTGAGTGTGTGTTTGTCTGTGTGTGTGTGTTTGTGTGTGTGTGTGTGTGTGTGTGTGTGTGTGTGTGTCTGTCTGTCTGTCTGAGTGTGTGTTTGTCTGGGTGTGTATGTGTATGTGTGTGTGTGTGTTTGTCTGGGTGTGTGTATCTATGTGTATGTATG